>JAJLRJ010000009.1:13975981-14445981 GCA_024195265.1 Dendrophyllia cribrosa | reverse complement strand
ATTGAAAACAGCGTACTGAAAAAAAAGCTCCAGCTATTTAAATCCATGCCCTCTCTCCAACACCCTTCTCCCAACCTATCATCTAATAATGTCATCCCAGCCCTCCTCCCCCTTTGGATGTCAGATATTTAATGGGGCAGGTAATATCATTAAAACTGTCAAGCTACTATTTATGAAAGTAATATTAAATGAAACATACATGTATACAACTAAGATAAGATGCCCTTGTTTAAACAGAGTAATTTGATCAACCCAGTGCTAAAAAAGTGCACTGCACTCCCCCATGGAAGGTTTTTTTGGTTTATATAAACCCCCCTACCCCCAGGCGGGCCCCCTGGCTTGATTTTCGAAAAATTGAAAGCCCCAGCCCCCACCATGCTTGAAGATATTTCGGACTTTAGCAAAAGGCCATACTCGCACGACCATTTGATGCAAGTCAGAATACCCCCTGGCGTTCCCAAAATCCTGGGGAGAACCCTGTTGCCGAATGTTATGTCTATAAAAAAGATATAAAAGAAACGTTTTCTGAAAGCACGTGTTCAAATTTAATGAATAATGCAATATAGGTTGAAAATTGTGGTTTTCTGGTTGAGAATTAAGGTAAACTCCAGAGTTAACATCTTGATTTCACAAACGCTTTCAGTTTCAAGAATGCAGGAAATGGCGTTTTAGAGGGTAGCATCAAAAATATTCTGAGGGGCATACCCCGGGCTCCCCTACAAGCTTGCACGTATCGCGCGCGCATCACGCCTTCGGTGTAAAGACTTATTCTCTCGCTGACTTTGTACGTACTGCTAAAAATTGTCCAGGTCTGGTACGCCCCTGAATGTTCTACCGTGTAGCTGATTTCTAGTCGTAAAACAACCCTTGGTTGTAACAGTACTTTTTCTCATTGTAACTTTTAGATTTTATCTATTTGTTTACTTATTACTGAATTTATTTACACTGATGTGATGCGGCATGTGCCAGTGTTGCTTTATCACGTGTACTGAGTCAGTGATTGAAAGTAGACTTAGATGTAGACTTTAGCTGATAAAAAATAGTACCAAAAGACATCGCTTTGCCGTGAAGCTTTCCATCCACTTCGCTTCCAAAGAAATGTAGAAAATAAACAAATTCATCAATCTCGACGTCTCCTGTTTCATGGTTAATGTAGTACACGAAGATCGGTGCACCGGAGGAGCCAGGACACGTGGCAATCGAGTGTTCAGCGAAGGGATCCTTATACCCCTGATCCTCTAGTAAATCAATGTCATTTTGACCACATATTAGGTTCAGGAGGAAGAGGTGAACAAGGTGCGTTTCTACCGCTCCAAAAGACACCTGTTTACTGGCGCGGTGTGGATGGGAAATGGTGAACAGTCTGATCGAACGAGGAAACGTTAAGATCTCTGGATGAGGAATTTCGAAATATGGAACATTTCGAAACTTTTCTGTTGTCTTAAAGGCTTTTATCTCCAACGGTCTTACCTTTGCAAACTTGCGTTTCTCCTCGTCGTTTTCAAGGGGCTTTAGGAACAGAATTGCATAATCTAAAAAGCCCTCTGGTAAAGATAAGGCCGGTGCCAACTGATCTAAAAGCGAAATAACTTTCTCAGTAGTTTTCGATACAGCTGTCCCATCTCCATACAACGCTGCTTTCGTTTTACGCAATAAAATATCCTTGTCCTTATTTTTGTCTGGTGCCGATACTCTTCCAAACCTAATGACCTCTCGAGAAACTTGCAAGCCACGCTCTGTTCCGTTATAAAAAGAGATAACTTTGACATCACCTGGTTAAACCATGTCAAAGTTACTTCCATTGCCGCTTGCTTGTCTTCTAATCGTGTGAGAGTTGGTGATCACAACATCCCCTTCGTAGTCTTTCAGTTCGTCCATTCGGATAAAGAAGCCTGTTCCATAAGATGACTTGACTTTAACGCAAACCACAGCATCTGCAATGCGTTCAAGGCAATTTTGTGCCTTCTCTGATTCGAGAAAAAGTTTATCTTCATCAGTAAGCCCTTTGTCTTTGATGATTTTTTCCTTGCCTTCGTTTGACAAATCTCTAAAGCCCAGGACGTCCTTGAGTGGAATGTATCGCTTATGATAGTTTACGTCTTTCTGCAGCTTACTGCAAGAATGCCAAGCTTCGCTTCTCGTTAATCTACCAGCTTCTTCTGCTCCACCAGTCTCAATTTCTATCTCTTCGTCTCCTTCGTCATATTGCCATTCATCGAGATAGTTTATCTCACTGCAAGAAGCCATCAGTTGCAAAAGGCAGACAAAGATTCTAATGAAGGTTCGAAAGGCAACCAGTAACACTGAGATACAGCTTTACGACACGGCTTTTTGATAAGTGATAATTTGGCCAATCAAGCATGAGAATTGTAGATGCTTATGACACCAAAGCCACAACAGTTTTCTCTTTTTTGTCAAGGAAAGCGCTGATGACTCGCTGATACACTAAGATAATTGGGCTTTCGTCTCCCTTATATAAAAAAGACTTCAGGCACTGAAAGCTGCTCAGATAAACGGTTTCAAACGTAACGTTGTGATATATTCCACTTATTAACTACCTCTTGACATGCAAAATTTACTAGGAGGCCAACGTTCTCTAGCCAATTTCCATTTTTAACATGACACTTAACAAGGTATGAAAAGATTACTATATGAACTAAAGCCTGCGAGTGCCAATCTTGAGGCTGATAAATGACACAACTGAAAATACTCCTTATCAAACTTGTTATCGATTAACAGATCCAAGATGAAGGCTTAATGCATGCACTACTATAACAATGCATTATTTTGATGCACTAAAATGCAAAATTTGCGGTCAGTTTCTTGTTTTGCGATGTGTTAACTCAAAATTTAGGAAAAAAATCAAAAAATAACGAAATGGCCAAACATGGCGAGCTTGACTGTCGAAATGGCGTATACTGGACGCCTAAATTTTGATATAAAAAACGAAGTCAAACAATTTGGCTACAATTTTTGAAAACAGGAAAAAATTTCTGGCATACCTCGATCCAGGTGATTACTTTGAATTGACACCGTTGCTGTATTTTGTTTTTCAGGTACATCCGCAAACCAGCAAACACAAAATAATTTTAATGTGAAATTCATGAAATCAAGAAAGGAGGAATTCGCATTCTGTCTGACTTGATTTAACGATTTGATGTAAAGAAAGTCAGTCATCTCGTTAACTACGTCACTAAATTCTATTGTTCGAATCTTTTTCCGCATTAGAAAACAATCGCATCAAGTGTAAACTTTTCGTATATTTTATGGGCGTTGAAGCAGCGTATAGTAGATAAAGTGTGTGTTTATTTCTGTAGCTCAAAAAAAGAAAGATGGAGCCAGAAGGCATTGTGAACAAGGAAAGCTTTTTTTTCGAGCAGTTGACGAATATTATCAAACGAACGCCTGACTTAATCGCCAGTGGTGACGACGAAGGGGAAGAGTTTGAGGCGGCAGAACACGAAAATATAGGGAACAAAATACATCTTCGATTTCCCTCAGCAAATCAAAGCACTGAGACGCCTGAACTTTCTGGTGCCAAAAAACTCCTGACGCTCCCTAATGGAGTGAAACTCACTTTTGGCCAGATAATTTGCCTAGCTGGAGACTTCTATGGTGTACCTAAGCAGCCTATCATAGATGCATCCGAGATGGACGATGTCGAGCAAGCAACTGGTCGTCGCAGGCGTTTTATTGCTGCCTACGATACTTAGCGAATGCGAACTTTCAAGATATCAAGAAGGAGTTGGACCAGATATTGAAGATAATGACGAAGGAGAGAAAAGCGGTTGAAATGGCGTTAGAAAGACAGGAACAGAAGGTTGCAGTATCTGATGATGACGGTAACGTCCGCATAGTTCCAAAAGATGTCTACGACAAGCTTGGGAACTCTCTGGTGAAGAAATGGGACACAATTACTGGGGGTAAATGGATCTTTGTTGTCCCAGTCATATTTGGACGTATGATGAAGCTCGCAGAGAACAATCACGACCACTTCTTGCCTTTTGCAAAAGATGCCTATTTAACTGGCCATGAACTGGCTCTGGAAAAAGCAAGAGAAGCAAGCCAAGTTGAACGACACGAACGTAGGATGAGGCTCCTTGAAGAAGCGTATTCTATCGACGCGTTTGCCTGTCATTTCCTGACTGACAGCTTCTCCAGTGGACATTTAAGGTAAGATCGTTGAAATATCTAGTGAAACATTCGACTTTTGAATTCTTGTTTGGTCAACTGGGTATTATAGCCCGTGCGCAGACGACTTCTGTTTTCTTTGACCTTTGAAGGAAATAGAAGGTGTCTGCCTCCTAATGGTTAGTATTAGATAACATCCACCCACACCACCTCGGACACATTATTGAGAATCTTATAACGCAAAAAACGGGAACAGAGGTCCATTCGCAAGAAGGGCATCCAAAATACAGGGCAAATAATAAACTTTAAGTATTGTTCCACATAAGAACGATAGCAAACTTCATTGTTCTGCGGCATTGGCTCTTTCCCACATAGAATATCTTTGATTTCAAGAATAGAGGAGGAGTTGATGGTTAATAATAGGCCATTTCCGAGTTGCCTTTAGCCTCTCTATCAAAGCGAGGCTAGGTGCGAAACCTTTCATATGAAAATGAGTTTTCATTCACATGCAAATACGTTTTATTTGCATGTGAATGAAAACTCATTTTCATATGAAAGGTTTTGCACCTAGCCTCGCTTTGATAGAGGGGCTAAAGGCAACTCGAAAATGGCCTATTATATTTCATTATAAAAATAAAGAAAATCCATTTGCGTCAAATAAATTTTAGGAAATGTTCGTGCTTAACCAATCAGAATAGCAGAAGACAATAGCTAATAATTTTGCTTCTTATATGAAGTCCCCCAAATACAATTTCTTTTAAAAATTGTATGTTGTGCGATTGGGTCTCAAATTACTTGAAACCTTAAAAAAATTAGAGAAAATGCACCTTGAACCTTAACTTCTTAGCGGTTTTTTAGTCTAGGCCAATGAGATCACTAGTTTTAACAATGAAAAATCTTGACATTCCATCGTGTTTACATTCCATTGCCGTTGGCGCTATCCTTCTTATGCGGATCATTACTTAAACCGAAATGAATCGAGCAGCTCGGTGGTGCACTGCCTCTAACAGCCGGGACATTAGTTTAGGTGACGGGTTCGATTCTGGGTGAGGATTTTAGATTTTCCGTTTTATTGAAGATAAATTTTTCAATAATGCAAAAAATTATAAGTGTCGACTTATGTCAGGAAAAAATAAGCGTACTTCACTTTTGTATATCTGCCAAGTCTCACGCCTGCGAGTCCAAAACTCCGATCTCACGCCTATGTAGCAATTTCTCACGCCTGACTTACAGATTTGATCAGCCTTACTCCAATTAAAAACTTAAGATAGTTACGTTCATGAAAATATGGCATTTTTTTGTAGTATTTTTTTTATCGTTCTGAACATTACAATAACAGCTGGATGTTATTCAACGGAGATCTGAGGTCCATGGAAACTTCCGAATTTTTCGGAACATCTTCGGACAACTTCGGACATCTTCGGAATTGCGTGTGAAGGTGAAAGATGTTATATAATGCTGACCCCTTCAAACAGCTTGACACGTTTAAACCAGTTTGAAGTTGTGTTAATTTATCTTAAATGTTCTATTTTTAAATTAGGACTCCCAGACTTCAACTGGCGAAGAAGGTAACGCCTTCTCGTTTGGGTCACTTGCTCTCCAAGTACATGCATGACGAAGACAACAAGTATGGCCTTCGTGTTACCAATGAAAAAGGGGACAAATGGATAGCTTATGGAGATGGCATGTTATTAAACGAAGAAAGTGAAGACAACTGCAGAATTGCTGTCGAAGCAGTCCAGACGTCGGTAAATGAAGTTTACGAAGCCTTCCAGAATTCTAACAAAAGCGGGAAGTTTGGTGCCTAAGTACATACCATTTGTTGACCCCGACGAGAAAAACAACTATCCGATGTTTGTGGTACAAAATGGCAAATTGCTTCGCCGAGCCGATCTGAATAACTTAAGCGATCCTAACACGAAAAGCGACTGGTTCAGTATGACAGTGGTAGAGGTCCAATCCTACAAGCCACATTCGTCAGTCATAGAGGATTATGACGATGATATTTATTGTCGTGGTTGTGGACAGAGCTTACATCCCGAGATTCAAATAGAAACTGCTTTGTAGTGTAGTAAATACTTAATGCCAGGATATTGCTAAATAACATTAATGAGTGCGCATAACCGCATTCGTCAGTCATGCATTCTCGTCCCCAGAGCTCCACGGTTTTTTTTTAAATTGCGTCTCGTGTAGCTCTGGTAACGGACAAAAATTTGAATTTTTTGATTGGCCGTTTAAAAATGAATGCGCAACAAGGTAAAAAATTTTACGCCTCTACGCATAAGGTTTTACTTCCGGTTGAATTTCAAATGTTGAAGTCCTATGACTACATCAACAAAATCAACGTTTTAATTTCAACGCATTCAACGACCAATGTCACCCAGTTTTTTTTTTTTTGGTTTAGCAAGTAAAGATACGGCTGCTAAATTTCAAAGTATAACGGGATCTGATTGTCGCTAAATATGAGCGATTCGTTTCTGAAAAATCAGTATGTGTCTTGGAAGACGAATCTATAAGCGGCCACGAATATCAAAGAAGTATGTTGCTTGCAACATGTACAGGGACGAGTATTAATTAAAGGAGAGGCAGAAATCCTGAAGAAAGCCCAAGGGTGACAAGAAATATTACCACTAGGTTACCCATTTTAATTAACAACAACGCTATCAGCACTCTCGTAAGCAAGTTATATTTTCTTTATTAGGTAGTACTCTTTGCTACAACTTGAAATACAAATCTAGGGAAACGAAGGTCACTCGAAGCCCATTTAAAATAACATGAAACGAATGCAAAACAAAAATTCCTCGATATTTCTTACCACTGTTCGATGAAATAAGCCTAATGACCACAGCGTGTCCAGCAACAAACTTAGCTGTCCCATCAACTGATATGGTCGGATATGATAGCGTTCAGTGCCGAAACGATAAATACACAGCTCCCAAACGAAAGAAATCGGTTGACTTATCGAGGAATTTCTAAAACCACTAGGCAAAATACAAAGACAATCTTTCTCAGTTCTAAATAACAGCAGCACGTAAGGCTTTTCTTCTTCGTTTTTAGCGCGATGTTTTCCTGTAATTGTTAAGTCTTCTACAGTCCTTTCGAACGCCATTCCACAAACACAACATTCTCGTCTCCAGAGCTCAACCAAACGAAACGAGGGCTCTGGGGACGAGAATGCACACACGAAAGGTTTTTTTATTTTCGGTTTCTGGCATTTGAGCAAGCGCAATAGTACATTAATGCATTAGGCATGCGCTAACGGATGTCGTGGATTTTATGACATCCGGAAGGCACTGTTACCAGAGCCCTTCGTTTCTTCCGCTGACCAAACGAAACGAAGGCTCTGGGGACGAGAATGTCAGTCATGCAGCAATACAATGATGACATTGATTGTCGTAGTTGTGGACAGAGATTCCGAGATTAAAAAAGAAACTGCTTTGTAGTGTTTTAAATAGATGGCGACTATATGCGAACTCTGCCCGGACATATTTAGCTAAATAAACATTAGTACGAATAATTACTTTATATCGGCGACGGCTGTTATCGTTTGATTAGGATGTAGTTTTCTATCTGACTCGTCCCCAGTCGTCCCCCTTCGATCGCGCTTCTATCCTCCACGCGCGTCTCCCGCGTCTTGTCTAGAAAGACGAGTGGGGACGAGTCAGGTTTTCTATTGGGTGTTTCAGGTTTTGCTTTTTGAAAATTAACTGTTTTGCTAAAGGATCGCGGAATAAAATATTACCTGTATGTGATAACTATATCTTAGAGATTCTGTGCTTATATAAACGGACAAGCCCCTAAATGCCTTACAGGTAGTTTGTAATAGCGATAAACTAGAAATTTCTAATATAAGACTGGCCAACGTTCCTCGTTGTTGTATAGAGGAACAAAATTGTGGAACTTGCTGGGGAAAGAACCAAAAGCATCAGGACAGTCAAATTATAATAAAGTGTTCTTGTTTGTTCACACTGGCTTGAAGAATTCATGGCTATGACCTGGTGTTGAAAAGCACCTGACCAAAATATTTAACTCAAGAAAACTAGGGGACAAGCCACCCATGTCCAATATAAACGAACGGATACGATTTGTTAAATTAAAACAGCCTCGCCAATTCCATACCATTCGTAAACGGAGTATCATTTGTCAAAGCAGCTTTACCAACCGTACCATTGCTACAAATGGTAATTACAGTAGTCGATCTGTTGACCATCCGTAAATTGCATCTTATTATGGGTTGTAAGCCGTGCGGACAGTTTGTCGATTGGTATCATTGGTACAAATGGTGAAAGTGGTTGTCGAGCCATTGACCATTCGTAAACTGCTTAATTCTGATTGGCTAAGGAGCAGTCAATCAAAATAATTACCACACTACTCTGATTTTTAATGAATTGAAACAAAATTTTAATGTTTTAATTCCCTTGATTGGCAAAAAACTATGTTATTTAGGTTATTTTCTATGCGTCCTGATAAGCATTCTGTAAAGTTCGACAATTCATAGGTTGGTTGGGTTGTATTCTACAAATAACAAGATTGTTATAACTTTCCGACTTTTTTTTTTTTTGGGGGGGGGGGGGGGGGGGGGGGTGGAGGGGTAGATTTAAATGGCAAAGAAAGCGATAAAAAATATGAGCAGGAATGATATACGGTGAAATTGACAATTTCTCAAGTAGGAGATGTTGGATATTCAACCTTAAAGGCCCACCTTCACCCAAAAGACGTTGCGGTCATTTGTTTTTGTTTTGAAATGCTTCATTGTTAATATTCGTGATCTGATTGGTTGCACGCATTCAAGCGTGAATTTCGTGTTACACGAAATTCAGCACAGAAAGAGATCACGGCGCGCACAGCATTTTGGGTGAAGGTGGGCCTTTAACGTCATTAAAATCTCTGTGTAAATCTACAGCTGAAACTCAAACCACAAGGAAAATGAACTATTTCGATTTAAAAAAAAAATGCATTTTCTTGGCTTCCTTTTTCAGCGTTCCCCGTTAGCAACACAGGATCAAAATATCATGGCAAGTAAACAAATTGTCAAGCCATCGTTTGTCAGCAAACTGAGGCCACCATCAGCCATAAAGAGGCCACGCGAACAGACAAATGCCGCACCACCTAGTGAGGTATGTAATGAAACGAAATAATAAAGTTAATCTAGGCCATGTGTCATATATTATATTGTCACAATATAAGAGGCCTTGTGAACAGACAAATGCTGCAGCATCTAGCTGTGAGGTATGTGTTGAAATGAAAGAATAAAGTACTCCATGTATCATATATCGTGTTGTCCCTAGCCTGTTTCAGGCGCTCAGATAATGGGTAGCGAAGGATAGGCGGCGTGCGAAGAAACTCTCCCCTCGTCAGTTTTCCCCGCTTTTCGCGCGCCCACAATCTTAACGCAAGGAACAGGCCATATTGTCCCATACTGATTCATGCTTACTTTAAAATAAAGGAAACATTACCCTAAAAATATTGGTTTTACTCGTGTACCGTTAATCTGCATCGTCAAAGTGAACAAAGGGGTTAGTTTCTAAAGAAAATGTGGGGCTGCGTGCGTCGTTGGGGGAGTGAAACACGAAAATCCTGTTTGGTTTTGTCGACTGAGTTGATAAGATAAATTGGCCACCCTACGGATATTTAAAATATGACGTTTTGTGCGCTGGCCCTTTATCTGAGGAATCCCCTGACAAAGGGCTAGAGCCCAAGGAGGCAAATATTATCATTGCTACGGATGGCTCAATTCGAGACTATATCTAAGCTTGGGGTGGTGCAGTGTGGCATAGCAACCGGTGTACAGGAAGGCAGGGCAGGACTAGCTCTTTTCGGGTGGAATCTGAGGCTTATGAAGATGCTCTAATTTGGATGAGAAACAACACCACAGAGGAAGACAGAGTAGTCGTACTAACTGACTCACAGTGAGCCTTGTCACCAGACTTAAGTGTGGTCTTGGGAGAGAGCCCTGAGTAGAAATTATATGCAACATCAAGGCTGATTACCACACAACGTACATCCCTAGCCATGCAGAAATCTGGTATAATGAGATTGCAGACCAGCTGGCGGGTGCAGTAGAGCCTATTGGTCCAATGCAGTTATATCCCGACGACGTCAGAAACAGAATGAGAGAGGCAGTTAGAGAAAATCCGCCTGCCAGAACTACGTGGTGGTCTCTCAGCAGGATGAAGTCCGCAGACATCAAGTTTGGTCATGGCGCCAACCAAAGCACACGAGGAAAAGCAACAAGGATCATCACTCAGACGCTACTGGGAGTTATTTCCAAGAACACACTCAAGGAAGTGCTTAGAGCGGGATGGTCATAGAACCTTTCCTGTGATGCGGTGATGCGACAACAACAAAGGGCAAGCAGTTCAAACGTCAGCTTTTGAATCTCTTATGATTTTACGGTGGCCAATTTATCTTATCAACTCACTAGATAAAACCAAATTTTCGTGCATCCTCAAAGGCCATGGGCCAGATAATTGTGGCGGAAGGGAGATTAAGCGGGCAAAATCTGCCCCCTCTCCGAGGATGTGTTAAGTCTGAGGCTTGTTGGAAAAATGGTTTTCATTCCGGCATAATACCCCGCTTTATTACAGCCTCCACCAAAAATGAAAAGATCATCATCGCAAAACTCCTTGAGGTCTGCATCACAAGCCAAACCAGCAACGACCAGGCCTGGTATCTCCTCGACATTAAGGCGTCAAACTTCAGCAAGTACTGTAAGAAGAGGTGTACCATCAAATGGAACGCAGACACGCCCGGGACAGGCGTCTTCTGTTATCAAGAGACAGACCATAGCTTCTAAACCAAAACCCAGTGTAAATAAAAACGCCAATGCAAAGGCATCTGTTACTGAGTCTTCAAAAGGCCCCATAGGTAAGTAGTTATTTACTTACCACCGAAAATCTTTACTCCTATTTATAATTTTTCTCCTCCAGTATTCTTTACCTCCTCGGATAATAAAGGAGCTTAAGCAACCACGACGGCGACGGCAGCGAGAACGGCACAAAACAATTTCTCCGCTGCACGTGCGTTTTACATTTTGGTACATTACTTTGCCGTTCCCTGCAAAACGACATCAAGTTATAGATTTTGTGGAGAACGTGAACACACGACGGTTAATTTTCCTTTCTCTATTTGAACTTGAAAGCCGTCCCTATGAATTCAGCTCCTGGATAATTCAGTCACATTAGACAAATTAAACAAATTGAAACAATTGCAAATTAGTTATAAGTAATGTAATGTTTTCCTTGGCTTTGCCGTCGTGGTTACTTAAGGTTATATCCGGCGAATCGTGTTTGGAAAAAACCTGGTCTGCACACTACAGTAAAATCGGGACACAGACGCTTGTATGACTTGCATCCACTTTGAACGTGCTTAAGTTTGCCTTTAAGTTTTTACGTCTCCATCTGGACAGGTTTTTTGCGTTGTTTTTGAGGGGTGGCTATGTATAATTATTATCTCTTTTCTTATCACTGCCAGCAACACGCAACAAACTGATGCTATTACTGTTAATTTTAAATGTTGCCAGGAAAAAAGAGACCCGCATGGGACTACAAAGGCAGATTAGAAGACATGGAAGCATTCTTGTTGAAGTCGGACTCTTGTATGGAAGACATGACAAAGACAATCAGTGATAACCAGGGTCGAATTGGTTTTCTGGAATCCTTGAACAAACAGCTTGAAGGAACTGTGCAGGTTAAAAACCAGCAAACTCAAGAGGTGAGGCCTTCTTTCTCAGTTAAGAATTCCGCTTTCAGTTTCACAAGGATATTTAAGACCCAAAATTTACACGCGCGTATTAGTCGACTGCCACGTGAAAACGCGAGGCGGGTACGTCCCTCTTTCTTTCTTCTCTCGGCGCTGCCCCATTCTCGACTCCAGAGCTCTTCTCTTTTACGCATGCCTAAAGACGAGAAGTGTCTTGCGTAGTCAAGAAAACCGAGGGCTATTGGGTCGAGTGCGGCCCGCGTTTCCACGCGGCAGAAGATTATCGCATACGCGCTTTTATCAGTTCTTGTTGTATTGTGCTGGAAAGAAAACTCGGACTGTCTGGAACCGAAGACAAAGGAAATTCGTAGAGCATTGTGCGCAATATCGTTGAAGAAGATGTTTACAAATCTGTCATCAAAATGGAGACACAAGAAAAAATAACATCGAGGAACGCCATTTCACGATGTTGCAGAAAGTTCATCGTTGCGCGCTGTGGTGTGGTATAAAACTAGATGTAGCTTTCCATAGGCTTACACCAAAGTCACATATTTCCCACTATCTGAGAGCCTACAACAGTCTATGCAACACCTTGCAAGTTTTGAAAGACATCTCAAACCCTTGCAACATGTTGTTGCTACAAAATTTGCGCGCCCGCGCGCTTTTTCTTGGTGTGACGATGAATATGCCCCTTTAAAATCGTCCCTTGTTGCATCTGCCTCGAAGCCAGGCGTTTATTATCTTTATTGGGATTTTCGGCAAGAGGACCGAGAGGCCCGTGGGAAGGCTTGACAGACAACGAAAAGGACTAAGGGAAGGCTTCCCTTTTCCCATGCTCCCTTGCGAGAGCTGTCTCGCGCAGGAAAAAAGCGGCGTCTTGGTACCAGGCAGTTGTTGCATAAGCTTTAGATCACACGCGTAGATGGAACGTTAATGGGGCTATGTCACCAGTTTCAGCATCACTTTGATCAAAGAAAACCTAAAATAACTTATCACCTGAATAATGACCGGTTTTGTTAAAAATGACTGTGTTAGAGAACGTAAACTATGAACAACTATCTATGGCTGCAGATGACCAGGGGTCAATTCAATAAAACTATTACAAGTGTAATTTACAAGTGTAGCCATTGTTTCGGAGGTTGAAAACAATAGCTACGCTTATAAATTACAAGTGTAAAAGTTTTATTGAATTGACCCCAGGATGAAAATCAGTGGATTCCAACTTGAAAATTTAGGCTAAACATTTTGAGTTCTTTCCCAGTGGTTTGTTATCGGTTTACGAATTCACCGCCTTATGTGGCCCTCTTAATGTTCACAGAGAATTCTTTGCATCAGTTAAGTCACTTTGCAGTAATCATAGCACAGTTTTGACCAAAAACCCGCCCAATTCTCGTGACGTAGCGCCTTTAATAAAATATGAACTCATTCGTTTGTTCTTTCCTTAGGCCGCGGAAAAGATTCAGGATCTTCAGGTTAAAATAAACAACGCGGAGGAAGAAATAAGATCGCTTCTACTAAAACATGACTTTGAAATAGAGGTGGAAAAGAGAGCAAAGAAAAACCTTCAACAAGAGAAGGACTCGCTTGAAAACGAACTGAACATATCCAAACAAGAAGTCATGGCCTTGAAATCCACTGTAGCTAAAATGACAGCAGATTCGCTGGGAATAACCACAGAACTACAGGCAACGAAGGTTTGTATAGTCCATTGGGTGGACTGAATTTGAATTTTCTGTCGTTGTTTTGTGCTATGACAAGCTTTTAAGGCCATTTTGCTTCACCGATTTTCGTTTTGTCGTCTTCTTTTTCTCTATTAGTTATAGTAAGAATGTGGGTTAAGAAGTTGTTATATAGTAGTTTTTGTCCTCTCGCTTAGTTAAAATAAATTTTTCTTCCCTCTCGCAGCCTTGCTTCACTTCTCATACTTTGCCTTACCTCCAAAACAAACATCATCTCTTTTATACCACGAGAAAAAAAACTTATAAATTAATCTTCGCAGGTTTCCCTTGAAAAAACCCTGAACGAAAGTCGACAAAAAAGTGACACGATCGCTAAACTTGAAGGGACGATACGCGGGCTCCAAGATCACGTGGCCGAACTGGATTCCAAACTCCGCTCCGAAGAAACCATCCGTCGTGAGCTTCACAACACCATTCAGGAACTGAAGGGTAACATCCGGGTATTTTGTCGGGTGCGGCCCATGCTCCTCTCAGAAGAAAACCAGAGGTCGTGCGCGTTTTCGTTTGGACAGGACGAGCGGGAACTGGTGATAGAATCGACCTCGGCTAGTGAGGTGAGAGGTTTTAGTAGTAATGTTAAAAAAGTTCAGTGTTACCGACAGACACATTTCTATCAGTGGAAACCCCAAAATATTGGTCCAGTTTTGTTTAAAATTATTCTACTAGTGCTTTAAGAGTAAAAATAAGTGTTTTGGGCTGCAGATGGCCAGGATGGAAATGGATTGCAACTTAAAAAAATTGAGCCAACGAAACTGAAACGAGTGCACAGTCTAACAGTGGTTGCCCAGGGAAGTTCGTTTGTCGTCAACCAATGGAATCGCGCCTCTGTGCTGCGGTTAGCCTGTAAATCAGGGGGTATTGAGTTAAAAGGAAATCGGAGAGCAAACCGAACCGAGCGCCTGAAAGGAGAGAGAGAGCTAGCCTGGCGTCGGGGAGAAGGGAACTGGGGAGAGAGGGAAAGGACGCCTGCAATAAAGACCCTCATTTGTTCATTTCTGCGGACGCTGGCGGCCGCATATTCTGATTGGCTAATTCGCGCTGGGCGGTAAACATAGTAAATTTCCGCGTGAAGTCACCCATGCGTAAAAGCGCGTGCTAGTTTCTGATTGGTGAACGTATTGACAGTTGACGTAATTCGATTACAAGGAAATCGGTGAGCGTAATGCGAAAACCCCGGTTCTTATAGCAGGCGTTCCTTCCGTTCTCCTTTTCTCCTGTTTCGCGCCCCATCCCCCCTCCCGTTTACGCCTGCCACGCAGGCTAAGAGAGAGCGAGAATCATTTCGCAGTGTAACACAGCTTGTCTCGCATTGCCACAGCGCACAGTTTCAATTGTTGCGAAACAAGTTGCGTGAAGCATTACCATGTGTAACTGTTTTATGGTTTTCAACACACAGAGTATATGCGGAACCAAAAAAGCTGCACCAAAACACGAATTCGCCTTCGACAGAGTGTTTAACCCCTCTTCGAGTCAAGAAGATGTTTTCGTTGAAATCTCACAGTTGATTCAATCCGCTTTAGACGGCTATAACGTCTGTATATTCGCCTACGGTCAGACGGGCTCAGGCAAAACGTACACGATGGAAGGAAATACTGCGGATTCTAATAAACAGGGCATGATACCTAGAGCAATGGAACAGGTGTTTAGGACATCACAGGACCTCAAGGAAAAGGGATGGCAGGTGAGAAAAAATACTAAAATTAAACCAGTTTACTTGGCAGGCGCTAGAAAGGGAAACGGAAGGGGTATTCGGGCGCGCGTGAAGCGCGTAGAGAGAGCGCGGAGAAGAAATGCAGGGTGGAAATAGCCTTACCCCCTCCGTTCGTGCTCCCCTCTCTCCACACCCGCGGCCGAATCTTACTTTCCTTACCTTTTTTAGCGGCTGCCACCCAGGCTACGATAAAGCCACCCTGTGTTCAAAGTTTTTTCTGCAGTGGAGTGGTCGTCCGCGAAAAATAACAAAAATGAGCAAGCTCGCGTGCGTGAAGCTGAAAGCTTCTGCAGTCAGGGTACCCGTACTTTTATCTTTTCTCAAAATGAATTTGAAATGTTTTGCCTGTAGGATCTCTTTCATAACATTAGATTAGGTAATTCGTGTGAAGAAGTTGTGCACCGTTACTTTTCAACAAATAAAAAACTAAGGCTATGTGCAGATGAGGTTCGGTTCGATTCCCGTCGAGGACTAATATTTTTTTAGTTTTCCTATGCTCGTGAGTGTGACATGGTGAACATTACATCTTGAATTCACAAGAATTCAAGAACATTTCTTTCCTAGCTGTACTTGGAACACCGAGCTGCTGGTTTATGCACCGACCAAAGACCAACATTTTCGACAGTGAATCCTAACATAGAAGTGACAGGACGACGAAACAATTGCAAAAACGAAGTAAAAATACATGTTAAATTACGACATAAAATAAGCGCGGATGTAGTCTTAAGCTTGGTTCACACTAGCGACATAACGACATAAGAACATGGACATAATGACATAAAGAAAAGATCAGTTTTTTCCTTATGTCGTTATGTTTATGTCATTATGTTCCTATTATGTCATTATGTTGTGTTGTTCACACTGGTGACATAAAACATCGATATACGTCGCGTTTTGAATTTGCGTGACCTTGCCGTTATGTCGTTATGTCGCTAGTGTGAACCAGGCTTTACATGCGACAAATTTCCCTTACATTTTTAGTACACCATTGAAGCAAGTTTCCTGGAAATTTACAACGAGACCATCAAGGATCTGCTGGGATCTTGCGACCCCAATACAAAGCATGACATCAAACTTGTCAATGGCAACAATACTGGCGGCGCGTGCGAAGTAACGGTCACGAATGTTAAAACCGTAAATGTCACGTGCGAAACACAGGTGAGTTTGCGGTTCCTGTTGTTTGCGGTGCTAGATTTCTAATGCCTGAACCCCAAGCGTTGCTGGAGCCCGCGGACTTGTGGGACTACATGGTGCCAGGCGCATCGCCTCCTTTCTATCAAACCCTGGGCGTACCCACTCGCAATTCCGAAAAATACCTCCCAGGGGAATGGGACGAAAGAGCGTCTTTATTTCCCGGTAGGATAAGCCTTTTCAGACGCAATGATGATTCCATAGGAAACTTTGTGTTATGGCCTTTAACTATACAAAACACTGATACAAAATGTCCGCTTTCCAGGGCAGTCACTTATTTAGAGCGGTTTTCAACTGAGTGTCGTAAAACCAAAACCAAGTAATCACTCTGGCCAATCACAGCAGACATACGCAATCCATTGAACCAATCAGAACTCGACGTAAATACATGTACCAGGCGCCAAGCGCGGGAAAACGCGTACAGGCAAGTCACGATTGGTTTTGGTTTTACTTCTGATTGGATGAGAAAGTGGCGCGAGATTTTTTAGCCAATCGCAAAGCGTAGCAATGAAAAACCAAGGTGAAAACTACTCTAAAGAGTTGTATGTGTCGTTTTGTTGCAGGTGTACAGTCTCTTAGAGAAAGCGACTCAGAATAGAGCAGTAGCAGCCACTCAGTGCAATGAACGGTCATCGCGCAGCCACAGCGTCTTCCGACTGAAACTCGTCGGCGAAAATCGTCTGACCGGTGAAAAATGCCAAGGTACATTAACAAGACTCTGATACAGTGGAACCTCTACTTCGGACACCTCCATTAAGGGGACACTTTTCCTTGTCCCGAGAGTGACCCCTTAAAAGAGGTTCCACTGTAATGCAGTTTAATTTCTCCTCACGAACTCCTCATAACTCAGACATCTCAGTATTACGGTCGGTTCACTTGATCTGAAAGAGATCAAACTTCTGTATTTTAAAGTATATCATTGCTGAAATGCAAACACTCTTGAAACCCTTGTCACTCTGGCCTACGATAGGCTCACTCATAATGACTGAAGGTCGAAGAATATTTTCACAAGCTAATTGCGATATTTCACGTAAACTTTGGACCGTGAGCATATAGACCGCGCTGTCATAGAAACGAAGTTAACTAAAAATACCTTTTTCAGCGCGTGTGTGGTGCTAAAAATAGATTTCAAATAATTGTCATGGGCAGGAAAACTCCATCTCTTGCATCATCATCTCTTGTAATCCCGCAGTCTTGCTGAAATCGCTGTTTTGCCAGGGACTCACAAGATGCTCATTAACTTTGCAGGAACTCTGAACCTTATTGACCTGGCGGGCTCTGAGCGCTTGAGTAGTTCGGGTTCTACGGGTGATCGACTGCGTGAAACGAAAAGCATCAACAAGAGCTTGAGCAACCTGGGAAATGTTATCATGGCTTTGGCCAACAAAGAGCAGCACGTTCCCTACAGGAATTCCAAACTTACCTTCCTGCTACAAAATTCCCTTGGCGGAAACAGTAAAAGGTGAGATATTCGTTTGCCAGACTGGGTACGTCGATGCGAAAGTTGACTCACTTGACTTGTTTCCTTAAGGGCCTGTTTATATGGTCTCGGGTACCCGAGACAACCCTCCCCCCGAGTTACCCTAGTTACCGGGGGGGGGAGGGGGGGGGCGAGGCAACTCGGGTGGGCGAGGTGTCTCGCCTCGGCAGGTAGGGGAACCCTGGCAGGCGGGACAACTTTTTCTCATATAAACACTTAGGCTCGCCTACCCTGGGCAACTCACGGCGTTCTGCGTGTCATGTAGCTTCATTTAAAGCCACGTTTTTAGGTTTAAGAGCACAAATTCGCATAAAGAAGTAAAATGTAAATCAGCAAAGCCCACAGTGATCGAATGAATGAAACAAACTCAAAAGAACAGGTATACGATAGCTGTATTTAGAGTTTATAACTCTGCCTGTCACGCTGAGACCAGTTTTGGCCAGTTTTATTTAAAAAAAAAACGATTCGAACAAAATATGAATCAAAAAGGGGAATTTTAGATTTGAATATTTACGCAGCGTTGTGAATAATTAAGTAGGGTTAACTTTGACTCGGTCAGCAGGGACAACATGTCTCATATAAACACTCGGCACAAGTTGTCTGGGGGGGGGGAGGGGGGGAAGAGGGGAGGGTTGTCTCGGGTACCCGAGACCAAATGAACAGGCCCTTAGCCCCGTTTGGGGGGGGGGGGGGGAGGAATGGGCCGGAGAATCTTCTACGCCACGCCACCCCATCCGGTCACGTGCAAACTGCCACTTCGCTCCACGACTTAAAGCCTAATGCTCCCCTTAGGGTCACCGTATTTGACCAGAGATGTAATTACCACACTGCACTAAGTCTTTGTGAAACCTTGCGAAAGGAGAATGCAGCTGACTCGTCCCCAGGCGTCTCTCAATCAACGATAGGAGCGCGGCGTCGTCTTTCCCTTTCCTTTTCCTCCTTCCCATCACCCCCTTCGGTTGCGCTTCTCTCGTTCCGCGTCTATCCCCCACGCACGTCTCCCGCGTCTTGCCTAGAAAGACTACTGGGGACGAGTCAGAGAATGCAGATAGCTTCTGTGGTGCAATTTTGTTCTTGGTGCAAATTTTATTTTCCCTTTGTTCAAAACTCGTTATCACACATTATACATTTTCATACCCAAAAACAAAGGAAAATAAAATTTGCACCAAGGACAAAATTGCACCACAACATAGCCATCACTGATTTGTTTTTAATTTCATCTTCAGCTTGATGTTTGTAAATATTTCACCAAAGGAGGAATCACTTCAGGAAACTCTTTGTTCACTACGGTTTGCAACAAAGGTTAGTTCACTTTGCATACTGTGAGAACCATTCTCGTAACTAATCAACGGTGCAAGATCGAGTGAGGAACCAATCAAGTCACGCGAGTAACCAATCTTGGCATGGCTCACGTGACCTTTTCCCTGGCTTAACTGACTCGAGTTGGTGATTGGTTCATTACACGTTTTACTCAGACTCGATTTACTCACAAAATTTCTCGTTTGACCACTTGTGGTCACAGCTGTTTTTCAAATTCTGTTAACAAACATTTCGTGTAATCTTGAGGCACAAAAAATACGGCCTTTCGCCCCTAAATTCATTCCGTTAGCATATATTTTTTGAGCTTTGAATTCTCATACAGACCTTTGAGTTTCTTGACTTGTTCTCTAGTTACTAGTCTCCCACTCAGCCGTTAGTTGAGTCGAAGCAAATAAAGGGTGTATCATATAAATAAGAAAATTTAAGTCTGGTGAGGAGCTAATATATTCTTGTGACTTAATTGCAGGTGAACCAGTGTAATATTGGAACTGCACAGAAAAAAGTTCTCAAGTGATTTTAAAGAGACCGAAGAAGAAAGTTTTGCTGACAAATGAGTGGACCCGTTTTTAAAAGCCTGTACAATCCTTTTAAAATCACCAGGGCAGTGAGAGTTTAGCATAGACTGTGAATAATTGTTTTTAATTTTCAATATCTAGAGAATAGCATTTTATTTCAAGCGTTATATCACCAAATATCTAGACTTACAAAAGAAATTGCCTGAAGAATTTTTTTGTGTTTTCCGTGTACATAGACTTCACGTATTTGCGGGCGGGAATAGAGGAACATGGAGGCCGGAGGCTTCCGTTCAAATCACAATTTACTCGTCATTGTTATGTTTTAAAAAGCTGTAGCTTCACGATGAAGTCTTCGATTAATTTTTTATCTTTTACGTATTGAAGTGATTCTTCCGTTCTTCGGTCAATTGGAAACACAATTTCGTAAATTGCACTTGTAATTTTCGCCTTGGTGTTTGGCTGAAAAGCAGCTACGCCAAAAGAAAGATTTCAGAAATCACTAAAAAGCCTACGTGGTATTAATGGTAAAAAGCTTTCCGCAGTAAAGAGTTGATTTAACTGCATAAGCTGTGTTGGAGTATTTCACTCTCTGAGAAAGCTTTCAACACGAACAGCAACGTCAAAGGTTGCTGTTGGAGGCCATGTAATTACAAAATAAATATTTGCAACACTGTAAGAATGGCTGTAAACTATTTGTGTAGCTGGGGAAAGATCGCTATTCCGTACCTCACTTGATCAGACAGTGAATAGGCTATTCCAGTCGTTCATGAAGTGAGAAGTGGAGTGGGAAAAAAGGCGAGGAAAACTCCCCTCTCTTGTCCCTATACCCTTAATCAGCAGTCGCAATATTAGCTATAGAGCGTTTTCACTTGACGTCATAGCCACCATATTGGTGTTCCCGTAAAAAAGAATTTTAATTAACTTCTTTTGTTAAGAACACCAACATGGCTGCCATGGCCTTTGTCATTTGAGTCCCACGGGACTGAAGGTCACGTGAGTGAAAACGCTCTATTGTTATATAGCTGGAGTTTTTCTCAATACAACGCGCGCGTTCATTGGTTGATTTATGGTCATATGACATCTAACAAACAAACTGTTTCCCGCCAAACGTCCATTAGCGGGCAACATTTGCGAAAGCGGGCAACATTTTTGACGTCAGAGGGTAACAGTGCACTGATTATGATTATGATGCAATTTAGGTTTACCTCGAGTTTTCGGCGCGTTTTTCAAACTGTGTCGTATTTTTTGTGTTGCTATTTAACAGATCAATTAATAGCTGATCCCTCGTGAAATAGTAAATTTTGTTTTCCTCGAATCTCGATGTTTCCCAAGACGATGTTTAATTTTTTTTCTCTGTGCGCTGTCTATCCTTCGCTTCCCACAATACGAACGCCTGGAACAGGCTAGTTAGTGAATAACTGAAATCCCAGCCTCCTCCCCCGGTAGTAACGAAAGGTTTGCATGCTCATACTCTACCCATAACATAAGCTATTCTTGTAATATTATCCAGCCCCTGCCTTTAGTTTATGCCAACTGCATCAATTACTTCCAATTCAGTTTCTTTGCCAAAAAAAAAACCTTAACGATGACCCAAAAAAATTTGACTGAGCAGTGCTCCTTGCTTACATGTTCGCGTTAATAGAGCGCTTTGTGAATAGCTAAAAAATTTCGCGCCACTTTCTAAACCAATCACCGGAAAAGCCAATCATGATTACCTTGAGAATTTAGTTTTATCGACTGAGTCGATAAGGTAAATTGACCACCGTAAAAAGATTCAAATAGCTGACGTTTCGAGCGCTAGCCCTTCGTCGGAGCGAATCAAGGAATTGTGGGTAGTGTGTGGTTTTATATAGTAAGCGGTGGAGCTACGCTATTGGTGGAAATTTGGTGACGTGAAAAACAAATGTAGATTAGTTGAATGAAAAGCGTTCGTTGATTCCGTGGGGTTTGAGAGTGCCGTTTTGGAGTAATTTAAAATTTTTTTAAATGATGCTTTTGACTGTGTTGTTGTGTGGGTGGAAAGTGAGGGTGAATGGAATTCTCTCGTTCTCTTCCTTCTGTGGCGTTTGTAGTGCAGATTGTCTGTCGATCTGTTGTGCACGTTGTTGGCCCGTATTAACAACAGAGTCAGGGTACCCACGTTTCTTGAAAAACTGGCACATTTCTTCTGATTTGTTGGAAAAATCAGAGTCATCACTACATAGACGTCGAAGTCTGAGAAATTGCGAATACGGAATGGCGTTTTTAACGTGCGATGGATGTGAGGATGAATGTAACAGATAACTGTGGGAATCTGTAGGTTTGTAGTGCACACTTGTGGATAAACTGTTACCGTTGATTGAAATATTAATGTCAAGAAAAGCGACTGAGGTTTCGGAAATTTCCCAGGTATATTTTAGAGCGGGATGAAAAGTATTGACAGAAGTTATGAATTGATTAAGTTCCTCTTTACTGGAAGAAAAAAAAAATTTCAAATTACTCCAAAACGACCCCGAAACTGGCAGAATTTTTTCACAACCCCCACTAATTTCATTCAAACGTGACAAAAACATTGGCAACTTTCTAGTTACGAGCGCACTGAAATCTGACGATGTACCGGGAACTTTCAAATGCACACGCACACGATGTAACACTTGTCCTTTCATTCACAACGCGGACAAAATAACAGGACCCAAACGATCTATTAAAATCACTGATCGTTTTACATGCACCTCCGTAAATGTTATCTACTGCATAACATGTACTTTTTGCAAAAAGATATACATTGGCGAAACAGGGAGAAGACTGGGCGACCGTTTTCGTGAACATCTCCGAGACGTTGAAAAAAATGACAAAGACGCATCCAAACCAGTCGCGCGCCATTTTAATCTTACTAACCATTCTAAACAACACATGACAATCTGCGGCCTTTCCCTACACCAGGGTAACACAGAAAGCCGTAAAAACCTAGAACAAAAAATCATCTTTCAAATCGGCACTCTCAAACCCCACGGAATCAACGAACGCTTTTCATTCAACTAATCTACATTTGTTTTTCACGTCACCAAATTTCCACCAATAGCGTAGCTCCACCGCTTACTATATAAAACCACACACTACCCACAATTCCTTGATTCGCTCCGACGAAGGGCTAGCGCTCGAAACGTCAGCTATTTGAATCTTTTTACGGTGGTCAATTTACCTTATCGACTCAGTCGATAAAACTAAATTCTCGTGTTTCATCCCCTCACCGACGCAGCACCACAGTTTCTCTAGAAACTAACCCCATTCATGATTACCTTGCTCGCTTTTTCCCCGCGCATAACGCCGGCTGCACATATTAGCTTCGAGTTTTGATTGGTTCATTGGACTTTCTGCGTCTGTTGTGATTCGCCAGAGTGCAAACCTCGATTGAAAGCTGCTCTATTGACGCTATCATTTATACTAGCAACTGACGCTTTCGGCCACGACGGCGACGTAGTGGCCGGATAAAAAGGCTGGAGAATGAACGTCGTTATTGTCCCAAAAAATCGGTTCCCGCAGTACGGAACAGCGGACGACTCACCTACCCCGGACAACGTTTTCTGGTTCCTAGACCTCAGCATCTCTTGACAACAAACGTCAAACACAACGAGGTAAAAATTTTCGAATGCATCCTTCAAAGCGACGAATCTTATTATCGCCGGCCCACATCTAAACAATATTCCTGTTATTTCGCCTACAGAAAAATATTTTTCAGTTACAAGGCATTCTGGCGAGATTTTTGTTTTAAAGTGTGCGCCAAAGACCGTGATAACAGATGTTTCTGTTTTTGACCACCAAAATCATCTAATACTTAAAAAGTCTATCTACAAATGTTTTTCAATAGAGGATCGAACTATAACTTTATTTAGGCTTGAGTTGTTTTGGGTAGGCGAGTTGTCCCTATCTACCTGAAAAATTTTCTTGTAAACCCGGGACAACTTTGTCTCGGTTGCTAGGGTAACCCTTCCCTCTTGTAAACAGACCCTAATTACTTTCATGCATGAGCTCCACATTTTATTTACCATCGCCATCTTTCTCTTGGTATAGGGCGTGCGTTTCTCAAAAGTCCCGAAACCTTTTGTAACATCCAGTACAAAACCAGAAAAAGGAAAAAACTGCTGCTATAAATACGAACAACATTTACCCTTTCCATCTCCCAGATCAAACCCAACCCAAGTCCCTTGGATGGGCCTCCTCTGTTTTCAAAATGGCGGGTTCGCCCGCCCGTTCGCCATTTTGAAAAGATTCGGCATTAGGTAACATAGGGTGAAGTAGGTCGGACACAAAATCATCGTGACAAACAAAAATCAAGTTTTCCGCATAACAGGGAACCCAAGAAACCACAGGCAAACCAAAGATTAGTGGGCTACTCGCCTGGGGGCTCGCAGCAATTATCAGCTGTTAGAAGGTACGTGTGGTTTTAACGTTTGAGTGTGACCATTCAAATGTAAGCAGTACTCAACTTCGTCTCCAGGCTATCTCTTCTTCCCGTCCCCTGGAGCGAGAGGGGGCGGGAAGAGGAGGACCATGGGAACGAGGTTGAGCAGTACTTTCCTTTGGTACTGTTTACTGTGGATGAAATCCTACAGCGTGACATTCAAATGAAATCTATTGAGCAGTGCTTTCATATGGTGCTTTATTTTCCGTTTCGATTTTTAATAGCCTTTGATATGAGTGAATGGTAAATGATGAATTCGTGCCGAATCCTTTTTATCTCCTGAATTGAAAGACGCAAAGACGGGAATAAAAGCTGATATACATATCCGTCAGGAGCTTATTCGTTTATTATACTGTTGAAGGTCGTTGTAACTTTTTTGTGAGGTACCATTCCTGAATGTAAGCAGAACTTTCCTTTGGTAAAAAAAACCCACAGTGTGACCATTCAAATGAAAGCTATTGAGCAGTATTTTCCTGTTGTGCTCTCTTATGATGAAAAACATTTTTTTCCTTGTTTCGATTTTAGCCTTTGATAAGAGTGAAAGGTTAACGATGCGGTACGTGCCGAATCATTTTATCTCCCAAATTGAAAGACGAAAAGACGGGAATAAAGCTGATCAACTGAAAACTAGATTAAAGTTGAAAAAGTCAATGAGCAAACTAAAAAAAATTAAGCTGATTACCTCATCACATATTGTTATTTGATAGATAAAAGTAGCGGATGCTTCTAAAGAAATGACAGATTTAAATCGCTCGGTCATTGCAAAATTTATGTAAATATAAAACGGAAAGTTTAGAAGTTTCCAAAAAGAATCTGACTGGGGTATCCTTATCAATGAACTTAGCACAATAGGCCGTTATTGTATGAACACCTTGATCGGCTTGTGTTTAAAAAGTTAAGTAACTTCCCGTTGTAGTTTGACACTTTTGCTGCAAATATACTTAGAGGGGTCTGATAGAAACTCCTAAACCGGAGATTTTGGTAGGTTAAACCCGTGACTAGGTTGAAACGAAACAGACTCGAGGTTAGAAAGGAAAGTTATGAAAACTGAATTCAGCAGCAACTGTACAAGATACCT
This sequence comes from Dendrophyllia cribrosa, assembly GCA_024195265.1. NCBI lineage: Eukaryota > Metazoa > Cnidaria > Anthozoa > Scleractinia > Dendrophylliidae > Dendrophyllia > Dendrophyllia cribrosa. Next base: position 14,420,674 of record JAJLRJ010000009.1, on the reverse strand, counting down.
CAGGCTTGTAAGCGCGCGTTGCAGATGTTTGACCACTTACCACTCCTGTGTTGCATTTGAGCGGCAGCATATGAATTTTTTTTCTATTAAAGTTCATTGTCAAAGTTCATCTTTAGCTGGTACTTTAAATGCCCATTGCTTGAATAATTTAATATTTGCTTGTGCAATCGAAATGACGGCCAGATGGTCGCAGCTTTCATTGTTTTCACTGTGGAGATTACACAGTGGAACCGTGAACAAATTAACCAATTTGAACAACATGAAGAAGGCAATAAATGTCTCTCTTGCGCAAGTTATAAAGCAAACAACATTCTTTCGTTATTTTACAAAGAGAAAGGAATCCCGAAGCTGCGACCAATGGTTATAGTCGCTTTTTGGTAGTAAAACTGAATTTCACGCAGTAACAATACAATAAAACACTTGCGCCGTATTTTGTAACGTAATCGAATGACGAATAAAGAAAACGACATACACGTGTAAAAACTAGCGGACCTATTATTCCTTCGATAAAATCTTCGCCTTTACAATAAAGGTAAAAGAACTTATATTTTTGCACTTATCTAAAATATAAAAAATCAGTTCCTCGTCGATTTTTGCCACGTTTAGGTTTAAATTATAAATAATAGGCAAAATGTTTTGCTCAACGGCTGTCCCCGTTGATTTCAGTACCTAAGTAGAACTGGAGGCAATTTTTACGGCAAAATACAAAAAGCTACAAAAAAACGCAAGAGGCTCACGGCGCGAATGAATTTTGTTTCCCTCAGCCAGCATCGTGAAATTCAGTTCGTTCATTTATTCCGTCTCGAATGAAGCGATGTCTCTTCGACAATACACTGAACTCCCGCAGTTGAAAAACCAGGCATTTCACAAAAAAGTTAAATAAACGCAATTTATTTTCCCAGCTGGGGTTCATTTGTGGAAAAGCGCATATAGATTCGCGGTCCGCATTTGTAATTTCGTAAATTCGAAACTGTCGAAACTTGAAATCGATCCGGGGGAAAGATTCGACACTTGAAAGAATGGGGGTACGTTATCGATTCGATTCGGAAAATTTGTATAGAATTGACTGGGAGACAGTGCTTTTAAATAGACAAGGAATAATCACTTTGCAACAATATCTAAAACATTTCCAATTATGGCTTTATTCTGTATTTTTTTAAAACGAGTTGTAAGTTTCTTTCGATTGCCATTCTTTCGATTCACACAAGTCTGGAAAGAAACGCGATTTTAAAGAAACTAGTGGTTCGCGTGAAGAAATTAAAAAGAAAATAGAAAACTGACTTATTTTGTAATCAATGTTAAATAAGACTCTGCTATTGAAGAAAGTGAAGTAAACAATATTCGAGTCTAATGAAAATGTGGGGTGATTCTGTGAAAGTCACAATTTATCACCGAAGCCAATCAAAACACTAAGCTTGCAGTGAATTTAATCAGAAGAAATTGAAAAACAACAGTGAAAATATTCAAGAAATTGAAAAACATGGTTTTAATTCGCACACACACCCAAAAATAGCCATGCTGTCTCCGACGCTCTAAATTATAGCACTCAAAAAATAGTCACCAAAATTATATTCTTAACGCAAAGAAATAAATGCAAAGAATGAAAAATATTCGATCAGGAAATCATATTCAAAATCATAGAAACTACCTTCATGTGTATTAAAATTCGTTGCCTAAGTGTGGTGTTAGAAAAACGTGAACAACATAAAAACATCACTAAAATTGTCACCTCATACAGTTCTTTCGACTTAATACAACTCGAATAAATTCCATCCTTGCCAGAAGATTTTCCATAAAATTCTTTAACATTTATACAAAGGTGTTTTTGAAATCATTTCAGCTCCGTCTCCCAGTGACTTGACTACATATCGAGTTTATTTCAATAAAGCTTTCAGATCACAGCGCTGAATGACAGATATATTTCTAGTTTTGGCTGTTTTCTGCCGCCTAAAATGACAATATTGAATAGTTCTATTTCTTGAATATTCATTTTTTTTTAATTTCCACAAACTTCAGGTCCGGCTGGTTTGTTTTAATTACAGACTAAATTGTCTTGCTTCAATTGTGACGTTACAACATCTTTCTAAAATCAATCTCTTGTCACAATTACTTATTATTCGTTTAGTTGTACGCTTTTGGAATTCAGTTTTGCCATCCTTTTCGATTACACACAACCCATGTGTAATTTTGCACACTAACATAACCCACTCGCGATGGATTTTTGACTTTAACATCTGCCCAAATATCCAGTTCAAAATTCGTCAAAAAACTATTACGGCGTAACAACGAAATATTCTTTTTTTCTTTCCGAATATCGCCAATTGCAGTTTTAGTAATTAAGTTCCTGCGATTCAGATATCTTTGATTAGCGCTTAAAGATGCAAAGAAAACAAGTGTCCAATTGAATATATTCAGAACCAAGAATTTACGTTCATTATATTTTCACCTATATTGACCGAATATTAAAGGTAAAAAAAAAACATAACAATTCGACAACTTTGTTGTCAGAGAAGAAAAGTTTACGCTGATTATTTAAAACATTTTCACTAACCGGACTACCTATCTAATAATGTAGTTCTCCTTCTTCTTATTATCGTAGCGAATTTCTTAGCTCTTTTCATATACAAACTAAAAAAAAAATGTTTGGCTCATCGTTCATAACCGAAGATTTGTGCCACCTTGTGTACCACATCAATTATAAATTAGTGAATTTTATAATATAAAATATGAATATTGCCATCTTTGAAGTGAAGGCATTTCGTTCGCGGATAATTCTGTTTTTTTTTCTTGTTCTTGTTCATCTTCTTTTGCTAAAAGCAGTGTACAGCTTCAAAGTTTTCGTTTTCTGTGTTTTATTTGACCCTGCAAGCAGCAGGTTGCTCCCCATTTATTTTGAGGAAAACCGAAAGTAACATCTTTCGGCAAGAAGCCATTCGTTGTTTGGGGTAATCTCGTGATTATTCCACGGTGTAGACGAACAGCGCCATGACACAAATTCTGTGTGCATCGCGACCGTAGATCTTTGGCTAGGCGACTTACGTGTTATGAGTGACCTCTTCTCATTTATTCGTTTTCTTGACACAGTTCTCTTATCTGATGGATCTTGTTGTGGTGGAACCCCCAATCTTCCCTTCGAAAATCTCCAAATTAAATAACAATGAACGCGGGGTACACCTTGTGTCACACCCCCGTTTCAAATCGTATAGTCGCGTCGGGATAGTCCACGAGCGGCATCGAATTTGACACCACGGCCGTGTTGGCCTTGTATTTATTCGCCTTCAAGGTTGAAGGAATGCTATCGAGAGATGTCAACACCTCCATTTCGATCCCGGTCGATTCCGGGCCGTTCATTCCGTTGTGGTCGATGGTTCCGTACTTGCGCTGTTCTTCCTGTTCCTGTTGCTCCTTCTGCAGCCTCTCCAACTCCTTGCGTTCTTTCTCCTTCTTGCTTTGCTCGGCTGCTCTCTGTTCATTCTCGCGGTGGTAGAAGTAGTTAAAATTAGACACGATGACGGGCACTGGGAGCGCGATGGTCAGCACGCCCGAAATGGCGCATAGCGACCCCACGATCTTTCCCCACACGGTAATGGGTCTCATGTCACCGTAACCAACAGTTGTCATGGTAACCACTGCCCACCAGAATGCATCGGGAATGCTTTTAAAATAGCTCTCAGTCTCTCCACCCTCCGCGTAATACACCGCGGAACTAAACAGAATAACGCCGATGAGGAGAAAGAAAATTAAAAGTCCTAGCTCGCGCAAACTCGCGCGCAATGTGTGCCCTAGAATCTGAAGTCCTCTGGAATGTCGCGATAATTTAAAAATTCGGAAAACGCGTACCAGTCGAATCACCCGCAACACGCCGAAGCTGGATGCTTTGGTGTCTTGCATCGGTAATGTTATATAGTACGGTAGTATAGCTACAATATCGATGAGGTTCAGAAACGAGCGCACAAACACGAGCTTCTGAGGAGACGAAATAAGTCTCATCAAGTATTCGAACGTGAACCATATAATACAAGCAGTTTCTAGAGTAAACCAGGGTTGTTTTTTCTTTTCCCCAGTGTCGTCTTTTCGAAACTGCGGCAGAGTCTCCACGCAGAATGTCACTATTGATAAAGTGATCACCAGTACTGAAAAAATGGCGATTATTCGCGCTCCCAACGAAGTGTCTGGAAACTCAAACAGTTGCCAGACCTTCCTCTGCCATTTATTTTCCGGTAAAATTGGCTTTTCTTCTTCGATGTACCCCTCTTCCTGCTCTACCTTGTGTAAAATGTCCTCACCGAGGTCGTAAAAGCGAATTTCGTCCGCAAAAACATCCATGGGTACATTAGCTGGGCGCAAGAGTTTTCCCCCTGATTGATAGTAGAATAAGATCGCGTCGAACGCTGGCCGATTGCGATCGAAAAAATACTCATTCCGGACCGTGTCGTAGTACTTCCCTCGCTTCGCTGCATTGCCTAACAAGGTCTCCGGATATTGTTCCAGCGTTTGTACGTGTGTTTCAAATTTCAAGCCACTCACATTTATAACGAATCTGTCGCCACTGTGTTCTGTCGAAGCAGCTACCACTTGAGGCTTGATGTTGGACAAAGTGACCGAACCGTGGTGTGGCTGACGGTTGTTTGTCGAATGACTGTTGTTTCCCGGAGCATAGTTTGCCAGGATCACAGAGTTCTGCTGCTTGTCAGGAATTGCAGTCACCGAAGACATTCCTGAAAGAGCGTCCATCTCCAGTTTACGATCTGTTAAATACGGCGAACCTAAAGTCCGGATTGAAACATTTGATTAATAATTGACATAAAGTACTGACCGAAGGGGGATTTCTGTGAACGCGGCAAAGTCGTCTACGTCCATACCGCGACATTTTTTTTTTCGGGCGAGGAAAATGCTTAAAAATAAGCGAGGAAAAATTAAAATTCGAGAAGACGTCCCGCTTATGCAACTGAAAGGGCCCGATTCTCATAAATTATTGATTCCTTTTAGATCTAAACTTGTAATTTATTAATTCACTGAATAAATTATCACGTCGCCTTCAATAAACAGGAAATGTAAATAAGGGATGTAAACACACTAGAACTAGAAATGTTTTCGCTGCTATTAGCAGTCGTTTGACGGCTCCTCACTAACTCAACCAACAGTTGTCGTTAAATCACTTCGCATCCATTTGTCAAATCCGTAGTTCGCGCTCGGTTGTGCGAGAAAACTGTAAATTTGTTTGGCCGCGCAAAGATACTGGCAGATGTTTTGGTAAGATTTAGCAGTCACTCGCAAGCGGTATAATAGAACTGTTGGCGAAAGCTACTCTTAAATCAACATACGATCGCCAAAAGCTTAATAGAACTTACTTGTGTAGCTCACGTTGTGAAAAAGAACTTTGATTCCATTTGACAAAGGCGATAATGAAACAAACGCTGCTGATGCGAAGCCCCAGATAGCAATGTTCGAGTAACTCGCGAGTCGAGATGACACCTCAGAGCATTGAGTCAAAAAACATGTTGCCATATATGCCGCTTGATGCTCACGATTTTCATTGCTGTTTCTCCAAAGTCATTGTATCGGTGTCGAAATGCCACTTCCTTCACACGTGGTCACATTTAAGCAAAATTAATCTCGGGAATTCTCTCTCTTCGCGATTTCAGTTTCGCGGATAATGTCTTCCAACTTCATCCAAGACACGGCACTGAGTAAACCGAATCAATTCCTTCGAAGACAAGAATTTACATTCGAGAGTTGGCGCCTGCGAGTTGGTTTTGTAATCACTCAGAGATTATTTGTCCTTGTAAACCGTATGATCTTATCGGAAGAACATTCTTTCAGACCAAAGACAAGTTCTCGAAACAGCGCAACAATTACGAATGTCGCTCCCAGGATTTTAGGTCTTTTAGGCACGCGCGATTCGGAGTATTGAATCCCTCGAAAGACACAAGCGTAATTTGCATAGTAACACCATTGATGGAAAACCTGCTGCTCTCAATGAGAGCCGAGCCAAAACAAACCCGTCTATCTCCCCGTGAGTAGACGTGTTTCAGCTGCGATGTTCGTCTGAAACAGTGACAGTTGGTATACAAAATCCCTTTTGGTGGTCGCTGGAGCGAAAAGATGATTCTTTCGAGTCAAAAGGTTTGTTGTGATAGAGGGGGAAATATGCAAAAATTCGTCTCGAATATACATAAACATGACAGCTATTGCCGACATAAGCCAGTTGTATCTCAGAACCAAAACAACTGATTGGAGATCTGCATAAAAGCGAGAAAAATTAACTCGCCACAAAGCCAGCGGAAGCAGGGTATCTTTTATATCGTATTTACTTTCTTCCAGGTTTTTACACGAAGGAAATACTCATGTTACGCGAGAACTTTGAACCGTGACCTGTTAAGCGTTGAAATTAAAACGTTTGGGTACTTGGCAACGGGATTTTCGCAACAGAAAAAATGTTACATATCGTGTGCTGTTTTTTCTCTTCCTTTGATGTACTATTCTCCTGTTATTTATTCAAATATCTGAAGAAAAGAGAGTTTTTCTCTTACATGCGTCACGTCAACCGTATACTTCTCCGCCTTTTCACGGTACGTAAGCAGAATGTGAAATTAAATGAATATTATTTCCCGTGTTATATATGCTGTTTGTTTGTTGTTCAGTTTTCAATCTGTAGCGTATATACATACGTATACACACACACCAGCTAAGCTGACCTCCCAGGAAACAATCTGCCTAAACCCACCCCCGACGGGCAAACATTTCATTCTCTTGTTGATGAAATTTTTTAACCTGCTAATGACAGACCGCACTGGAATTATAATTCATGCAAGAGTTATGAGACGAAAGCGCGCTCTTGTCGTAAACAACCGCGGTTGCCATGTTTCGGTATTTTGGCCAGTTTTCGCTAATTTTGACTGTTAAGGCAAATGCCACTTGTCGGTTTGAACGAAGCCCAATGCCGTTATTTGCGGTTACATATCCAGCTTTTTTATTATGCCGAAGAAAAAGTCATTCGTATCTCGACAAAACCCACGCGCTCATGTTGATTTTGAACTGAGTGGCTTGCCGTGTGAATGGCTGGTTTCTGTGATCGAAAAATAAGCCCCCCTGCGGTGGCGAAAAAGCGAAATCACTTGTTTGAGAAGCAAATCTGTGAGAAAACTTCCAGATGAGGGTCAAAGTAAAGCCAAACAGAACTGCGGTCTCGTTGTCAAAATAGTCCCCGTAGGCTTATTGCCAAAGATAGGTTATCTAAGCTTAACATCCTTGCCGCCTTACAAGGTCACAACAGTCAGTTTTACGAGTGGAAAATAAAAGAGCGTTAAAAGTGAGCTTTCATAGAACAATGAAAGTAAAAATTAAAGGCCGTCGTATGCAATTTAAAGGGAATCACGAGTCGACAAAATGTCACTGTCATTTCGCCAAAACAGTGTAATTACAAATGTCATGGCTTGTCCTGTCTCCGTCGGTGGAATATTCGAGTGGCCGGTTCGAGATAATTGCCGTGGTTTCGGGGCAGTGTTCCCAGATAAAACTTGATTACCTAGCAGACGTCTTGATCAATGAGTTTCATATTGATGCCCAAAACTGATGGAATTTTGTCTGCCACGTGGGCGGATGTTTTTCATCAAAATGTTGTTTGGATCTAAAAATGAGCGAAGATAAGCTAAAAATTTGGCTCCGTCAAAAGTCATTTTGTCTGTTTACCTCGATTTTCGCACCTACGAGAAACCTCAACTGTTTCGTCAAACGTAGAACACAAATTCTAACAGATTTTAATTCCTTAGACCGTCATAAATCTCACTTATCTTTTCGACAATTTATTCTTTTTGCGACAGGTGCCAAGAACAAAGCAAATAACACTGTACTGATTAAACAACAAATTCTCTGAACTAAAAAGCATTGTATAGGAACCAGTAAGTCAACGACAATTTATACGTTGAGCCTTCGTGTCCGTGGGCGAAAAACAATCAATCACAGTAACCAAGCAATATCAAAACCGTGTCCGATTTTTGAAGAACAGTCGATCGGCCAGCAGGATTGAAAGCTTAATACTTTTTTATGGTGACTCGACAGAAACTGATAAAAGGGAATAATCCATTGATAATATCATAGTTGATGGTGATAAGATCTTTCATACACCAAAACAACCGTGGTTTCAATTTCTGTAGTTATCACACACGAGGCCAAAAAAATTCTATAACCTTTCATCTGATTGAAATTTGGAAAAATTGATTGAAAAATGTTGTCATTGACCGTTAACTAACAAGCAAGATGTAAAATAAAGAAAAATGAAAAACTGGAGGAAAAACAGTCTTACCTAGCCTAGCTCGCTTGCCTAGCGAGAGAGAATGTGAATAATCGATCATGATAAAGCCAGGCAATCACAAACGACAGATAAGTAATTTTCACAATCGAGTTTTCATTATATCACCGAGGAACTCAGTTATAAAATGGCAATAGACCTACCTATGTGATTGATATATCGTCGGACGCCCTACGGAGACTTGCCATTGCATGTGACCTTTAACCTTCGTCAGCAAATAGCCTATGGTGTTCTGATTTTTGACGGTGAAAATCGACGATTTCAAAACAGCCTTGAATACGTGCATACATGTACTGAACACAACCATATCAATTTCTTAATCGGCCTAAGAATAAGTTATTGCACTAAGTGTGGGTATAAATAACATTAGAAATTTAAATTCACACTTCTTTAATGCTCTCCCGCGTTTCAAAACCGTTTGTTTACCATGTGAAGGAATGTTAATCAAGATTTTTGTCAGTAAAAATGCGCCTAAGATCTGTGTTAGTTCTCGTTTAACTTAATAACACTCTAGTTGGTGTGGTGGAAGTTACAAGTCATAAACCGATAGTAACTCAATCGAGAATCTGATTTAAAAACCCTAATCTGATTCTAAACCTCTTTCTGTTCTGCAATATTGATCAGTCCAGTTCGCTTAAATTTCTGCTTAAAACTTTCAGCTCCTGCTAGTTGATAAGCTGCCTTCCACGCTTGTTGAGCGTAAAGGGAATTCAGTCATAACTGTGTGTTTATAGCAACAAATTGTGGCTTGGTGCCCTGGTATAAGACGTCTTTACTTCTTCTAGGAGGTTGTTTTTCTGTTTTATTTCAAAACTGTTGTATAGATGGGCAGTGAGAAAGAAAGATAGGCGAATCAATTACCGGAGGGATTTGCTCCACGGCCATAGTTCTAAACTGATTCTAAAGATGAACACATAGTGGTGTTAGTAGTAGTAGTAGTAGTAGTAGTAGTAGTAGTAGTAGTAGTAGTAGTAGTAGTCGAGATCCATTATTTAAACGCGATCAGTAATTTACATTAACCCTTTCACTCCCAGAGTCAATTATGGAGACATGTAGTGCAGTTCTAACTATTGAGTCTGTTGACGAAATCCTGTGGTGTGACCATTCAAATGAAACCTCTTCAACAGTACTTTTTCTTGGTACCATTTGTTTTTCGATATTTTACAAAATGAAATTTGGTATTTTTCTCGGATCAGTTTGATTTTTGGCACTCTTGGGAGTTTAAAGTTAGTCACAAGACTTACAAATCGCCTAGATAAAGTAAGCTACATATGCGAAGTTCAACTCCTTTGAAACAAACCCGCTCAGTTCTAGAATTTTACTTTTCATGTTCTGTACGCCGACGGCATACAACGTTTCATTTCTGCATTTGCCACCCTTCGTAAGCGATTCAACCACAAAAAGCCAATATCCTTTTAAATTTTCCATCCTAATTCGATAAGGGAACTGTTTGGATTCTCCCTGAAACCCAAATTAAATCAATTTAGTGGCAAATAAGTATGGTTTTTGCACACAATCTCGACTTCTTTTTACTTGAAGCTCCAACGAGATAAACTGACATATATATGTTTCAACTCTTGAATTTTATTCTCTCATTTTTCTAACACTACGATAAACCTCATTTTCGCGGATTTTGTTCAGGCCGGTGACCGACGTCGTAAAATTCCCATTTAAGGCTGAAAGACTTTGTTGTGGTTAGCCAACAAATTTTTCTCAGCTTGCCGGAAAAAGAAGACGCGAAGAAAACGTAATTGGATAGGTAAAATAATTAAAAAAAAACCTCATTTTTTGTGGCATTTCTTACATAATTAAATTTCCTACTTTATAACTTTCCTAGTTATAAACTCCTGATACACTGAGTGCTTGGCTGAAAAGGGCGTTTCGTGTTTATAAGCCTGTTCGAGGCGTTCAGATAATAGGGAGCGAAGAATAGGCAAAAAATAGGGGGAAAATTGCGAATGCTAACGGAGAGAAATAGGCTCGGAAGACGGTTTTTGATAAGACTGTTTACAGGCGTGACCTCGTCCCCTCCCCAGTCTCCTCTCGCTTTCCTAGCTCGTTCGCGCGTCGGTTCTTTGTTGCTCCTCGCGGCCCCACAATCTTATTATAAAACAGGCTACGTGTATACATAGATTATCGCCTCTACTTCACTTTGCCTTTATTTGAGTGCATACGAATTTTCAAAGAGTGGTATTGTTTTTGTCTTGTCCGGTTACATTTATCTTTTGAAATATCTCACACAGAACAATGTCGATATCAGTTCTAGTAAGAGCCGAGGGTAATCGGCTCCGAGTTTGCTTTTTTTGCGAGCGTAAAATTTTGCTTACAATGGTATTTCTTATTTCTTGTCTTCCTTTTCTCAGTTATATAAGACAGATTCCAGCAAAATATAATGAACCGTTATTACCACGAATATTACCTTCTTCGTGGTGTTTTTTTTATTTTATTTTAGAATATATCTGCTATTTTTAAGTTTGTGCTTATTGATACGACGTTTGTGCTATATTTTAATCCAAATACATGTAGAAGATAGTTTTGTACGAAGTTCCCTAAAAAAGTGCATTTTTGAGGTCCATAAAACTGCTGAATTATAATAGGTTATATGAGCGCCATTCGGGACGGAGAAGTTGAAGATTTATTGTTTGTCAAACGATTTATTTGCCTGTGGAAAAATAGAGAGAATGGAAAACCATCTTTACCGTTATTCACCGTGAAACGGAGCTTTGCAAGCCCATACAAGGTTCTTGCCACAACTTATAGCCAAAATGTTATGATTTCTCTAACCGAGTACCAGATGTTACAAATCAGACGCGACATAACAATCTACGTACTCATATGCTCAAATCTAGTTAGCTGTGATTGGTTCAGAGATTTAGCTTGCCGTTTTCTTGTGTTTCATACATCTTTTAAATTGTCGTTATATAAAACAGTGCCAACAGAGGTTTCAGTCAAAAAATGTATATATGGTTATATTAACAGGGAACTAAGTGAAAACTTAATTAGTCGGCTATTTTGCTATGCTAAATAGTTTTTAAATATGTTTTAGTACGTAGGGGTAGCATACTATTTATCATAGTTCCAATCATAGGCGGAGAAGTTGAAGATCTATTGTTTTTCGAAGATTCATGCGCTTATAGATTACTGCATACTGATACGTTTTTTCCAAGTCTCTTTGGAAAGGCCATTTTAATGACAACAAGAGGCTGCAAGCAGCCTACACTCATGCGCATGCGTAAGAAAGTTTTATGATATATTTTAAACGTGATAAGAAGATGTCCGACATGGAGAAGAGTTACTCCTTTCATTCAGTCATCGTTCCTGCAAACCACGTTGTTTACTATTGAATGTTTTGTAAATGAAGGTTGTACCACAATGAAGCCAGTGATTCTTCTAAGTCTTATATATACCAAACGTGCACATTAGTAATGTAAGTAGGGTTGTAGGAGATGCTGTCGTGACACTTCAGTAACACTGTTTTACCGAAAGTGGGAGTAGAGGGAAGTCACTAAACAGGAAGTCTATGAACCGGAAGTGCACAATTTAAAATATGCGTGCATAAATTTGCATGCAAAATCGTGACACAAAAAAAAAGAATAAAAATAATAAGAAAAACAGAGCCCATTTTAAAACTCATGCCGCTACGCGCATGAGTAATAAAAAAATGAAAGTAATTTCGTAATTTGAGTTATGTTAGCCTTATATATAGCTGACAAGAGAAAACGGTGAAAACTGGCCTTTTTATACACTGAAGTTTCTCTGGAGCCGACAACAACCCAGTATGCAAGAACTCGCTCATGACGAAACCAATAAATGAAGAAGGCCAAATTTGATCGCCCAGGACAGCACAGTGGGGGAGGAGGAATGTTGCGTGAAGGGACTGGAAACTAGTAATGCGAGTGCACAGGATTTAATGAAAAGAGAACTGCAAAATTTCAACTTGCAGATTTCGTTTATATTTTCTAGTAGCCTGCAAATTTGTTTTTTGGCTACCAAACAGAAAACAAGGACAAATTTAAATAAGTGGTTGTTGCCACCGGGTTCCCCCTTAGCCACATTCGATAAAATACTTCACTGCCGCATTCTATACCGATGATCTTTGGCCTCGATCATCGATCACACACTCCTGTTAGCCAAAAAGCTAAGGCGAGAAACAACGACATCCTTTAGTCACTAGGATCCACACTTTTCTTAGCTTAAATCAACTAAATAACGACTTGGTACGAGTCTGACTTCATTAGTGTCATGTCAGTTGTGGTGTCATCTCTCCTCGAAAGTAAAGGCGAACATTGTTATTGCTCTCAAATCGTTTTTGCCATTTTCTTGATCTCAGCCGAAAGTATCGATGGCACTTACAACTTCCAAGTTGTTTTCAAATCGATATTTCATACATATTTTCATACTCAATGAAAAATATTTCCTCTCCAGTTCGAACTGCTATAAAATCGCACACTCGAATATTAAAGCCTCAAAATTGAAAGTCAAAAGTGTCCTTGCCCTTTTCTGGTATAAAGTGAGGTAGAGGCAGGGAGGGAGGGTGTTAATTTGACAACCTGCTGCCAGGAGACTATTCCATGAAAAAAAATAAAAAAATGTGACTTGAAATATGTTATATATATTTCATTTTAAAATAGAAAAGCATTATTAACATATGAAAGGCAGAAAGGTTTGTATCAAAGCAAGGTCACCTCCAGCCTCGCCTCCACTCAAAGGCAAGGTCACCAAGCACACAACTGTAAAAAGGACTATAGCTCCAGAATTGTTTTCGTTTGTGTCACGTGACACATGGATGAAATGTTTACTTTCTAATTGGAGGAAAACAAATGCTGCTGCCAATCACTGGAAAAAATCTCCGAAGGTAACATTTCATAATGTATCCCATAAAAAAATACTCTACTAGTTTATAGCTTTTTAGTTATTTTGGGTAACCAGATACTGTATCTATTTTTAATTTCAATTTATATATATTAAGTATACATCTTTGTAATTTTACAGTACGAATAAACGTTGTTGTTGTTGTTGTTGTTGTTGATCGCTGAAGTATTTTGGCATTTTGAACGCAAACAATGTCAGTGTATTATTTTTTTTTGCCGAATGTTGAGTTTATTTTGTTTCCTAAATAATAAGTAGTTATTAGTAATAACTTACTTCCACCATCGTTGTTACTATAGTGAAAAAGATGCCTCATTCTGCTTCCTGAATCTGATGACAAAAAAGTGAAAACTTGGTATCACACACTGGTCCACACTGCGTCTTAGCGCCAGCAGACGATTTTACCTAACCTTGATATGTTTATGTGCTGAAACAATATGCATATGCTTCTACAATTTACTTTTATACGTGGTATAACTAGAACTTCTTCTTAAAAGAAGATCAAACTCTTGTAACTTGTGTTGGTCAAGGCGGCCCAATAGGCCACTTCGAAAAATACCATAAATTCTTTAAAGTGAAGGATTGGGTGGTGCTTGATGTTAGCCTGATTTTTCCAATTTCTTTTGTTTTCAACACGAATCGCACGTGCTATGCTTCAACTTCTTGGCAATTTGTATACGGTCCACATTAGTTTTCAAACACAAAATGCTACGTCCTAGCGTTCCTACACGTACTCTGAATTCCATTGTGCCATTCTAACAAAGGAGACTTGAATAATTACAACTGAGCCTGCACATAAAAGATTATAATGGTATTTTTCGAAGTGGCCTATTGGTGGTTTGCACGTCGGCCATGTTGGGGGTCAGAACAATGAAATTATTATCCTTTGGGAATAAAATTATATTTTTATGGAAGCGACTTCTATTGTTTTGGACCCCCAGCATGGCCGACGTGCAAACCACCAATACCCGACACAATATTGAAAGTTCGATTCTCTCAACGCTCGTCCGGCCATTTTGAAATTCGAGAGGGTCCTGGGGACGAGGTTGCGATTCTCTTGCGCAATTTGCCGCTGACTAAAAACCGTAGGCGCCTTGCTGAGCTGGTGGAGCGCTTGCGCAAAGCAAGTTATCTGTGCGATCCGCGGTGTTGTTGTAGTTGTACCGACTGCAGTGACGGTTAGCTCTCGGTAACATCGATCGACAATTTGTCACCATCGGCTAAGTACAAGCAACAAGTTATGACATCACATAAGATGCGCATGCGCTCCAATCCTCGGTAGGAAAAAAGATGGCGACTGGTACATTTACCCAAACTTCTTAGCGCACAAAAACCGTAACAACGTTCATAAAAATGTAAAGAAAAGTTGTAAAATCTTCAAACCTAGTCTTCACATTGTCCTTAGTACTGGAACAAATATTGTAAAAATTTGGCTTTCTTTGTGCCTTATGTGCTGTGTTAGGCCTGCAAGGTATTGTGTTAAAATGAACAGCCGCCATCTTTTTTCCTACGGTGGATTGGTTACGGTGCCGTTTTAAATCATGTTAAGTTACTGTATTTCATTGATGAAAAGCCAGACTCCGAATAAACACCCAGTTTAAAGGCCGGTTTAATTATTATTTTTTTTGTTTTAAACTTTTTAAAATCGAAAAATACGATAATTTGAAACACGGGGGTGACGTCACGAAATATTTTGTACTTTTTCTTTCACAGAATAGGCCATTTGCACGATGGCGTCATTTGACTACAACTATCAGAATTCATTTCGTTTTTCCTTTCTTATTTAAATTTTGTAATCCCAGTGCGGTTTAAATAACAATAGCCCTAATTTGCACTACAAAAGAAAAAACTGAAGGATTCTGGTAGTTGTAGTCATATGACGTCATCGTGCAAATGGCCTATTACCTGCTAAATTCTCCTCACGCACGCCACATGCAATCAAAGCTGATTTACTTTAATATTTTGAGTAGAAAATCTAAGTATACGTACTGAAGAATCCACAAGAAATCTCTCAGACCCTCTACTGAATAACTAGAGAAAAAGTCGAAGACTTAACAAGATTTTTAAATACCACAAATTGAAGTTGTCAATTTCTCATTCTTTTTACATCTCGAATATGAACAGTTATAAATTGTATTTTGCTTTCTAGTTTTTTTTTAAAATATCATGTTTTGTAATTGAGGGCCAAGGGCCGACTTGAAGCTGCAAAATTAATGTCTACTCCAAGTGCTTTTATATTGCAATCCCAGCGATACCGGGAGGGGTCTGAGAGCGGGAGTAGTTTCCTGAACGTCCCAGATTTTGCCGACTTATGAAAACACGAAATCGTAGACATCCCAGATCATCTTGGATGGTCAGGGACAAATCGGGAAAATCGAGAGCGTTTCTATTTTCCCGACATATCGGCAAAATCTGGGACGATCGGGAAAAAGAAAAATCCCCGATCGTCTGGGATTTTCCTGACATATGACAACCAGGCTAAAGCGTGGGAAACGTGGTGCGGGTTACCGTGCGAGGGATACATGCCGCACGTGCTGTTTAATGACGTCAGAGTTTATTTGAAGAGCAAAACTATCCCTTTAAATTTTTTTCTTTTATAGATAGGGTTTTCCAGAAAAATCGAAAAGTCAGAGACGAAATAAACGTGTCTTTTTGGGTATTTTATCTTTGTAGTTTTGTTGAAAAATTAAAACATTGTAATGCGAAAATTAACGGTGATTAATTGTTTATGATTTGCCACTGTTTTGCTGATATAAAATTTAATTATGATAGTACACGCAAACAATAATGTTGAATGCGTAGGAGCTTACATCGGCATTTTATCAAAACACACGGATAGCTGTTTTATGTAGCACCAATTTCTGACTTATTTTCCAAACAAGCTTCCACAAAAATGCACCACCTGGGTAGATCAGTTAGAAGGGCGCCAGACTTTCGGAGACGAAGCTCGAAGATTCAAATCTCGGGCAGACCAACAGTCATCTGGCGCGCGTTTCTCGAAGCTCCCGAAGACTTTTTGGGCCCAAAAAGTTTTTTTTTTTAAATGTAGTTTCTAACGAAAGGCGTTGAAGTTTTTTAACCCACAAATAAGCTAAAGTTGTGTAGTAAACGTAAGATTTTATTGCTTAGCTTTCAAAATCAATGCAACAAAAACCGAATCTTTATTAGAAACATTCTGCACGTAACAAAGCTTTTAGGGTATGAAAAGTTTTCGGGACTTTCGAGAAACGCACGCCTGTCGTCTAAAGTAAGTTAAAAATGAAAGTATTGCGTTTCCTAAAACATTGTTACAACCAAGATGAGTCCCATGTTCAATTTGAGAAGAAAAAGGACCACTGAGAACATATCTAACCGTAACAGTTATCCCCCAGAGATGAAAATATTTACAACCATCCGTTTACATTGTAATCAGGTAAATTGGATGACTGTGAGATCAAACACGCAAACGTGAACCCAGGCGGTAGCAGGGTTTTTGACAACTAAGGATGCAGAGCGCCAACAAACCATTGTGCATTTGAGTGAAATGTCTTCAGTATGATTGTTATTGTTGAACTGGAATCTGAATCGAAACGTTCGAAGTTAATGATTATAATTATTGTTTATTTTACAGCGATGTTTTCGCAAGTCTTTCGATACTATATAATAAATTATTGAACATGAACAAGGCTAAAGCAAATAACGTTTCATGGTTGTCTAACGTAAATTAATTATCAGGTTGTGGTATAAGGTTATGTACTTTATCCTAAAGCGACTCAAATTCTACAAATTTTCGGCAATAACAAATATGACGAAACCAATAAAATATTTATTTTCAGTAAGATTAAAGACACCTCATTTACTTTCATCGAATAAATCTGTTGTTTTGGTAAATAATGTTAAATGATGAATTTTTTAGCTCGAAAAGAAATGACAACATGAAAGTGATCGGCATATGTCACAAGCATGGGGATTCATTTTTGTCCCGTGCTCCTTACATGTGATCACATTTTTTGTTGTAAGAAAACATCCAATGTTTCGTGTTTGGCATAAAATGCCATGGATCACGCGATAGTTCGGCACAATACAACGGCATTATCAGAGCTAATTATTCAAAAATGTCATACCAAATGAATATAGTTCCTAGTTTGTTTTTACCGAGATGTTTTGCTTCTTTGTGGGTCAGAGAAGAAAATTAATGGTCTTCGATAATGTTCGGCAAAACAGTCTTAATTTTGGGGTACTTCGATGAAAGCCCCCGTTTCATACGTTTTTGCCATTTTTGCAAACACTTTTAATTGGTCACATGCAGCATTCTGTAGTAACTTCTAATGAACCTGCTCTCCCCCTCAAAGGAACAAACCACTTACTTTTGAACGGGAACATCAACATTGCTAGAGATAGAAGGAAGAGCTTCAGCTAGAATAGTTTCTACGGTCAATAAAGAAGATACAAGATTGCCTCAAAACTTTTGTCGGGGATTTTAAAAACTCTCAAATCCGGAACTGATTCAAATGCTGTAATGGACTACAATAACAAAACATTAAAAAGAAGACCGATGCGCTCCGTTCAGGTAAGAGGATTTGCAACTGAATTTATCTTGTGCGACAAATAGATTTATGTATCGTTCACAACAGTAGCCGTTTTAACTCCCGGATAAAAAGTGTAACGAGAACTTGTCAGCATGCAGATGCTACACTAAATCATGGTGTGATTAATTTGTTTCATCACCAAACTGCAAATAAAAGATAAAAGCTTAAGTTGAATTTATTTAAGAGTATTAATGTTCTTGAATGTTGAGACTTGGTGTTCCCCTGGAGACATGATCAAAAGTCTAAGTGGATTTATGTTTTATTTGACGGATCCGGCGAGGATTAATTTGGGTCTGAGTGCATATATTAGCTTTTATTTTTCGTTGACAAACGAAAGTGTAAATATTTAATTATTAACGAGTACGTCATAATTATGTTCTCTGCCCTAACAGACCCAATCCCTCGAGCTAAAACCAAACATCGTTAACGTAAAAATCAGTATTATCTTCCACTGTCAATAATGCAACTGATAGTTTCTTGACTGGTTATAATCGCTAAAAAAAAACTTTTTTGGTTTATTGTTTCGTAAAGAAACTAGATTGTATTCGATGGAATTAGAGAAAATTGTAAGGTGTTAAAAAATAAAATGTATTTATCAATTAGCTTAAATGTTGCGAAGCATCAAGAAGAAACAAGAAAACACCCAGAAGAAACTAAAAAAACTAAACCTTTTGCCAAACACCTGGCGATTTCTTATAAAACATACGTTGTTCACAAATCATATATTTCTCAGTTTATTTTTTATTGAGAAGATTAAAAAAATGTAGTATTTAGAACGCAAGGCACAATTTCAACATTCGACAATATACGGACAAACTTCTTATAGATAAACGAAAACAAATTTTCTGAACTTTTCGAGAGTGACCTAATGTTTACGTTGAGAGAAAATCTTAGGAAGACTCCCCATCATTACATACTACATTGATATTATGTTCGTAACAGATACTGATTAAGTTACATAGCGACTTCAAATAAAGCAGCGTGAAAAATATTCTTCATTAAATCAGTTCAACTTACGTACCTGTCGCATCGACCGTGGTCGGAGTGTTGTTCGGAATTAGTGAGGCGTACATGACACGCTATGCGAGAAATATCTCTTAGATCTCTTAGAGTAAAATATTTCGTCCAGTCATAAACAGCCGTCCATAATTGTTAGAAGTGCTCATTTTCTGATACCCCTACAGAGTGAAAAATTCCCATTACTTTCTTTGATATTTTGCTGTTATGCACTCTGTCGTGGTTCATCCCTCGAGCTCTCTTGCCGTGTTTCATGATCTTGTCCTCTCGTTGAAACAAGCGGGTTGGCTTGTTTTATTCATGCGATGACACGCTTTTGTTTGTAATGGACTTGTACAGCATTGTGTACACACTTCCGACGGCAAAGCCATTAGGCAGGCTGTGATACCATTGGTGCAAACTTGATTGATTTCGCGCTTCTCAATTATTGATGGGCTATATAGCAACTGCGCTAAATACTCATCCAACAGGTGCCGGAAATTGCTGCATGTGCGGGATTTACTTCCGGTTGCCGTCCTCAATGTTGTTTCCTCTTTTAAAAAATAGGTCTCGTTGGAGCCTCGTTGGTGCTCTTCCAGTCAACTGCATCTCCCCGTCCAACAGGCACCGGGAATTGCTGCCGGAAACAGCCGGGAAATATCAAAATGTTTTCCCCCGATGTGCCTCGATTTTAATTCAGTTCCAGTTCAACCATGAAATTGCGAGGATTGACCTGGGGATCGTGTGAAAAAGCGTTCGTTTGTACCTAGGAAAAGATTGCCGTCATAAATTAGTCGCTCGACTAATTAAAAGAAAAATAAGAATCGCAGTCTAGCATTATCAAACCGGGGGGGGGGGGGGGGGGGGGGGGGGGGGGGGGGGGGGGGGCTAGTTCCCTCTTCAGGAAACTCAAAAGTATAGAAATTTGAGCTTTCGGCCGGGAGAGATGGGACTCAAAAGAGGCAGAATTGAAAGGCCTTGGTAAGATTGGAAGAGCGTCTCCTTCCCAATACTCCTCTTTTTCCTTATTCCTATTCTCTCAACGCTCGACCCAAGAGTTACCTGCAGAGGAGACATTAGAGTAACCGCATGTAACAACGGGTGCATTCTAATTAGTCTGGGACGGCTATAGTGGAACCTCATTGTGTGACCACCTCTTAAAAGCGACTAGCCTGCGCGTAGACGTCTTGATTTCCTTTTCTTTTTCGCGTGAAGCAAAGAAATAGGAGACGTCTGCGAGCAGGCTGGTATATAAGCGACCACCACTGACGAGCACTTTCAAAATATCAAATTTGTCCTAGTCAAATCGTTATAATTGAAAGCTGTCGTAACGTAAGCGACCACATCTCTTAAAGTGCATATGAAGTAAAAAAATATTTCCATGTTTTGATAGTGCTTTACTTTCTTTATCTAAATTTGTGGGTTTCATCGAAAAGATCCTTCCCATTGTGAAATTATTCGGCTTGAAAGTTTTGCATTTTCCGCCAGAAAGTGTCTCTATCGAGCGCGCGGCCAAAGCTATTGTATTACAAGGCTGTGACGTAGAAAATACTTCAACTCACGAGTATCATGGCGGCATTCTTTTGAAGAAACGAATCTCAAGTAATTTCTACGTCATCAACACAATGGATTTCGAATCCTCGTTCCCAGTCTCCGGGACACTGATTTCTGCAAATTGTGCTACTTTGGACGGCAAAAAAGAGGCTTTAAATTTTTCTCTGACAAATTTCTTTTATCATTTCGAAATAAAGGCATAATAGCCTCCAAAAAAGACAAAATAAAAAATTACTTCATATGCACTTTAAGCGACCACGACCGTGATTTCAGTGTTGGTGGTCTTGGCTAAATAATCTCGCGCCACTTTCTCAACCAATAAGAAGTAGAATCCAAACCACTCGCGACTTGCCTGCAGGTTCTTTTCCCGCGCTTGGTGCTCGCTGGTATTTGCTTTGAGTTCTGATTGGTTCATTGGATTGTCTGCCTCTGCTGTGATTGGCTAAAGTAATTACTTTGGTTTGGGATTTACTTAACTCAATAGCAAAGCGCACAAATGACGTCAGTACTCATGTTTGTCTGAATTTATAATTTATTCTTTTTTATTCTTGCATTTCTGACAATAGAAATTCGTTATTAGGAATCCCCTGAGAGTCACTTTAGGTTTGTTTGTCTGAGTTTTAGTTCTATAATTAGTAATTGTGCGCTTCGCTATTGGAAACCGCTCTATGTAACACAATTAGATGTTGCACTTAGCACATCATTTCAGACTCACGCACAAGAACGAGAATCTACCATTAGCATTGTAGACAGGCAATGTTGAAATAATATTGATAGCACATGATTATTAGAAGTTTTCATACTTTCCTCGCACTATAAAGGAATGGAATGCTCTGCCTTCCAGGGTTGTAGTCAGATGATGTTTGAGTTGCCGATAAAACAAGGGAGGTCGTCTTAATTCTCGTTTGATCCGGACTGTAAAAGGTATTAATATCACAATCATCCTTTTATCCACAGCACCATTATGGCTTTTTGCGTTCGACAATAGGAGAACACTTCCTAATATCGATGGAGGCGGGCTTTTTTCGGTCAACGCCAAATTAGCCTCCCCGCACATTTTTCAGGGGCACCTCCTGGCTGGAAACTGGTACCCACTCCTGACCTCGCTTTCGTTTTCGTGCTCAGCCTCCTCCGCGGCATCGAACGCACTCTTTTAATCTGTGATTACTACTGGTCGTCGCTATATATGGGAGAAGCACCCTTATCCATTTTATACAATAACTGGAGTTCCATGCGTCTGTTCAGTAATAGATCATAAAATACATAAAAATGTAGTGAGAAGATCAGAGACCCACTCGACCATCGTCTGGTGGGTCGCATTTTTGTTCTTACCACATTTTGACGTCAACTGCGATCGATCACTGAACAGACGCACGGCAAAATGGAAACTATTTGTTAATCATAAGACGAAATTCACATTTGGAGTTTAACACTTGGTGTGTGGCGTTTATTTAAATAACTGACCGTGGTCTTTTAAGAAGAACACATGACAAGCAGTAAGTTAGACCACTTCCACGCAAAAATGACAACCTGAAGATAGGATGCGATTTTAGGAACGCGCGCGCCGAGGTTAGACACAAGAGCTCTCTCGCGAATGTACCCCTCACGCGCAGGCCTACAAAATCTTTCCTCATATTACTGTTGCACCTGCTACGCAGTTGTGTCTAAATCATACCGTACAGAAGGACGTCAGACACCTTATTGAGACTTATATAACGTAATGTGGACACTTAAAATTTTATTTTCAATAAATTTATAAGTTGTAAAATAGAAAATCTAAAATCCTCACTCAGGATTGAACCTGTGACCTCAGCTATGCTTAGGCTTACATAGCCTACCGTACCACTGTACCACCTAGCTTCTCGGGTTGCTTAGTCCTAAATTTAATTAGATAAACTGCTACCCCCAACCTCAACTGAAAGCTAACCAGTTACTCCGTTATATAAGTCTCAATAAGGTGTCCGACGTCCTTCTGGACGGTATGATTTGGGCTTGACCCTGCTACGCAGGTTATTGCGTTTACAAGTCTGAGTACATCAGGAATTGTTTCAAAGATGGTGGAACAGGCAGTTCGGGTATTCTTTGCAATCGGTTGCTATTGATTTTCTTTCTAATAGCGAGACGACATAAATGCTGCAGTGTGCGAGGTGAACTCGTCAGCCGCACGAGTCTGCGCCAGTTCAAGTTCGTCTTCTTCGCTCGCGAATTCGCGCGGCACATTTCGCGCGTGTTGGGCCGGTTGCCCTCGAACTCTAATAACACCTTAAACAGATCAGGACTTTGCACTTTCATAGCGATAGGGTCTCTAAACGCTACGCAAGCTCCTTCGTGGAGCTGATCGACGCTTGCTCCGAGCTTAAGTAACAGTTTGATGCATTCAAGCTGCGCCTTTTGCGACTTGTGACTATGACCGTAGCAGAACCTTGTCACTGCAATACTAAGCGCGGTATTTTTCCCTCGATCGCTGAAGTTAGGATCAGCGCCAAAGTCCAGCAGGATCTTACTACATTCGCAAGATGAGTTCTGCGCCGCTAGAATTAGTGGTGACGTGTATGTTGCCATATTTGTATCCGCACCGCGTTCCGCCAAGATTTTCACGCAATCCGCGCAGTCGCTCTCCACCGCCACCATCAGCGGTGTCTTGGGTAGCACGTCTACATCTTCATATATGTGGTTGGGATTGGCCCCCCAGTCTAACAGCAGTTTAGTGCAGTCCGCGTGTCCTTGAGAAGCCAAGCAAATCGGGGTCATGTTTCCGCTGAAAGTGGGGGCATCCACGATTGCGCCCGCGGTCAGTAGTAACTCCATACACTTGTAGTGACCTTCCTGACTACTCAGATGCAGCGGTGTGATTTTCTCGGGGTTGGTCTCTGCGCTTGCGCTAGCTCCGGCTTTTAGGAGAATTTGAATGCAATTGTGGTGCCCGCGTTCTGCAGCGGCGTGTAGCGGCGTAGCCCCATCAATAAGGCAGGTTCCTGGACTTGCCCCTACAAGAGAAATACTTGTCATGTGCTGATCAACTAAAAAAAGTCTAAAATCCTGGGTTAAATGCATTAGGGCCGATTTATATGTAGACTAGTACAACTGTTGCTTGCGACTGTCAAATGCAACTTTTGTAATGTGCACTCTTCGCATCAGGCAAACACCATATACAACTTGGTTTGTGTAACATTGTTTGCGTCTGTGCTGTGTGGTAGGGTTTGAAAACATGTTTCCATTGTCATATGTGACAATGGTAAGCAATTTGTTAAAGGGTCAAGAAAAATACGAATTTGAATTTTGTAAAATATTGAAAAACAAATGGTACCATACAAAAGTACTGCTGTAGAGGTTTCATTTGAATGGTCACACCATAGGATTTTGTCTACAGACTCAAAAGTTAGAACTACACTGCATGTCTCCATTATTGATTCTGGGAGTGAAAGGGTTGAATGGGCTTCCTATGATTTTTCTTGAGCAGAGCCTTTGGTTACCTCAAAAAGGATGACAATTCTCACCTGCAGCTAACAGGGTGTTAATGCAATCAGCCAGACCTTCCTGAGCAGCAATAAATAATGGCGATGCCTTGTCCACAGTCAATATATTAACATCAGCTCTCTCTTTTAACAACAGTGTTAAACAGGAGTGTTTGCCATATTGTGCAGCAGTAAATAAAGGCGTGGCACCATCGCTGTTCTGTATGTTGATATTGGCACCCAAGGAAAGAAGCAGTTTGATGAAGTCTTCTCGTCCTGCAAATGCTGCCTCATGTAGTGCACTCCATCCTCCTACATCCTGGCTATTTATATCCAAATTGTATCTTAAGAAAATCTGAGGAAAAATATAATGATATTAGCACCTGCAGAAGAATGTAGAATGTAGAATGGTCCGTAGGAAAGGCAGTGCTCTCCACAGCCCTTTCAAGCCAGGTGGCCCACCTGGCTTGAATTTGGAAAAATTTAAAGCCACCTGGTTGATAAAAGATGCCGCCATAATTAAAGATTAGTTGTAGGTCAGACTTTTTTCTCAATCTTCGTATACTTATTGTCATTCTTATTCTCATTAATAATTCAAAAAGAAAACACAAAAGAAATGAATATTTAAAGGGGCACTGTCCCACTGAAATAACAAAATTTGGCTTACATCCTTGTTATATCGCCAAATGACACCTTATATATAACTTAATTGGATAAAAAAATTATATAGAGCAAAACAGAAGCAGTAGTTTGGAGATAAATAAATTGCAGGATTGCAAGGATGGAAGTGGATTACAGTTCATCCATTTTGATTTCATGACAGGTGGTCAAGAAATCAAAGTTTCCATTCTGTTGGAATTTTGAGTTTTTTTGTCATTATTTTGTCTTTTTAGTTCATTCTTTGCGTTTATCACTTTCGGCAATTTTGTCTTTCTATTTTAAGATATGGGCTGCGTCACGCGAAAAGGGCCCGGACGACATGACATGTGATTTTGAGTAATTTGCATATGAAATCAGCTGCTCAAAATGGTGGAAGCCTTGCGGTATGTGCATTCAAGGCGTGAATTTTTATGGTTTAATTTTTATTTCTCGACTTTCACTTCCGTCATATTATTTAGGGATTGAAGTGGGCAAAAAAGCTGAAAACTCAAAATCAAGAAAATATGTTGTCCGGGCCCTTTTCGCGTAACGTGGCCCATATAATAAAGCTCAAGCTCATGGCCGGAACAGTGTCCCTTTAAATCAGATACAGCTCTCGTCTTGATTTACATAACCTTTTCTTTTTATTTACTCAGCTAAAATGATTTGTATCGCCAAAATAGTAAAAAAACATTAGTATCTGATTTCTTGGCTTACTTACATTGCCACTGGACAGTGGCGAAAGGCCATGCCAACATGACCATTTGAGGTAAGTCAGAAATTTACCCCCTGGCCTTGGGGGAGGACCCTGAAAGTGCACGCATTCCTCTGGCTTTTTATGGTTTAACCCAGGAATGTAATTCTCAGAAGCTTTCATTTTTATTTCGTGAATACGCGAGGCATTTAATGATATATAGCATACGGGAACAGATATGCAAATTTTCACTTCTTCCATCATCTGTAAACTTTTTAAATTCCAAAGTGCATTACGTGTTAAAAGATGATTGCTGCAGTAAATGTTTTTTAATTCCCCAGTGTAATTACATCATCCAGTTTCACACAATGCATGTTTATGTCATGCTAAAATGTTTTGGTCATTTTAAATCTGTTTTACCCTTCAATTCCTTGGCTTCAAACTCATTATTGAAAATTAAAACTGATCTGTGGACTTGGAGCCCTTTGATGATGTCACACTTTAGAAATTCATACAGAGAACCAAAAGATAGAAACATAACATTGACCTGACAGGCCAAGAAGACTGAATAAAGTGATTGGTCAGTTTTTGTCAGTTTTTTTTTTTAACAAAGCATTTACAAGTTTGCAACACATTAAAAATACAAACCTCAAAACACTCAACACTTCCACCTTTTACAGCAGCAACAACAAGATTCACTTCTTCATCGTTCATTATATTCACATTGACTCCAAACTCCAAGAGTGTCTTAACACACTCCACGTGGCCTTTCACAGCTGCCAAGAAGAGAGCAGTTTCACCACTATATGCTCGTGAATCAATATGGTCCTCTCTCATGTGTTCCAGTAAGCTCTGCAGACAACCATTATGTCCTGTGGCGGCCGCCTCATGGAGAGGAAACCAGCCACGGTTATCTGAAACATCACATGGAGCACCTAACAAGTACAATAGAAATCTTCAGTAATAATTAATGGTGAATTTAATGCAGTTAAATGCAATTTAACTAAGTTAACAACAAAGAGTGGTATCCTCACTGCTTAGCGGTCAGCCATGTCAGCAGTTATGCATGCTCCAAGGAGACGTCATGCCAACATTTGTGCAGAGCTTCGGTTGTGGCATTCATTCCTGGCGTTGAGCTCTAGTGCTGCGGTTTGTGGTTCTTGTTCATCATCTTTCCCCCCTACCCCTCCCTTTTTTTTCCACTGTTTGTTTAGTGTGATGGGTGCCTGGAGGACCTGCATGGGGATTGCCAGCCATGGGAGTGGTACTTTATCTAGGAACCGGCTGGTTGGGCTCCCAGTGGAGGCCTCTGGATTCACCCTGGCACCCAACTTCCACATAGCGATTCAGTTGTTAATGAGATGAAAATCCTGGGAACAGTTGAGCCGAGCAGGATTAAAGTGATCCAGGATTAGCATCAACCTTTAATTCAGTTTTGCAGTTTAATGGCAGGGCTGTCAATAAGGGCCATCACCTGTATTATCTGTTATGGGTGAATATGTTGCACGTAAAATCCGGTCTCAGGTTAGATCAGTATTCAATCTAGGTTAAATGTGTACCCAGTATTCAATCTAGGTATTAGTTAACCCTAACCCCAGCACAAAGCTAACTCTAACACAAAGCAAAATCGTGAAATTTAAGTTTTGCGAAATATATGCACCTCAAAATTGCAAAATAAATGTGTCGCGAAAATTTCATGTAATAAGGTATGTCAAAGCCTTTTGAAACCCAAGTCAACGATCTTCGGCATAACCCGCACAGAATGCAGACAGTAGCCTACATTCAGACATCTTCTATTTTGCTTCGGCACATTAGCAAAGGAAATAGGAGATGTCTGCATATACGCTAATGACACAGAAGCCATGGCTATCTTCAAACCCAGATTATTTCGCCATAATTGGTTTTTGAACAACCAGGCACTGGTTCCCATATGCCACTGAAATGCTTATGATACTACAATAATACTGCAGTAGTGTTGTTAACGTGTAAACGTTGACCTAAATCTGGTAGGGGAGGGGTATGCACCCCCTTTGAGGTAGGGAAGGGGGCATAATTTTGAGTATTTTCCTTCAAAGGAAGCAATTACTTTAAGGGAGGGCCGAGCGTTGTTACACAAGGAAATACATGCGTAAATTTAACCCTACTTGAAAAACGAATGTACCATATACAGCTATTTCAATTAATGTTGTCGGATGAAAAAGGTGAAAAGCCAAGACCGCAAGGCAGTATGGAATGTTTATGCAGTGGCTATGAACCCTAACCCATACTACCTTGCGGTCTTGGCTTTAAGCTTTCATCCGACAACGTTAATTGAAATAGCTGTATAAGCATGATCAATAAGCTTAAAGCTTAGTTGAAAGTTTATTTTGTAAACAGTAGTTTGGTGTATATTTTCCTTGTATTGTAAAACGTTAATATATTTACCACTTGCAAGAAGAGCTCTTAGTGCTTCTTCATCACCTTCTCGTGCTGCTAGTCCAACTTTTGACGCCGTCAAATCATCAGTACGATCGAAAAATCGCAGCCCATTACGAATGTTTGCTTGTTCATCCAGTCCGTCGGCCATTTTAAAAAATCTTTTACCGATGTGGAAATAACGAACAATATGATTGGCTGAGTTGAACAGATGATTTTAAACGCTGACCAATCACAACTACCGTTTTATTTCGCCCATAGTCCTTTGCGAGTCTTGAACCGCATGAGACGGTGCGGTGAGGTTCGTTCAGAAACGACGCTTGAGAGAATTATAGAGCTGATTTTTTACAAGACTTTTCAGTGAAAGTGGTTTTAAATTAGCTGCAGTGTATAGTAATTCGTTAAAGGGAAAATGACGGCCTTTTTGCCGCCAAATTTGCTCGCACTTTTCGCTCCTCGCGACCCTGTACCATACTTACCACCTTTGGATAAACCGACTTGGTTGAAAAGACCATGGGTTTACACTGGATTGGCAAAGTTTGTCAGAGAATTCGAGGTAAGATAAAGATACTTTTATACTTTGTATATTGATATGAGCTCTATTTATGGGTGGTGTTGCTTTCAGAGAAAACATTAAATCGAAAAAGCTTGTTTTCTCTGGTATGTTTACAAGCTGAAGACGTGTGAAGCATCAAGTCTTGAGACTTGATTCATTGGAAGATTTGTATTGTTAAATTTTAAGCGTATAAGTCGTGATTTAATTAGTTTCAGAGTAAATGTAGCGTCTCTTTCATTTTTTTAAAAAGGTGTTACGATTTTAGTCTCTTTCGACGTTGAGTATATTGAAGAATCCATGCAAACCAGAATCCATCCTTACAATCTCTTTTGGCTTCTTGTGAACTAAAATATAATGCGCCGATCAATTCGAAACATCAACATCCCCCCCCCGGGCAATGCCCCGGGCATTTGAACTTTTGAAGATCGACTTGTTCAAATTCCCGCCCTGTTGGGCCAAAATTGCATTCAAATACCCCACCCTAGCACTGGATTTGACTGTCAAATGCCCCTCCTAACGATAAAATGTTTTTAGTAAGATTAAAAAATACACTTTGCATTCACTTTTTCTGATTTATTCTAGCTATTGTTTTCCTCGAGAATATACTCAAATGAACCGCGTATACTTTGCAACTGATATTTCACGGCACTCCTGTGGTTGTCTTGGGGATTTACTTTTCGATATTTTTTTAATTGAGTAATTTCTCGTGTGATCAACAAATATTGCAAAAATATTTAGCAACGCGGTTGATTCATTTTTGAAAGCGTTAATTTCCACGAGGTGAAAATTTATTATTCTAAACGCATTTTATATCAACTGACAAATGTTTCCTTAAAGAATTTTCTGTTTGAGAGAGTTCATTTTGCAGTGTTTTTTTCTTTCAATCAATGGCCGTTTGAGATCTGCGTACATTTAATAGACTGGCACAGGACTGGCAATGCAGTCAACCATCTTGACTTCGAAATCTAAAACGCGTTGAATGGCAGTTAAATTTAACTTTTCATACAAAAGTTCAAAAACACTGCAAAGCTTTGTCAGCCCATTTTACTAGCCATTCACTAACAAAAACGATATTTTCCCTTTTAAATTGCTCGATGTTGAATCTGAACTGCTACCCGCGTGTGTTTGATAGGTGCCGGCCAAAAAAATATATTTTGAACACTTCCGGTTCAAATTCCCCACCCCACCAAGGCAAAGTCAAATTCCCCACCCCTGGGATGGCCTTTCACATCAAATTCCCGACTCCCCGGGCACAGAAAATGTTCAAATACCCGGGGCTTGCCCGGGGGGGGGGATGTTGATGTTTCGAATTGATCGGCGCATAAGCTTAGTAAACATGCATTTTCAATATGATCATCAGCTTTGATTTGTTTTATGGCTATAGATCGCTTAAAGAACCTCCAAACCTAAATCTTGAATGTCTTCAACAATATAATACAGTGTATTTCACATGGCTTGCTGCTCTAATATTTCAGATGTAGTTCCTTGGCCAATATAAGACAGTACTTGCCATGATTGAGAAAGACCATTTTCATAATGCTACAGTTACATGAAGGAAAGTGTTTCCAGAGCTGTTTTGAGTTCTCGCAAACTTTCCAGATCAACTAGCCAAACTCGCCCGGTTTGGCGAGTGTGATTTTCACTTATGGTATAATATATTGTAGTAGAAATGTTTTTGATTGAAATTTTCCTGGATTGTATTGAAATGGTGGGGTTTGGATATTTTCTGTAACAACACATTTCCTCTCAGCCCTTTAAAGTGCCCATAATGTTTAATTTTTTATTTTCTCATCTGAATGTAAACACCACACAAGGAACCTCTGCTTTGCACAAAATGCAAATTTTTTATGAATATTTCAAATCTTCAAAATCCTATTTTTTTGCGGTATAGAGGTTTTGTACGGCAGCCATGTTGCATGGCAGGAACAATAGATTCTTTTCCCTATGGGAAAGAATGTTCTTTCTAATGCAAAACATTTTCATTGTTCCTGCCATGCAACATGGCTGCCGTGCAAAACCTCTATACCCGGGCTCACATGTTCCTTAATCTACGTCACAGTTCCTTTGTTTGAAGTCACAAGTTCCTTTGTTTGAAGTTATGTGTTCCTTAATCTACATCATGGATCCTTTGTTAACCGAGAGGGACTGAGAGGAGACTAATGCGAATGGTGGACCAAAATGGCGGCAAATTTCGAAGACTTTAAAAAATCATAAAAAATTTACGTTTTGCTGAAATCAAAAATTTTTTTCACAGACGTTTATTACATGAAGTGTAGATTTAGATAAGAAAATTAAAAAACAATTGGTTATGGGCACTTTAAGTCCCAAGAGTGCCAAATATTGAAATTCAATAAGCCTCCCAAATTTAACTTTGCAAAATAGGCGTCGGGGAGAAGGGAACTGGGGAGAGAGGGAAAGGATGCCTGCAATAAAGACCCCCATTTGTTCATTTCTGTGGACGCTGGCGGCCGCAAATTCTGATTGGCTAATTCGCGTTG
Organism: Dendrophyllia cribrosa; assembly: GCA_024195265.1. NCBI lineage: Eukaryota > Metazoa > Cnidaria > Anthozoa > Scleractinia > Dendrophylliidae > Dendrophyllia > Dendrophyllia cribrosa. The sequence continues at coordinate 14,390,119 of JAJLRJ010000009.1, read as the reverse complement.
GGTGGTAAACATAGTAAATTCCCGCGTGAAGTCATCCATGCGTAAAATTGCATGCCAGTTTCTGATTGGTGAACGTACTGACAGTTGTTGAATTCTATTACAAGGAAATCGGTGGGCGTAATGTGAAAAGCCCGGTTCTTTTAGCAGGCATTCCTTCCCTTCTCCCCTCTCCTTTTTCGCACCCCCTCCCCCCTCCCCATTTACACCTGCCACGCAGGCTAGATTTCGTTCACAGACGCAAAAGTTAGAACAACACTATATGTCTTCATAATTGACTCTGGGAGTGAAAGGGTTTAAGAGATTTTGTTTAGCAGTGGTTGAAAATGGAACTTGTATTTTTTTCCGATTTTACTAGAACCATTGACATTGACATTGACAGAACTGACAAAATAATGCTTTGTAACAATCTGTTTAGTTCCAATCAAAAGCTCTTAAATTTGCATTATCTTTTGTCAGGATCCCAACGCGACTCCCCCGCCAACTCGTGGAGAAACAAGAGATGAAAAGACGGAGAGAAAGGTAAAAACACTTTAATTTTATTTCTGAATTCATTAATTTGCTTTTAAATCCCTAATATTCATGGGGTTGTTTGTTTTTAATTCCAGAGAAAGGAAAAAGTCGAGAGAACAACCAAGTTTCAAGATGATCAGATGGAGCAGTGTAAGTGAAGTTTAATATCCTTTGTACTTGTGTCATATTTAACAGTACAGCCAAACCCCTCTACGATAGTTACATTTGCAAAGGAATTTATTACTCATGCGCAGAGCGGCATGAGTTAGGTTTGCCCTCGGTTATTCTTTTTATTATTTTTATTATGATTTGTGTCACGATTGTGCACTTCTGGTTCATAGCTTTTCTTGACAACCAGTTCTAAACAGTGACGTTAGCAAAACAGCATTACTGAAGTGTCACGACACAGTCTCCTACAACCCTTGTCACATTGCTAATGTTTATGTTGTAGTTCAAAATGAATCTTAGGTCAAAATAATTTCAAACCAGTTTAGTTTTGATTTTCTTTTGTTCCAGATTAATTGACATAATCCTAAGACAAATAAAAGTACAAGTCAAACTAGCTTGAAATTTTTTTTTTACCTGAAATCATTTTAAACTACAACATTTACATTCTAAAGGTATATATAACACACAGAAGAATCACTTGCTTCCTTGTGGTACAGCCTTCTTTTTTAAAACATTCAATAGTAACAACGTGGTTTGCAGGAATGATGACTGAATTAAAGGAGTAACTCTTCTCCATATCGGACATCTTCATATCTTGTTAAAATATACCATAAAACTTTCTTATGCTTGCACATGAGTATAGGCTACTTGTAGCCTCTTGATGGTTAAGGTATAGCCAACTTGAAAAGGGTTCAGTACCAAGGTTAAGTCATCATGCTCATGGCAAAATTAATATTGTTTTTAATGCTTTTTTTTTCAGGGGATCCTCACAATGATCCTAATGGTGTTGGAACTGACGCATTCAAGACGCTTTTTATTGGAAGAATTGTATGTAACATTTTTTCTTTTAATTTTATTATGCTAGGTAAGGTGTGTTTTTGACTTAAGACCTCTTTTTATCTGGAAACCTATGCTGGTTACATAAGAAGCTACTTTGCACTTGTTTGTTAATGAAATTGTAGTTTAATGAAATTGAGTATACCGTATGAGAGTTTAAAGTTTGCTTGGAAATGTGCTTTAAAGAACTAATTTTGAAGAACGTTTATGCTTTTATTTTATTTTAGAACTATGATACCTCTGAATCTAAGCTCAGAAGAGAGATGGAACTCTATGGACCAATCAAAAGAGTGAGTAGTCCTGACTTTCCCTGGCTTTTGAATAAGATTCTTATCCAATCAAACTCATCTGCTTCATTTGAAGCAAAAGTGCTGTGGCCGTTAAACATTTCCCCCTTTATAGAGTGGTTTTCATTTGAGTGTCATTAACCGACTGCCTCGCTTAAATGGAACTTGGGTGCCAGGGGTATCCAGGGGCTTCCACTGTGGCCAGCCAGCCCCTAGATAAAATACTGCCCCCATTGCTGGCAAATTCCTGCAACCCAGCGATGAGCCCCCATCTCAGGCTCCCGTTGCACTGATTGAATCATTGGAAGAAAAAAATAGTGGGTGGTGTGGGGGAACGCTTAAGACAACCGCTACAAAACCGCTAAAGAAGACTGAAACAAACACAACGAAACCCCTTAAAAGCTCAAAGATCCCAGCTGAGACAAAGCCGCAATGTTCCATGTGAGCCTGCACTTGAGAGTTTGACCGCTGACTGGAAGCGTCTGCTAAGCTCGTGATGGTAAACTTTGTTAAATTGTCATTTAACTAAATTAAAACAAAAGCCAAAGTGATATTTCTCTGACCAACCAATGGAGAATCTGTTGAACCAACCAGAACTCCAAGCAAATACATGTAAGTGGCACCAAGCACAGAAAAACATGTGCGAGAAAGTCATGATTGGTTATTGTTTCTGATTGCAAGATAGTTAAGCCAATCATAAAGCATAGCAATGCAAAACCAAAGCAATTGCAAAATAACTTTTGATGTTCAATAAAAAACGGCTCTATTAAAAGCTGCGTAAATGTGTTTATCATTTACTTATAAATTTGTTATTTTTGTTTTTGCAGATTCATATTGTGCATGATGTAAACAATGATAAACCCAGGGGTTATGCCTTCATTGAATATGAACATGAGCGTGACATGCATGGTACGTATAAAATAAACCAGCTGTAAGAGCCCTTTTAGTGCTTATTATTCAGTACATTGTACTTTATTTTACCTCAACACATGGAATTCAATTATGTTTATCTTGATTTTTTATTTACGTTCTTATTCTGACGTGAAAGATGTGCAAATGTGTTAGCCCCTTTCCCTTTGAAATTTAAATAAAAGCTATTGAATAGTATGTTTCTGTGATACTGTTTGTTTTTAAATTATGTTTTAGTTGCTGCTTAGAAAAATGCTTTCTTATGTTTATTACTGTAGCTAAACGGTTGATTTAAAAAAAAAAACATCTTCATTAATTTTTAACCTTCTGCCTTTTCACTCACTGACAAGGTCAAAATAAGAAGATGTTTTCAAATTCTGTTTTGAAGAGTAAAGTGAAAAATTAACAGTGCCATTGGAAGGTACTACTCAGTAGCTTTCATTGGAATGCAATGCTTTGCGCTTTAAGGAAACATGGTTGAATTTCATGTTAATAATTTAGCGCTATGAATAATAATAATAATAACAATAATAGATGAATGCTTATTCATTTGTCTCATGATGGAGTCACTTTGAGATGTTGACCGTGATGTTTTGACTGCTATTACCATTAGGCTTCATCAGACGATGAGGTTGACATGCAATAAATCAATCTCATTGCCTGATGAAGACTAACAGAAATAGCAGTCAAAACATCACCAATACATCTCAAGTGACTCCATTAGAGACTAATGAATAAGCATTCATCTATCTTACAAACCATGATGAACAATAACCACATTTTAAAAACAAATCAACAATAATAATTATTATAATTATTATTTATCTGTGGTTTAAGTAATAATAAATTGAAGGTACAAAGCAGCTGTATGACATATTGACATCGGTACATTGGTAATGGTGACACATTTTCTTGTATTCAATTTCATAGTGAATATAGTGCAAAATAAATAGTGGAAATAGTTTGTCTTTGACAAATTATCAGACCAGGCCATCCAATTAAAGGTACTACTCAGCATTTATAAGAAGAAAAAAAAAATCAACATTACCAATAGTATGGAAAAAAGTGTTAAAGTGCCTATCACCCCTAGAATGTTATTTTCAGAATGAACTCTATGTACATTGAATAGTTGAATGGTAAAATATTTCTTGTTTTGAACATCGCGTTTGTGAGTTATAGAGATTTAAGTTTACAAAATGCTAATTAGATGACGTCAACCCGGGAATTTGTCATTATTTCTACGCCAATTTACAATGCGCAGTTTACAGCTTGAGGATAATTAATTTGATAAATACTAAAAATAAACTGTGGATAGTCAATTGATTCGTAAAAAATATTACTTGGAGGTGTAAACAAGTAGTTGTATAATAAATGATTCCCGGGTTGACGTCATCTAATTAGCATTTTGTAAATTCAAATCTCTATAACTCACTAACACGACGTTCAAAACAAGAAATATTTTACCATTCGACTATTCAATGTACATAGAGTTGATTCTGAAAATAACTTTCTAGGGGTGATAGGCACTTTAACATGGTCCGAGGTCTGTGCCTGTATCTGGCTGAGAAAGAAAATGAGTTGATAGAATAGTGGTCTTTTATAACATGAACATTTTGTGTGTGTTTCTCACCAGCAGTAGAAATAAGAACAAATTAATTGGTTGTACTGGTCTTAGTGTAAAATATAAAGGATTTGTAATTGAGTGGTCAGCCTTGTTTGAACTGAATCTGATTTGACTAAGACATTATGTTGACAACATGACAAAACTATTGGTTTTGTGTGAACTTCAAACATGAAGAGATGGTGTTAGGATGTTGTACATACCAGAAATGAAAAGAGTAGGCTTTGCATATTAAGTGGTGAAAATGATGGTCTTTTTCTTGTTAGCGCTGTTTTAGATCTAAGTCACTACTTTCTCTAGGAAAAGAAGCTCAACAGCTTATAGAACAAATAATGTACTGGTACATGAACATATAGCTCTGGGAAGGGAGACTTTTTTCTTACTTGCTTACTAAGTTTCCCTATTCTCATCAAATCTTGCAGTGAATACTGTATCACTCGCCATCACACGATGAGCCAGTACATGGTTAACTTTTCCCAATACTCTTGAATTCTCCTGAAAGATAATCAGGTAAAATGGTGGGTATAGGTCTCACACAGGTAAAACCGGGTCATTCAACTCTACATTTAAGTCAAAAGCATTTATAATCATGACAGACAAAAAAAAATGTTGTCAAGTTGTCAGTGAAAAGTTCTGATATGTCTATGAAAACTGCAAAAAAAATTAACGGATTATTCTCCAAATTTTTAAGATCATTTGCAGTATTTGTTTGGTGAGTGAATGACAATGGCTTTGTATGAATTTGTATAATAATTGGCATTTCCAAAAAGTGTTTTTAAAATGTTTCCATCAAAATATTAGTGAATGGTCCCAAGATTCTGGAATGTCTACTCTTGCAGATACATTTACAAAAATTGAAATTATTTTTCAGATTTGGCAAGTCTGCTTTGTAAAACCCTAAATCATACAATATGGATATATTGGTGTGAAATTTTGAAAGTTCTCCAATGCAACTAAGAGGCAAAATTTGAGGCAAAAAAGTTCAACTATCTAGCGACATATGTGCTAAATTAAAAGAAAAAAATAAATTTTAGTTTCAACTGTTTCAATAAGCATTTGAACAAAATGGCTAACTTGAATTTAGGTGGTGCAAACATTTTTCAAACCTAGGCTTTTTGTGATAAAACAAAAAATAATGATGCAGGGAATGTTATGAACAACATAACCGTAGTTAAGAAAAATGCAACTCCTACTTTGTGTAGAAATTGGAATTTTATAACAAACACAAGACTGTGTTAGCGAGAGCTTGAAAGCTTGAGTGAACTTTAGCTTCAAGCAAGGTTAACACAAGTGCTTTTTAGTTTTCCCAAACCCTTTCTTATGTTTGTAGTACTGTTATAGAAAAAGTGCAGAGAAATAACAGTTTTCGACGCATCTTGTAAATCAAATTAGCTTCCAATCAGGCCAAAATTGCATTTTAAGGATAAGAAGTATTTTTCTGATTCATAATCTGTTTAAATAATCTCTCGGGTGAGTATTATCAAGGGAAGCCAGTTAGCTTTTCAACATCGCAAATGTGTTACTTAAACTAATTGTTGAGATCTGCATCAAGCTTACAATCTGTTTGTAGATTGAAGTCAGTGTTACACCAGGCAGTGTTTTGTGTAACTGTCTCAGAACAACATTGTGACATAATGTTCATGAAAAATTGTACAAAAAAGCATACATACATGTACCAATCATTGTGAAAGGAAGAACTCAGTTCTACCTTTTGCTACAATTTGCCTGTTGCAGGGTATGTTATACTGGGCATTTTTTTCTTGGAACTTGTGTTGTGATTCTGTAAGAGACAAGTTGCCTTGTGTAATGCCAACTTTAATTTATTTTTTGGGGAAGGGAGGGGTACTACATAATTGGCTTCCCTTGGTGAGGTCACTGGTTGTGATGGTAATGAGCCCCAGTGACACATGCACAGTACTGGAGAGCTATGATTGTCACCACTCTTTGTCAAGTAATGTTGGTTCTATTAGGATCTGGTCAGAGTGTGAGTATTCTTAAGCATCCTATACGACTCTTCAGCCCACAATAATTTTTCTGAGATATGGGATCTTTTGTTTTGATTGTATCTCTATAAATTGTCCTGTTTCTTTAGTTAGTTGGGCCAATTTTTGAATTCCAGATGGCGGTGTGATGGAAAATGAAACTAGCAAAGTTGGTGTCTCTAAAAGTAACCATCCTCCCATGCTAAAAATAAACTTAAAGCTACATATCAGGGTGTAACCAGGCTTGAAAACAGAGAGCTCACTTTAAAGGCCTTGGTTGTTACTTTGATGTGAAGTTAATTGACATTATTGTGCCTTTCAATAACGAGCGAACTTTAAAGTTCAAATGTTAACCAACAGTTTGTTTTTTTCCTGTGGCATTTATCACAGCAAACGTCTTAGGAAACTAGGATGCTTAACTCAACAGGGTCAAAAGGTCATGTTTGTGGGTTGTGATTGGTGGATTTTGATCCATTTTGTAAGTTTCTGTTTTCAGCGGTCCTATATTTGTCGCCATAATTATTTTGATTGACGGCAGTGTAAAATGTAAACATTACTTGGGGCTTAAACTTTAAAGGTCACATGTTATTAAAAGGTGCAGTAGCACTTAAGATTTATTTATGCTTGTTCTGTTGCTATGAAATGTGCCATATCCTTGCACATTACTAGCTTGCCGGCAAGAAGTTGTCACTTTTCTGTTGGTTATCCAACTTCTTAGTCAATTGAAAATGTCAAGAATATATCAATATTTGTTAATGGTATGGCATGTTTCACAGTAAGTACATGGCAGTAAAGGTGTTACATTGTACTTGCAGTCAGGGTAGATCTTGGTGGGAGGACCTGGGGGACTACCTGTTACAAAAGTTCCCCTCCTCCTCAACTCTTGATCTACCATTTATATCATCAGTAAAAGTGATGTGGACTTTTAAACAGCTTATTTTGTCAAGAAGGCGGGAATTACTAGCCTGTGCATAGACATCTCCTATATCATCTATGCGCAGGCTATAAAATACTGGATCCTAAAGTGTTTTGGGGGTGATTAGTCACTCTGAAAACTATGTGAAAACTTCAAAAAGTATTTGCTCAAAACAGTTTTTGTCTAGAAAGAGAAGTTTGAAAAGAAAGAGAATTACCTGTTTGTCTAAAAGTCTATGAAATAATTCTGTATCACCTTTGCTGTTGAAATACACAGGTAAGTAATGTCACATGTAGTCCTTGCGCTGCCATGGGAACTAGTAGCATTTTACGCTGGACTTGTAAGCCTGATGTTGTAACATTCCCATTCATTTTGTTTGTTTACAGCTGCATACAAGCACGCTGATGGAAAGAAGATAGATGGCAGGCGGATTGTGGTTGATGTAGAGCGAGGCCGCACTGTCAAGACTTGGAAACCAAGAAGACTTGGTGAGTTGAGTTGATGCTGCTAACATGGAAATAATATTAGCAAATAGACAGTTATATTGACATGCAAAGATTAAATTAGATGAAAAGCTAGGTTTATGAATAGATTTGCCATAAATTTGAGTTTTGCGACTATCGAGACCTGATTCAAACTTGAGTAAAATACTGTTAAAGATTTTAACTGAAAAAGTTAGCCGTCAGGCCACACTGCTTGCATGCTGTACATTTCTTTGGAAAAATCACATAAAATTAAAATATAAAAAAGATAGGTCACTGTGCTAGTTTAGGTTTAGGAGAAAACAACCACTTTATTTATTTATTTGGTGAAGTTAGCCTTAAAGGGAACCCTTTTGGTTTGGTCTGTATGCCCGCTAGTGATGCAATGAATTATGCACAGTAGTGATGCACAATGCAATACTAAACGATCACCTGAACAGAATGACTGGTGATTTTGTTTCCTTGTAGGAGGAGGTCTGGGCGGAACTCGTATTGGGGGACCAGATGACAACGTCAAACATTCAGGACGTGTAGAGAATACCAGTGAAAGATACGAGTAAGCTATGATGATTTAATTTTTGTTTAGTCATGCCAGGTTGTGTGTGTTTGTGCTTGTGTTTGGGGCGGGGGAGGGGGGTGGGGGTGGTGGGGAATAACCTCGTATATAGTTCATATGGGTACACTGTATGTGCCACTGTGAAGGGTATGGTTTTTAAGCAGTTTAGTCTGTGATAGGGTATATAAATCAGAATGTTATGGAAAGTGAGAGAGCATTGTACATAAAATAGTCTGGGGTAGGGTAGGGATTTTTGGTGTCTAGTCTAGAATAAGATTATCCCAGCCCCCCCCCCCCCCCCCCCCCCGTAATTAGCAGAGGCACGTTTAATCATTTCCACATCATCATCATCATCATCTTTATTTAAAAACACGGTAAATACATCTGGCATTAACAATTTAATATAAAACTACAACTCGATATGAAACTATGTATATAAATTAATCTTCTATAATTTAAAAAAAATAGCTAACTATTAAAGAAAAATAAACTAAAATAAAGCCTGTTTTACATGAATGCCGTGTCAGAATTAATTAAGAATCGTCGGAAATTAGTCAGAGATGTTGCTTGCCTAGCAGCTGAGGGTAGACTGTTCCAGAGGACTGCACCACCGAATTTGTGTTCTTATTTCCAATCATTTTGATTTTTCATTCCTCATCTTTTTTGAATTTTTTTTTATGATTCCATTGTTTTAGTTTTTATTCTCATTTTTTCAATTTTTATTTCACATCATTTGAAAAAGTCATTTTCATCAGTTTGATTAAATTTTCATTTGTTGTGCTTTGGATTTTCATTTCTCGTCCTTTCCCATCCATGAATTTTATTTTTTCATCAACTTCCTATCCGTTACTTCCTTTCTTGATGTTAACTGATGACAGCATTGATTCTTTCCGTTTCCAGAGAGCGTGACCGCGATAAAGATAGAGACCGGGATCGGGACCGTGATCGCAGAGATCGTGAACGTGAACGTTACAGGGAACGTGACAAAGATCGTGGTGACCGTGGCGACCGTGACAGAGGTGGTGATAGAGACCGTGAGCGCGAGAAAGAGCGTCGAAAACACAGAAGCAGGTCACGCGAGAAAGAGCGCGACCGTGACCGTGACCGCGACCGTGACCGCGATCGTGACAGGTAAATGAAAGGCAGTTCACACGCTGGTACATGAATTACAGTCAGATCGCCCCGATCTGACTGGGAACGATCTGACCATGGGGAGATCTGACCGGTTACGTGGCACATAATAGGCTTCTAGTCGGACGTTTTACTAGCTCGTCGCACACAATCGTTTTAAGATAAAACGTGGCCTTTTGCACCCAACGTAGATGAAAATAGTTCACGCCATAAAGAAGGATCAACCACATGGCCAGGACAGCCCGTTCGCAGAGGGCTCAGAGCGTCGTTGCTTCCAAGAAATGCCGTCTTGTGCTTGTGGTAAGGACGACAGCACACGCATTGGACTTTGAGATCAAGTCGTGTACACACTGTCTTGCGCGCTGCCGCGTCTTCACTCCTATTGTCGCCTTCGCTTTAAAACGTTCCTTATGGTAATATCGTGTTAGCGGGAAGAACAAGTGCACATTTCAATCTTGTTGTTTTATCTTGCTTTTATCTTACAGCGTTTAAAATTTTAATTGCGTGACATGTTCTTATCATAGGGACAGGGAGAGACGGCGTGACCGAGACAGGGACCGTGATCGCGGGGATCGCGATCGTGACAGAGAAAGAGAGCGTGACAAAGACCGCGATCGTGATCGTGATCGTGACCGGGAACGAGATGGCGAAAGAATCAAGGAAGAACCGAATGGTGAATACCCTCCTTACGAGAATGAGAACCAGATGGACAATAATAACTTGGATATGGTGGATTAAGAGAAGGTTAGTTTATTGACTGGATTTAACAACTGTTTTTTCAGTCTTGTGGTAATCTGCGTACAGACGTCTCCACGTCTTTGCTTCACGCGCAAAAGGACATCCGCGTGCAGGCTATATATATTGTGGAGGCGCGTGATGGTCGGTAATCTTGCGTTGGGCAAACATTTCTTGTAGGAGGGGGATAGGAATGGAGGGGGTTTGGGGGAGGGGGGGGGGGGATGGCAATACATCTAATCGTCTCACGCAGCGGAAAACATTGGGCCGGGAACGCTTATCAGTTAGCAGGCTGATCGCTTGCGCGTACTGTAGCTAATTAGAACGGCATTTATCGATCAGACTCTTCCAACAGATCTAACCAACATATCTCTAATTTAGACTTGGTTTTCTATTGTAGATTTCATTGGAGGACTGCCAGACTTAGATTTATCCTTGGACACGACAAGCCTTGAAACACACTGGAAGCAAAGCAAGGTCATTCAACCCGCTAACTCCTACAAGGGGTCATGTACAAATTGGACAAACTTTACTTTCAATTCCCAGTTGCAACAATAACGCAACGATCAGCATCCCTGCCACGAAAGTACCGCAATTACATTTCAGTATAATCAAAAGTTAGATCTCGTGTATTTCATTTTACTCGTTTTACTTCAAGTAAAGAGGATCATGTAAAATAGTTTTAGTGCAGGTATTAGAGAATAGCTTTTTCTCACTCTTCGCATTCGTGAGCTCTGCTTCTACATGAATATACTAACGTGTCCTCCGTCCATTATATACGAACTGAAATATGTCCACTCTAGAAATCATATTTGCAGTGCATTACAGATCGAGAGTTAATTAAGAAATGGAAAAGGTATATTTGCCAACTCTTGCGTCCTCGTTATTTAGTAAAACCAAGAGAAAATTTCTCTTGTTATATAACATAATTTAAAAGTGGTTCTAACTCGGTAGGTTATCTAATTTTATTAAGATTCTTTTTTATTGACCAGCGTCACCAGCCACCTTTTTTAGAAACTTCTGAGATTGCTTTGCCGAGTTTAATGCTAATAAATACGAAAGAACTCTTGACTTATTACTGTCTCTAATGCCTTCTTTATAAAATACCGTTGAACCTCCAAGTGCGACTACCTCTCCTTAGCGAACACTTTTCCAAAATACCAAATTAGTTCCAGTCAAATCACTATAGTCCAAAGCTCTCGTAAGCGACCACCTCTCGTAAGCGACCACCTCTTCTATATAAGCGACCACTTTTCCAAAATACCAATAAGTTTCATCCAGTCAAATCACTATAGTCCAAACCTCTCGTAAGCGACCATCTCTTCTGTATAAGCGACCACTTTTCCAAAATACCAATAAATTTCTTCCAGTCAAATCACTATAGCCCAAACCTCTCGTAAGCGACCACGCCCACTTTCCACGCTGGTGCTTTCAGTTTTGTTTTTAACCTCTGGTAAGCGACTACTCGCCCATATTTTGATTTGACTGCAGACGCAAATTGAATTACGCGTTACAGTACAACTCCAAAACTTGCTTCAAAACTTCAATATGATATAATATTTTCAGCTGATAGGTGCTTTGTGCTAGTCTGAAGTAGCCTGCGTGGCAGGCGTAAACGGGAAGGGGGAGAAGGGAAGGAACGCCTGCTATAAGAGCCGGGCTCTTCGTATTACGCTCACCGATTTCTTTGTAATCGAATTACGTCAACTGTCAATACGTTCATCAATCAGAAACTGGGACGCGGTTTTACGCATGGATGACTTCATGCAGGAATTTACTGTGTTTACCGCCCAGCGCGAATTAGCCAATCAGAATAGGCCATTTCCGAGTTACGTTATGCCTCGTTGTCAAAGCGAGGCTAGGTGCAAAACCTTTCATATGGAAATGAGTTTTATTTGCATTTGAATAAAAACTCATTTCCATATGAAAGGTTGTGCACCTACCCTCGCTTTGACAATGAGGCATAACGGAACTCGGAAATGGCCTATTTTGCGGCCGCCATCGTCCGCAGAAATGAACAAATGGGGGTCTTTATTGCTTCTTCTCGACTGAAGTCTGAAGTGTCATGCGCTTTCTCACCCTACCCCTTGTGGGCGCCAGCGAGTGAGCTCTCTCGCTGGCGCCCACAGGGGATAGGGTGAGAAAGCGGCTGACTCTTAACACGAAGACACGCTATAAAGGGATAGCTCCGCCCCCTTGTTTCAGCTCAAGTGAGCTATAAATGAGATGGCGTCCTGATAAAACACGTGCTGCGAGTTTTTTTGAACGACTTAGAAAACATTCCACAAAAAGCGTGTCCCTACGGAGATTAAACAAATGCGCTTTTGTGCAAAGAGGAAATCAGCATACAAGAAAACAAGTAGACTGAATTTCAACCCTAACCCTAACTCAACAAAGTTTTGTACGGGGATGCTCCGCCAAAAGGTCCAAACCCTTACCCTTTCATATACACCCAATTCAAAAAAGGTTGCTTTGGTCTTTGGTAATTGGGCATTGGGAAGCTATTGTTTGGCGGTCACTCAAGCAAAGCATTGCATTGTGTTCCGTATGCCCAAATGCCAATGACCAATTACCAATGACCAATAGGCCATTTGCACGATGACGTCATATGACTACAACTACCAGAATCCTTCAGTTTTTTGTTTTGTTGTGCAAATTAGGGCTATTGTTATTTAAACCGCACTGGGATTAAAAAATTTAAATAAGAAAGGAAAAACGAAATGAATTCTGGTAGTTGTAGTCAAATGACGCCATCGTGCAAATGCCCTATTGTCAAAGCAACCTTTATTGAATTAGGTATACCGATTTTGACAAAAAAGGTACCCCTTTCATATACCTTTCATCGAAAAAAAATCGGAATGGTACCCCTTTCACATACCTTTCATTGAAAATGGTACCGCTTTCATATAGCCTTTACATGCGTCTGTTTAATATATTTTGAAAGGCGCTTTTCATAATACTTAAATGGCAGTTTTCCCTACCCATTTTTTATACTTCAACTTGTGTTTTCCCTACCCTTTCCTATACTTCGTGAAATCGCTACCCTTTCATATACTTCAACCCGTAAAAACCCTACCCTTTCATATACCTCCAGTCTTAAAAAGGTACCCCTTTCGGGCGGAGCAACCCCGTATAGCCCATTATAGGGTATAGGGAGTACCCCCCCCCCCCCCCCCCCCCCGGGGCTCCGATCCCTGAACAGAGCCCCTCCGGTTGAACTAGTACCCAAAGCCCTCTCTTGCCATTGGAGAAATGCCAGGTTACCAATGCTAAAGGAAGGTCCAGTCACCGGTGAGTTTAACACATGACGTAAGATATTCCAGCTGGACATTTGTGCTAATTTAATGTGTTTTTATTCAAACACTTGCCATATTCTGGCAAAATGACAGTTAAAGATTTTCCCAACAAGCTTCTGAAAATCAAGGGACGAAGTCCATTGCCACAAAACTACCACAATCACGTAAACAATATGGCGTCCACGTCTAGGATGGCAGATTCGTCACACAGAAGTAAGTGATGCCTGGTTGCAGTTGAATGATATTAAGCTTAATGCCTCGCAGACTGGTTCTTTTAAACGCACTGGTTTAGCAGATTTTGCCAAGGAAATCTCTGATATTTTGATAAATATACATCCTTCACAGTTCTGTTCTGTACTTTCCTAAAATTCAAATCATGCTCGGAAATATTTTGTGTTATGAAAAGTATGAGTGCTTTCATGCCCGCAAGTAACCCTGAAAAATTAATTGGATTTTCCATTTACTTGTAATTTCTGATACTTTAAAAATTCAGCATGCAGTTGTAACTAAACATTTCATGAAAATTTAGGCTTATTATTGAACACCGAGTAACCTTTATAAATACAGTGTAGGCATGATATATAAGCTTATATCATGACAATATAAAAAAAATTCTTTACACACTATTACAAAAATTCGTTGCTTGATTTGGGAACTCAACTTTAAAAGTTGTGTCACTGAACAATGGTTGCCATCGCATTAGTAATATAAACCTGCCAACTCACATGCATTATGCGTGAGTCACACGCCTGCAGATCAAAAACATCGATCACATGCATAGGGGACAATTTCTCATGCCTGCCTCACAATTCCAGAGGACTTGTTCATTGACCATTAACTTTAAAAATTGAATTCAATTTCCACCCAATATAATCCAGTGAATGGCGCTAAATGTTGCGTTTGAGTCCTAAATAACGTGATAATAGCTTGATATCGGTAAGATCGTGCCAAGGTTTACAACAACAACAACAACAACAACAAAACACTTTATTAAATAACAAATATTGACTTAAATAGTACCTACCCACAAATAGTTGGTTTCGAGCTTCACACCACAACATTCGGCAACCTTTGCCTTTGGAAATCACTGGAACATCTTCGGGAATCTTTGTCAATGTTCGGAAGTTGTCAGCAAGTTTTTGGAAGTTCGGGTCATATGGATAAGAAAATCTCAAGCATTTGACTTAGGAAACGTTGGCAGAAACAGTGATAGTAATTGGACTAAATGGAATACAATTCAGGGAAGGGAGTAATCCAGGGGCTAGCTACCTGTACGCACGTACTCACGTGCGTACCTGAAAAAGTGGGAAAAAAAGAAAGATTTGGGACTTGAGGGTGGAGGGAGGAGGTAGGTGGAGTGTTTGAAAACAGTGATTGTGCCTACCTCTGAAAAATTCCTGGCTACGCCCCTGTAATCAGACGAGTAATTACAAATTGGCTGAGCGTGTAGCATGAGGACAATCTGAAATAAGCTCAATTATCCCTAAATTGAACAAAATTTGAGATTAAAACATCTATGTGAATTTTATTCTACTAAAAACATCAGGTATAATGATTTTCTATCAGTTTGTAACTAGCAGAGAAACAGCAAAAAAGAACCCATTAAAGTGCACCTGATTGATGCATGCACAGTGTAGGTGTCCAATTACAGCTATCATAATCGGATAGCAGCCTGTAATTAGACACCCACGCGACTGCAAGCCAATTACATAAGTAATCGTATCAATAACAAAATTCTTGATTGTGATTGGTCATCCGGGTGCCTATTTCTCACGTAATTGGTGCGCGGTCACGTGGGTGTCCAATAACAGCTATCCAATTACAACTTTTTGTAATTGGATAGCTGTAATTGGACACCTACGTTGCGCGCGCGTCAATCAGTTGCATTTGAATGGGCTCGTTTTTGCTGTTTTCCTTCTACTTTCAAACTGAACTATATGTGAGGATGTGAACTACCCGGAAGTCATCAACCAGTTGAACACTTGCAAGGTCCTGGTGGAGACCAAAGCCACAAACCAAAAGTTGGACAAAGCGCAGAGCCTAGGATGTACATGTATGGCAGTAGGATTTCTACTACTGTTTCACAACAAATGAATAGCTTTGCTTCATCAAATTGTGATGAGCATACATGTAGACCAGTGAAAGATCTTGAAATCAGCCTTGGTTAATAGGCCATTTCCGAGTTGCCTTTAGCCTCTCTATCAAAACGAGGCTAGGTGCGAAACCTTTCATATGAAAATGAGTTTTCATTCGCATGCAAATGAAAACTCATTTTCATATGAAAGGTTTCGCACCTACAATCCCAGACAAAATGTTCGGGACACTGCGCCTCTCGGATACCCCTCTCCCTTACCAAAGTTGAAAGACCTAAAATTTCTTGTCTTTTATGCAAAAATCGTTGGTTTTTTCAACTTTGTACAAGGGGGAGGGAGGTTGAGATATGTTTGTTCAAGTGTCCCAAGGAATTATGACTTCCGTTGTAGCCTCGCTTTGATAGAGAGGCTAAATGCAACTCGGAAATGGCCTATTGCTTTGTTGACTATTGGGGCTTTAAAGGGTTAATAATTATTTGTACTCATCATTATTTGATTCCATAATACACTGTCTTTCATACATTGATTTTTGGCTCATAATATTTTATGTATTCACAAGAATTTTTATCCTGAGTTGAAGTTGCATTATGTAACACATTTTTCTTTTCAGAATCACGGATAACATCACAAAAAGTTGAAAGTGACACTGGACCCTTCATTGTACTAGGACTAATTTTTTTAGCTTCTCTTATTGCAATGGCATTTGTATACTGGAGCTTTCCTAAGCTCAGACTGTAAGTATCTTCTTGCCTTCTTTAAGTTCTGTATAAACCTGATTTAGCCTTGGGGTAGGGGGTGGGGGGGGGGGGGGGGGGGGGCATAAAGTGCTTGTGCTGACTTTGAACATTCATAACTTTTGAAATCTTAAAGCAAACATCACCAAACTTTGTGACTTTTCTTAAAATAAATTTATCTGGCAAGAAAACATGTCATTGTTCATATGACATGATGTTTCCATGGTAACAAGATTTTGACAGGTGCATTACTTTGTGCAATGTTTCATGTATCTTCTCTTGCAACAAATATTGCAGACATTTTGCGCAAACTGTATGTATACTGTACTTTAGAACGAAAGACATGAAATTGCAGTTTAATACGACATGGTGCATATTCACTCCAGACTCTGAAAAATTAACTAAACAGCACTTTTAGAGCCCAAACATGTCATCTAGGAGGTTCTGTATGTATAATTTGCAGAGCATTTCATTAATTTTGTACATATAGTTCACTTCATTGAAGAAAAAAGAAGAAGAATCACAGTGAGCCCAAAGGTTCCCAACTGGTTTGAAGCCTGAGGCTCCCGGATGATGTTAGAGCGTAGCCCTGATACAATGTATTAATCTGATTGTAACAATCTTCTTTTAGGGAAGACAAGGCTAGAATCAAGCTTCCCAGGAATATGGAAGATGCTAAAGGCCTGGGAAGAGCCTTGTCTAATTACACTGATGAGTACTTTACTCAAGTACTTTTAGGATTTGTTGTAATTTATATTTTGTATCCTTTAAAATGTTATTGGCATTTTCATGGAAATGCACCCGAGGGGTTTTACAAAATGTACAATAATATTATTTTTACGTGAAGATATGTCTCCAGGTTGGTCAAATTTCAAATTCTGGCTAACAGGGCAGTGTACAGAACAGTGAAACTTGTCTTAAGTGATCAACCCATCAATCTTACCACCTTGTTATTGTGGCCGTGTTGTATTAGCCCAAACAAAAGTTTGTTGATTTTCATATCTAAAAACTCTGCCACCATTTGTGATGCTTTTGACATTGTTGATCATCCTAGCAGTACACAGGACACGTGTCATCAACAACCCAGTATATAGCCTAACTTGCCGCGAGTCTCTCATAGCTCAGTGGTCAGAGCATCTGACCATTGTACAGAAGTTCATAGGTTTGATTCCTGCCAGGTACTTATCCCACACTCCTGGCATGATGAACATAGCATCTTTATCATTTCATTACTGTGCTTAAAACTTACCATCTTTCTTTATTTATCATCAAGAAAATAGAAGTTGATGAACAGTAAAATATATTTTGATTGCATGATTCCTTTTGTTAAGCAATTTTAAAACATCTTTCTGGACTCTTATATGGGATCAATACTCTTAACAAAGTGTTTTGCGGGAAGGTTATTCCACTTTCAACTTTATTTGCCCTTTCTTTTATTAAAATACAGCAATTCCTATCACCCAAGCTTTTGTGACCCATCAGTAGCCACATTAATAGGATGTAACAAGGTGAATGAGGAAATGATTGTTTTCTAGTATAGTTGCATTGACAAAGGAGACGCTTCCTAATCTTGTCGGCTAGGCAGAAGGAATCGAGAAAAGTGTCGGTACCAAATCTGCGCCATCATGAAATGTCACAATAGTATCCAGCATGCTTAGCGTGTCGTCTAGGCGGAACAAATCGAGAAAAGTGTCGGTACCAAATCTGCGCCATCTTGAAATCTTGAAATGTCACAATAGTATCCTGCATACTTAGCTCGTGTTTTGACCTGCGTGCGCACTTTTTTTGCTGCCTCGTGCTCTGACAGCTCGTTCGACAAGGTACAAAGTTCCACAACTACAAGCTGGCCCTAAATTAAGAAAGAACCAGAAACATGCCTGAAACGCGAATGCCATGTCACAACAAGGTACCTAAGGAGACGCACTTTAATCTGTGATTACTTCTAGTAATAATTTAAACTTATACTTGCATTCCTTCCTTAACTCAATTTCTAATAGCTTACAAACGTTTGCAATCCCTGGATCAATATTCCTCAGTATTTTATCAGGATTCTTTTTCCCTTTTCCATTAGCACTATTTCTTGTTTGTCTGGTAAGTACATTGTATGGATTGACTGATCTTGCAATAGATAAAATTCTCAGAATACAAAAAATATTAACTAGGGAACATCAAATTGTATGCTGGTAATATTTTGGTAATATTTTATTAAATCTATGCAATCAGCATTTTCCATCCACTATTTTGATGAGACATTGGTGCAAGCTCCCTCCCACACCCACTCCCTGCTCCTCCCACTACCACCAGTGCTCCTTGCACTACCACCACACCTCCTGCTCCTCTCACTACCACCCCTGCTCCTTGCACTACCACCCCACCCCCCTGCTCCTCCCACTTACCACCCTTCTCCTCCCACTACCACCCCTGCTTGCAACACCCCTATCCCACCCCCAGTTCCCATGATAGAATGCTCCAAGCAACATTAATTATCTCTAGTTTCCAGTATACAGCAACTATTAGACAGTACTTCTACTCTCCTCTCTGGATGGGATACTAGTTCCCCCCCATACATACATATATGTGCCTCTTTTTTTCCGAGTGATACGCGTAAGAATTTTTTTGTGGGAGTGCCAGGGTTTCCAAAGGCTTCCCGACCAAATCCAAAGACAACCTGATATATTCCGAAGATGTCCGAAGTTGTCGGAAGATGTTCTGAAGAATTCAGAAGTTTCCATGGACCTCAGACCTCCGTTTAATAACATCCAGCTGTAGTTGTAATGTTCAGAACGATGAAAACCTACAAAAGAGTACTAAATTTTCAAGAACGTAACTATATTTTTAATTGGATCATGCGATCAGTTAAGACTGATAGCTCAAATCTGTTAGTCAGGCATGAGAAATTGCTCCATAGGCATGAGTTGGCATGAGATCG
The DNA here is from genome assembly GCA_024195265.1 of Dendrophyllia cribrosa. Taxonomy (NCBI): domain Eukaryota; kingdom Metazoa; phylum Cnidaria; class Anthozoa; order Scleractinia; family Dendrophylliidae; genus Dendrophyllia; species Dendrophyllia cribrosa. Next base: position 14,370,933 of record JAJLRJ010000009.1, on the reverse strand, counting down.
AAGTTTTGGACTCGCAGTCACGCCTAAGGCGTGAGACTTGGCAGGTATACACACACTCACACACCACTATTATGTTTGCCAGTACCCATCTTAATACACTTTGGTGGAGAGAGACAATGTGGATAATATGAGGAAGGCAGAAAAAATATACCAAAAACATTGACTTTTCTTGATTTTCCACCCGCAAAACTGTGTCTGCTTAACTCTTTCTCTTTGATGTGAACAAAATTTTCTGCCTGTGTTGAACAATATCTCAGCTGTAGGAAATCTTAGCTTACTAAGAGAACTAGCTTGCAAATATTGTTAACTGCTTAACTGTGTGATCTGGTAACCATACTGTCATGTTTGGTTTTAGTGTTCCAGTGTAGGCGCTTCATTCTGTTATTTATTGTTCTACTTGGTCGGTCGACAGCTGGTACGGCATTATATACCAGAGAGAGTTGATCAGTGGCGTGAGCAGGTACTGGACGGTGATTTATATACACACGCACATATATAGTTTTATTTGCTTCACATTAATGTACCGCACACGCTTGATAGCGCACACATATCTTATACATGTAGAAGGGTTTTAACCGCTTGAAAATCAATTGCCTCAAAGAAGTCTTTAAATAAAGACGAAATGTCGGCATAGTTTTTTTTCCAGTTTTTTGGTTTTATAAGGAGAAGTATATAAATATATACTTTTGTTTTGATGCATGTACTTACGTGTGCATGACACACCAGTCATATCAGGAAAATGAAAAACATTTTTTCTTAGTACAAAGGAGATCCTGTATGTAGTTTCCTTTTTGAGATTTATGCCTTATAAGTGATGAGTTAAGTTGGCGAAATATTTGGCAAGTTTTAGGCCTTCGAAAAGCAAAAAAATGTTTTGCGCTTACCTTATGTTTTCGCAAGTTCACCGGTGACTTGTGTGACATGAACATGTGCGCACATGCATGTTAATAAAAGTATATAAATTATCTTTCTTTTTACTTCTCTGTATGAAAACATCTTTGAAAACGGGTGTATATATATATTATATTAATGTGTGTGTGTTCCCATTTCTTAATTCACATATTATATTGTCCAATCTTGAAACTAAGCCAATGCCCAAAATGCTAGAAAAGTTAGTTACCTTTGTAGAAGATGTGGTCAGTTATTATAGGTCACAAAATGTAGACAAATAAACTACATCATCAACAAGTGGATGTCCAGGAGAAAATTAATGAACTGCTTATGAGAGATGGTTGTTTATTAACTTTTCACTTCCATTTGTTATTACATTACACTAAAAAATCTTGTCCAAGTGCTTTTTAAGTGATTACTGAGTGGTGTCATATTATCGCAGGTTTCCCACCACCAAGACAACCTCTTAAGCTACATAATATTTTTGCGCATCACTCCATTTCTTCCCAACTGGTTTATCAACATAACCTCACCAGTCATAGGAGTTCCACTACTACCATTTTTTATTGGAACATTTGTAGGTAAGTTCATTATGCTTTCGTTCTGAAGGAATTTTTATGATTTAGTGCAGACATTTTCCTTTGGTTTGATGGCCACATTTTGTTAATTTGACCAGCCTGTCTCCAGTATTTTGAGAAAAATATTCAAAGAATACCTTTGATAATGAATTTTTATAAGTCTGCGCAAATGCCAGGATTTGACTTTCAGGCAGGAAAACCTTTTACTGTTCCACTAGGATGTGATGCTATAATTTCCACCGCATGGCTACCAGCATTATGCTTCATTTTCCAAAACATACTCCGTCACCTTGTTTTAGTTTGCCCATTTATCTACCTGGGGAAGAGAGAGGCAAGCAATGTAGAGAATTTTTCTGTCTACAAAAATTACCTGGTGGCAGGGACCAAGCTTGAAACACTCATATGGATAGTATGAATCTGTTGAACACTACAATGTACATGTAGATCTCCCTGCCTCAATGAGAGTTAAATATGGAAATTTCAATGTATTTTATTGCCAAATACCACTAAATAAACAACTGAATTGAGTATAAAAATTTAAGATTCAACACCGTCACAGCAAAACAGAATAAGTAGCTTGGGGATAAACTGCTGGATAATAAGGATGGAAGTGGATTACAGTTTATCCAATTGAATTTCACAACTGGAATCAAAATTGTCATTGTGGTAGAACTTTAAGTTTTTTCTCTTTTGTTTTGTCTCTTTAGTTTTGTCTGACTCTGTTTAGTTTATATCTCCTTGCTTTTATCACTTTTAGGGATTTTTTTCTTCGTATTTCAAGATAATAAAGTAAGCTTCTGGCAATAGACAAATTCAGCTAATGCATTGTTGTACCCTCTTGGGATTAGAACTCTTTGTTTGTCATATTTCCATATCAATAAAGCATTGACATGGAAATTATATGGAAATATTGTGAACAAAGAATCTTATTACCAGAAGGTTTGAATTGGGTACAACAATGCGTGAGCCGAATTTGTCTGTACTCAAGAAAACATTAAATATATCCACCAGACAATGTCCCTTCAATTTGCCCTACAGTTAATTAAAACAGCGAAAGAGTAAATGATATATTACTTTGTTGTTTTGCATTTTAGGCGTTGCGCCACCATCTTTTGGCTTTATTAGTGCAGGAGTTGAGCTCTATGTTCTAACCACTACTGGAGATGTTATGTCCTTCAAGTCTATCATGATTGTAGTTGTGTCTGCTATACTATCACTGCTTCCAGTGATTTTTAAGAGACAACTAAAGGCCAAGATAGAATAATGACAATGATAAAATAGAAGAATAAAATTAATGTAAAATTAAATCTGTATGTCAGACGGGGTATTCAGGGTGGTAAGCATTTTTTTAATTTATTTAGTGAGGCGTTAGTTGACATTACCACTAATGGCATAACAATTTCACAAGAGCAGTTTTCAATTGAGTGTCATAAAACCAAAAGTAATTACTCTGGCCAATCATGACAGAGGGAGTTCTTCCAATGAACCAATCAGACCTTGGAGCAAATACATACTACGATTATCAGTTGAGCAAGGCACAAGCGATGTTTGGTGACAAAGTTTTGCCGTTAAAACTACGTTGTTGTCAAGGGCAACTTGCTACGTTTCCAACGGTAACTTGTCTGTCATTGGACATCATCAGTAACAAAACGCGTTACCGTTGCAAACGTAGCAAGTTGCCCTTGACAACAACGTAGTTTTAATGGCAAAACTTTATCACCAAACATCGCTTGTGCCTTGCTCAACTGATAATCGTAATATGTGTGCCAAGCATAGGACAATATGTGTGAGCAAGTCATAATAATGGTTTTGGTTTTACTGTTGTTGAGAAAGTGATAGGAGATTTTTTAGCCAATCACAAAGCTTAGCAATGCAAAACCTTCAATTGAAAACCGCTCTTGTATGCAGTGCAATCACAGCAAAATCAGAAATGGCTAAGCAATAGTCAAGCAAACATTATAAATATTAAGTATTTATTGTTACTGTGTAAGTTGCTGCTTTTCCAGTCAAGCTTATTTAAGGGAAAAATTATAGCTATTCATGTTATCAGCATACAGATCAGAAATAACCTGCATCAAAGGCAAAATGATGCAAGCCTGGTATTTTATTTATCTGTGTTGTGAAGAAAAATATTAATAATAATAAATTATAATAATAATGAGCAAGTGAATATGGATGAGAGTTCAGTTAGTATCAATTTAATTTAATTTTTATGGGTTTGGTGAATTAATTACCCATTTTTTATTACCCATTGCTAAATATTTATGCATAAAGATTAAAAGAAAAAATGGAAATCTCGTGGAAATAATTTTAGTTATGTGCAGTTCAGTGTTCTGTCTTCACTATTCTGCTAGCAGAGGTTTTTTCATCTTCTTTTCATTTGCTCATTCTGCTCATGGCTTTCTTCACTTTTTCTTTTATCAACATGCATGTGAGAGTAACCTTCAAAATGACTGTTGACCTGAAGTCTTGGGGCAGTACGCAGCTCTTACAAGGTCTTCCCTGATTTGCAGAGAAAACAATAGAACAAACAACACAACAATGGACACCAGTCCTGAAAACAATAGAGCTGCATGATACCCAGGTCCAATGAAATTAGAGGTTGTTAAGAGCTGCGTGGTATCTGGAAGTCTTCTCGATGGTTGAGTACTTATACTAGATTGTCAACTGATGATTAATGCACTTTGTACTTTCCGCTCAGGTTTTCACAACCTCAGTCAGTCTCAGCAACAATCACCCACACTATTATATTAATCTTATCACTCGGCCAGTTGAAATTATCAGATGGTCACAATAGACAGACTAAAACCCCCTAGGCTCAAACCATTTTGCTATTGACTACACTGTGTACAAGAAAATCAGTTGTTATTTTTTGCTATTAGAAAAGGGTTAGAGAACAAACATATTTATTACAAAATAATGTAATAGCTGGCAATTTAAATTACAGTAAAATAAATAAAATTGATACTTTTTTGCTAGGAAGGTTTTGTTCCCAATGCCACAAGATAAACCCAGCCCGAATGTCCCTCTTCCCATTCCTTTGCTCTGACTTCCTACTCCAGGAAACTGTACTTACCATTGCTACCCACCATCGCCTGAGTGGTGGTGGTGGGGGAATTCCCCTATAAAATTGATGGGATGATTGTTGGTAGCAAAAACCCTCGCTCATAAGATGTACCCAAGTTCCTGGCATAATTAACTTTGTTATGGCTAAATGCATTGTTATACCCTAAAAGGTATCGGAATAACTCTGACAGTGGTCATTTTCGATTCAAGCACCCAAATTTTAACCCCTTATCAAAAGATCCTATAAGCCAACTTGTGAATACAAAACGCTCTAAATAAAAGATTCTGCACACTTTTGGGCTCTCCCTGCGTTTTCTCCTTCTCCCACCCTCTGTGTCCAACTCCCCCCTCCCCCACCCCCCCCTCCAATGCCATCCCCATGGGTAAGGCAGGTGAACATTACATATTCACCAATACCCCATGCCCTGTGTCCAACTCCCCACCCTCCCCTCCCTCCGATGCTATCCCCATGGGTAAAGCAGGCTCAGAGGTTGTGGGAGGGGGAAAGAAGCACCGTCGTCCCGATTTTTTGCTCTCGCCCAAATTTTCGTGCGGCCAGAATGCGGAAAAATTTGTTCGTACGGGAACCGCTTGCTATGCAGGCTTCCAGAGAGCTTGCTCGCTGGCTAGCTCAATGTTTACACTCAAGCCAATTGATCGAGTGATATTTAATACCACTGCTATAACTCGTTCTAAGTTATGCTTATTGACGAGTTAAAAAGTATAATGATCACCACCATCACGTTACATGGCAGTTCTCCCCTGGGGTGGGGAGTGGGTGGCTAAAGGAGCCTGGTGGCTCAGTTAGCATAGGCTACCCCCACCCATACAAGATCCTATACACACATGGATATTATTCAAATTGAGAAAAATACACAGTAGTTATGAAGCAAAATAAATTTGTAAGGAAATTAGTCAACCTATGATATTTCCATTTAAAAAAAAAACTCTTTCAGGAGTCTATTGTCATGTCCTTGTATAAATTCCTTATTCCTTATTAAATGTTTTTTTGAAATTGAAAGTTTCCAAGAATTTTTATGACAAGGATGATCGGAAAAAGCAAACGTTAGTCCAATGTAGTGTAGTTTGGAAAACTTTCTAACGCTGACACATGCCACATATCGCAGTGAACAGCGGACACATCACCTCCCCACCCTCCCTACCCCGCAGTAGTCAAGATACTGGGAGTCTGGGCACCAAAAGAGACCCATTCATCAAATATGGCGGATGGGATGTGAATTGTTCGTAACTTTCGATCTCTGAAATTCCGAGAAAAATCAGAAGCCAGCGCCCTTTTTATTGCGGATATTTGTGAAGGGATTTTATGTTAAGGGCCAGGCGCTTGTTCTTCGCTTTTACAAAGGGTCACGAACGAAATTCTAGTTTTCTCTTTTCGTCTTCTGTCCAAATCGTTGGAAGGAGTTTTTCCGCGGAAGATACAAATATGTCTGGGAAATCTTTACCGAAATGGATACATCCTGAAGGGACTGGAGAACTAAAGCTTTATAACAGCCTTACTCGTGAAAAGGTGAGAGTTTCTTTCGTCTTTTGATAATTTTGCCTTTGTAGTAAACGTATTATATTTTCATTTTTTGTGTGCAATCTGATGCAATATTTTCCGGCTTTTTCATTGAATCAACCAATCATATTCACTTACGTTTCTTCCCCGCGGCCTTTTGTGGGTTTTGAACAGTAAAACTGTATACAGCACGCACATTCCTTTTATGATCTTTGTTGATCTTTTGTCTGAATTAAACTTTTTTTCATAATAAATAATTAAAAATAATTCCATTTTATGCCCCCGTATGTGTGTGATTTGGGATAACCAGATTGATTATAACAGTTACTGTAAACAACACAGCTGATGAAAACGTGTCTGGAAGTACAAACAATTTTAAATCGATGTGTGTCATCTAGGAAGACTGCAAAGAAATTGGTCCTTGGTGGATTATAAATTTAGCTGTAGTTTATATGACTTTAAATAAAGTGTCATGCCGCTCTCTGGGTATTTCCCCAGGGGGGGGACTCCTATATAAAAATGACAGGAGTGCTTGTCGGAAATTTTCGAAAAACACCCCTAAAGGTACCAGAATCTCGTTTGATGGGTGTGGCTCAAATAATTTTTACCCCTAAGAGGTAACAACTCTAAATCAGAACGTCATATTCTGTCATATTTTTTCTGCTCATACCCTAAAAGGTACTACGATAATTCTAACGGTATTCATTTTAGATTTTAGTACCCTAAGCAGGGACTCCCATATAGAAGTGATCGGGGTGATCATTGTACCTTTTAAGGGGGGAGAAACTTAACAACAAGGTGGTTGCTATGGAAGAGTTCCAAACGTCATATAATGAGTAATGTTTCTTTCCTTCTTCTGCTATGATGTTTGGTCACTTTCATTATTTCTGTTAATGGTTCCATCAAATTTCATGAGTCACAACCATATTCGGTAAGTCATGTGACCAGAACATAAAAACCCTTAAAACTAAAACATCTTTCACTTTTTTTTCAATAAAACCAATGTCAACGGCTTAAGAACATCCTTTAATGATATGAAATTGAAAGAAAAATAAATAGGAAAGACTTCTTTGAAAAGAAATGGATATTCAAATGAAAAGGAATGGTTAATAATTAAAAAAAAAAAAAACATCTTGCCTTTTATCCTGGTTTTTTTTTTTTTTTTTTTTTTTACGTAATGTTTTTTTGGTTCAATTAGTTTAATTAGTTTAATTTGTTTAATTTCTTATGCTGAAAATAGAGTAACTGCGTAAGATTGTTAATACCTATATCGAATTGATATCATTTTTAACCTTTTTTTTTTCTTTTTTTTAACCTATTTTGTGAATGTAAAATTGTAAATGAAAGGTCAGAATAATAATAATAAAAAAAAAAAGAAAAAAAAAAAGAAAAAAAAGAACATCCTTTAAATTGTTGTGCTTTTTCATTCTTATGCGCGGTTGGGGACTGGCACTAGTTGTGCATGTGCAATTTCGATTTAGTGATGACACGTGAGAAATGCTAACCATTAAGTAATATCCCTAGCAATGACTCTAAAAAGTTCTATAGTAAAGGTTCACCCCCCTTAAGTGTTAAAACTTGTAGTTTGGTGCCACTAAGGGTGTTTAAATTGAAAATGGAACAACTTTTCAGATTGAATTGGTACCTCTTGGGGTAAAAATCAATGTCAGTCACACCCACAAAACAGGTTTCTGGTACCTTTTAGGGGCTACTTTTGAAATTTCCGTCGATCACCACTCTCAATTTGATACATGTATGGGAGACCCCCTCCCCCCTGATACATGTATGGGAGATCCCCCTCCCCGCCCCTGCAGTTTTTCTAACAAAATCAAACTTGCAACAATGCAACCTTGGGTTACTTGTGGGGAGATGAAAAACACTGGGAATGAGGTTGGCAACAATGACGATTGATAAAACAATGATCTGAGGAACAGGCAAGATGATTAACAATTGATCATGGTCTAAACAAAATTATTAGTATTGGCCAGAACTCAAAAATGAATAAACAACATCTGTGATTACAGTAAATCTTCTGTCATTTTTTTCGCATGTTTCTCAGTGATGGCTTATGATTGTTGACAGCAATAATCCAGCAAGCACCAAAAACGACAATGATTTAGTTGAAAAGATGGAGATTTGTAGAAAAAAAAGCAATGATATTATATTATCTAAGTGTTTCGCACACACACACCCACAAATTATTATTTATTTTAATACATTTCACCCCTTCTCCAATTCTCTCCCCCCCCCCCCCCCCCCCCCCCCTCATCTTCCTACTCACTGAAAACTGTACATGCGGAGGGAAAATCATAGACTTGCTACAAGTCCCTTCCAATACTAATTTTCAATAAGTTAGGTTCTTCATTGGAAGGGTTGCCCTTGGCGACTTAACTTTATTTCCCCCAGCAAATTTATTGAATAAAACTCGACTGAAAAAGCGAAGGTCAACTTGTGGCAAGTCCAAGGGAATCAGTAAAACAACATAAGATCAGTTTTCTTATTTACGCTTATCGGGGAACTGTTCGTTTATCCATTAGAATGTTTTTGTACCACAAAATGGAAGAAGAGTATTTTGGTACAGTTGTGGGCCAACAGTGTATGATGCCTCTCACATGGGCCATGCAAGGTACTGTGGATTCTATAAGAAGTCGTTTTCTTGTACCATAAATCCTCTATTGAGCCTTTATTTCAAGCACATTTGAGTGGGGGGGGGGGGGGACTTATTAAGGAGTAGCCAGGACTTATTAAAATTTAGTGAAATGCAATGTCATCCAAACATCCTGCATGCAGATAAACGTCCATAAACCAATTACTTTTATTGCTGATTCATGATTACCATAATTATATGATTATTTTTTAGTACCTAACCAGAACAGGTAATATTTCCCCCAAGGCTCTCAAGTGTACTGCATGCAAATTTGTGCCCAGATTGGACTAGCATGGTAAAAATGTACTGTCATACAGTCTGTGATTTATTGTTTTCCTTGTGAAGAAAAAGAAAGGGAGGGGGGAACTTAAAAGAGGGAGGGAGGGGGGGGGGGGGGGTTATTTGAGATAATAGAGGATGGTCAAAGTAAGGGTTATTGACATGGAGTGAGGAAATGTGATATTTTAGTTATCCCCCTGCCGCCCCCATCAGCACCAACACATGCCAATGAATTCTGCTTATATTGCAGCTGTACAGGGTTTAGAAATGTCCTCTCAAAATGGTACCAGTTATTTACTCAAAATACCCATTTGACTGTATAAAATTTGACTAGGAAAGTTTGTCTCCAGCGATTCATTGTCAGTATTTTTAAACTAAAACAACCACTAAGTTGTCCAGTTACATGAATGAGTGTCAATTTTTCAAAATCTGGGTTTGACAATGCATCTTATCTCCAAAATGAAGCCAGTGACCCCTCAATTTTTTGACATTTCTGACAAGAGTGATTCGTTATGTGGCTGTCGCAGAAGTTTGAAAAACATCAGAACTGTAAAAGATTTTCATGGGAATGTCATTAGAAGAGGTGCTTGGTTAATTAGGAGAGTTCTAAGTGTCTGTTTCTTTTCTCATTTCAGGTCTTATATTACCTTTGATATTTTACGAAGGGTGCTGCAGTCCTATTTTAACTATGATGTCTTTTATGTGATGAATATTACTGACATTGATGATAAGGTGTGCATTTTTTATCTATGATCCTTGCCAGAAGTTCAGCTAGCAAGCCATTAATACAATTTCAAATTTATGCCCTATGTAATATCAGACTTATCCAGCTCCCCATCCTCCCCCAAGCAATATTGAAAGAGATGGGAATGATTCTTGATGTAAAGGTTGCTTTAAATTAAATCAACTTTTTATTAATAGGGGAAGGAGGGGCAAAGTGGCAAAGGGGTACACTCCTTCAAAACTGATGGGGAGAAGCATAGTTTTTTTTGAGAGGAGGGAGGGGGGGGGGGGGGGGGGGGGTTGAAAATTGTGGCTTGGGGGTATTTTTCCCAGTATTTTGGGAAGTTCCAGTATAAAAGGCTTAGCTCCCAACCCATTTCACACCTTTTGGCTGCGAAATGCAAATTAAGGCATCTTTCAGTCACAAAACGTGGTTAACTTACACGTCTTTTAAATATAATTTGCTTCAAAAATCTAATTAAACTAAGATTTTAGTTAAGCAAAAAAAGAAGTAGAACTTTATTAAGACTTCTGATATTACTTTCATAAAGTTTTCCAAATTGTGTTAGCAATGGTCTTAGTAATGACACATGTTTTTTGTCAGTTGTTGATGCTTCAGTGGTTGATTGACGACTGGAGCTAAGAATGGCCAGGCCAGGATCCTTTTATACCGGAACTTTGTGTTGAGGGTGCCAACTATACAAGGAAAATACATGTAGGTGGCCATAAACTCAAAATAGTCTCCCTGATGGCTTTTATCATTTGATCAAATTTTTCAAACTTTGAGTTGGTGGCCATCTTCACTGTAATTGCCAGCCATAATAGCTGACTGCCAGCTACTAAGGGAGGGGGGCAGGACCGGGGGATGGGAGGGGTACGGGTGATGGAAGAAGAAAGGGCAGGAAGAGGGAGAGGCAAGCATTCGTTATTTATTAACTGCTTATCATCCAGTCAAAAACAGGAACCCAACAATGTTTTTTGACTTCCTTTAACATCCTCCGAGGCTTAAAACAAAGTTTTATATGTGAGAAAATGTAAATTTATACTCGGGCTAAAAAAAAACAGCATTAGTTCCAGTGAAATTGGAAACCCTTTTAAGTCGGTTACATCAAAGGTCATGAATGAGATGACATGACACATGTGTCAGGGCAGGAGTCTGGAGAAAAAGGGACACAAGTACAGGAGGCAGGAGAACAGGGTACAGGAAGCCAGAGGTTTTGACCTCCCTGTCCATCCCCCCCCCCACTACTAATGACAGCCCTAATGACACTTATCTTCTTAAAAGTGCTTGTAAAAACCTTGCTTCAGATGGTTACATGAATAAGCAAGGATGAACATGTACAGTATTTGGGTTAACAAATTTTTTGGCTTAATTCATACCTCTCTGTAGTGTTCTCCCCAGCTCTTTCAAGCCAACCTGTCTTGATTTTAGAAAAAAACTGAAAGTCAACTGGCTTAAAAAAAGGTGCCGCCATGCTTGAAGATACAGTGTTGTTTAGTTTGTAATTGTTTTGATTTCTCAATTTTTGTATACTTATCACCTTTTAGTGATTCGAAAAGAAAACACTGTCTTGTAAAAAGAAATGAATGTTTAAATGAATATCTGATAATCAGATACAGATTTTTCCTTTAATATACTTGCCAGTAGCTCAGTATGTTATACCTTGGTGAACTTACTTTGCAGTCGGCAGCGGCAAAAGGCCATGCCAAAACAACAGTTTAACACAAGTCAGAATACCCCCTGGCCTTCCCAAAAACCTGGAGAGATTCCTGCTCTGACACTTTTTAACTGAGTTATATTGCCCCTTTGATGGAATGTGTGATTTTGCAAGGTTAAAGTGAATTACCCTCACCACTGGTATACTGTATTTATTAGTCTCTTTATTAGTACACAGTCTTGTATTGGCTAATGAATTAGTAATAATTTCAATTTTTACAGATTATATTCAGAGCCAGGCGAAATCACCTGTTAGAGAAATACGTTGAAGAGAACAATTCTCCAGAGAAAATTATTCATGATGTAAATACTGCTTTGGAGGTAAAGTAGAAAAAAAAGTAATAATTTTTAGACATTTTTTATGGGCACGGCAGTGCACAGAATGGACTATGTCTTGAAGTCTTCTGTCCACTCTTTTCAGACCAAATTGGAATTTTAAAATGTTGTTGGGGGAGGTAAACCTGAACTGCGCATATTGCGCTACAAATATCCTTGTTATATAGCTGGAGTTTTTCTCAATGCAACGCTCGCGTTCATTGGTTGATTCATGGTCACATGACATCTAACAAACAAACTGTTTTCTGCCAAATGTCCATGAGCGGGCAACATTTTCATTGTTGCCCGCTAGCGCCGTGATCAGACCATGACAAAAGGTGGCATGATTATGATGCGATTGATGTTTAACTCGAGTGCTTGGCGCGTTTTTCAAACTGTTGTGTTGTGTTTTTGTGTTGCTTATATAACAGACCATTTAATGACTGATCCCTCGGGAAACAGTGAATTTTGTTTCCCACAAATCGAGATTCTCAAAAAACAAAATTCACTGTTTCTCTTGGGACCAGTCATTAAGTGTTTAATATCAACCACCCCCCCTTTCTGTCAGGTGGTCATTGGAAATTCCGAAGAGGAGGGAGGTCTAAATAACCAAGTATGAAGCTAAACTGGAATTTCCAGTGGGGTGGGGTGGGTAGTTCAAACAAAAAAAGTACTGGTGTACACATGGGTGAGGGGTATAGATATTTTCTGGAACAAGACATGCCAAGATGAGCCAATTGCCATTACATGTGTTCAGAAAATTTGTCACTCAGCCTCCAATGCAGATTTTAGATTAAATTATTTAGATATTTAGGAATTTCCAGTTTCAAAATGTTTTTGAAATTACATTTGCTAGGAATATTATAAAATGTTTATGTACTGAATATAATGGCAATTAATTAATTAATATTAGTAATTTATTAATAATTAACATTAAAATTTATATAAAAATAATTTCTTTTTTATTTAATTACTTATTCTTATTAATGTATTTTATTTCAGCCTTACACAGCAAAAATGAAGAATACCACAGACGAAGACAAGAAAAATATGTACCTTAGAATAATTGTAAGTTTAAAGAGTATTTTATGGAATTGTTGTAAAAAATTATAACTTTTTCTGTGTCCTTTTTCTTTAATCTGCCCGACTAGAATAGCCTTTGCTAAACGCGGGCAGCCAAAAGGTTACTGTTTTTTAAAAATAAAGACTTTTTGTTGTTGTTGTTGTTGTTGTTGTTATATGCCAAACTGGTGTACGTTAAAAATGCACATAAGTTCGAATAACCATATTTTTCATGACATTGGATTAATTTTTCACTCAGGAAAAGGTGAAATCATCCAGCTCAAGATTAAAAGATTTGCAGACATCAAACAGCAATTCTGATGTTGTTAAGTTGGCAACTGAGGTGAGGAAAATGAAACAAACTTGAACAAACAAAACAAAAGTCTCACCATTTCAATGTTTCAATAAAATTTATTTTATTTTCCTACTTGAATTGGTTTCATTTTAACTTCTTTTACATTTTAAATGACTACAATGTATGCTACATTGGGCCTTATTTATATAACATTTGATTGTTTGCATCAGATCAAAGTTTAGTAATATTCTAACAGTCACTGTCTTTCAAATAGCCAGGATCAGGTAATATTATAAGGCCTGCATGGATACACAGTGCATACTTTTCTTGCAATGTTGCGCGCAACAATACAGAGGTAGAATTGAGTTCTACTTTTGCAATGTTGCATGCAATAAATTGCATTGTGTAACTCCCCAAAAAATCTTGTTGTGCGCAATGTTGCAAAAAAAGTTGCACCGTGCAGGCCTTTATTATATAGATTAAGTGTCTGTAAACTGTTCATTTTTGTTTTCTGCTATTAACATAATTAAGCTTAATAGACAATATTCATATAATTTTCTCAGTATCGAATGGGAATTATCTTGTAGTCGAGGCTCATGTGGGACAATCTTTTCACATGCAAATATTTTTTATTAATGATATTCCCCCGCATGAGCCTTCATTGCAAGCTAGTTCCAGTTCAATATCGAGAATGCAAATATTGCCTATTCTAAGCTCATGTTACTTACAGTGTCATAAGTGTGAACTGGGCCAGTTGGACAAGGCAAACCAGTCTCACTGAAGAACTGGGCACTGTTAGTGAAAAAAAATGCACACACACAATATGGATTTACAATGCAACTGTTTTGAACTGACTTCCCTTACGCGGGTCTTGGTTTGCGATGTGCTTACGCAAACAGACATTGTAAGAGTTATACTTTACTGTGAATAAAATGGCTGGTCAAATGGCTGGTCAGCTCCATCCGATTGTCTTTAGTGTTGACATGGGAAACGTTTCTATTCGGCTGGGCGCAGCGATAGAGAATAGAATAGGAAAATAAAATTCAACTTAAAATTAAGGTATTAATATATTAAAACTGTTTTTTCATAATTTATTTTTTTTTAGCTCTGCAATGTGTGATTTGTTTTTATTTATCAATTGAAAGTTTCTCTGGTTACAGAAGTTGCACCAAAACACTATTTTTCGTGTGATTTGTGTTACATATTTTATTGATGTATTTAATTTTGTTCAATAGGAGTTATTAAAGGATGCAAGTGAACCTTTATCTGCCTGGCTGGACTCTCAGGTAAAAACTAATTAACCCTTTCACTCCCAAGAGTGCCAAACATCAAAATTCAAGAAAATTCCCAAATTTCATTTTGTGAAATAATGAAAAACAAATGGTACCATGCAAAAGTACTATCAAAGAGGTTTCATTTGAATGGTCACATCATAGGATTTCGTCCAAAGACTCAAAAGTTAGAACTACATGACATGTCTCAAATTGACTCTGGGAGTGAAAGGGTTAAAAAACATTCAAAATTTTTCAGCCAGAATTGTCATAAATAAATACTTAATTTTATGGTGCCCCCATTAAAGAATATTGAGTTACTGGTATTTAATAATGCAGCTGTACAGTGTTTTTTCCTTGTACTTTCTGCATTACTTTTAATTTTCTACAATGGATTTCAAATTACTGTATTTACTTAAAAAACCCACTTTAATGCTTCTTAAGTTGTTCAACTTTTTGATGCAGTGTTTTTTTTAGGAGCAACATCTTTTTTTAGGAAGGTGCTATAACAGTAACAAATTATTATTACACAACTAAGACAGTCAGAGGGCCAATAACTAAAATCAGCCAATCAGAATGCTCTATTGCTGGTCCCATATTCTCTAAGTATTGGACTGGGCATTGTCCTGAATGATCCCGTGCGATCCTTTAGTCGTGTATATGTAATAAGTCATGTAATAAACCTCTTATTAACCAAGCTTGCTCCGGACCGTACTGGGAGAATATTGGCCCTCCATCTTTTTTGTATAGACTGAGTGCAGGGAGATCCTTACTGTCAAGACCTCTGGCCGATATTCTCCCAGTACAGCCCTTGCTCTTGGTCAAAGAAATATTTATAAAATCATTTTCAAGCCAACATTTTCAGTTAATAACTATTAATACAGAAAAACTGTTTCATTTTCAATCATTACTAAGCTGCTCTGAGGTGTAAGTTTCTTCGACACCCCTTGAATAAGCACTGCTCTAGAAGTCAACTGCTTTGAATAAGAGCTGTCTAGTTGTTATTATAAGCCTGAGTTTGGCAGTTATTCAAGGGTAAGTGTTCATAGGGATTTTTGCTTCTATCTACACTACTTTTTCAGGGGCGTTGCATTTTTGAGGAATTATGGTAGTACCACGTATCCCAGAGTTGTTCCCAAGTTAAAGATACATGTATCTTGCACATAATCAACACAATAGTCTGATTTCTTTATTTTTTAGTTTGGCTCAAATGTGACAGACCACAGAATATTTGCAAAACTTACCCAGCATTGGGAGAAAGAATTTCACGAAGATATGAAGGCTCTCAATGTATGTGAGTTTACTGATCATGTGAAAGTATACAGTTAATTCATTAACATAAAATAAAAGCAACAAGAAGTACAGTAGTACAACATGTACCACTCCCCACAGATGGGGATGATGCCCCCTCCTTCTGTTATTTCTTTTGGTTTTCTCTAACAGTTCACTACCAATGAATTATATAATATTACTTATAAGCTTGGGTATTAAGGTTACAATAAGCAGCAAAGTTTCTTGTCTAAGAGACAACCACCCACCTTCTGGTTGAAAGTCTGGCACACTGTCAACTTCCAAAATTTGATTTCATCAAGTCAGTTAACAAGGTATATTGGCCACTATGGGGGAGGGGGGAGGGGGGTAAACCTGTAAGTATTCACAAGCCTAATGGCTTACAACTGCCCGGTTTCTATAGCATGAAGCGACTGAGAGTATTTACTACTTCTCCCTGGATAGGATGCTAGTCCATCGCAGGGTTACCCGACCTGACATTATGTTGACAGTATCCTATTGTTGGAATGACAATAGACTATTGTTAAGAAACAATACTTAGGATATGTCTTAACTTAGGAGGGCTTCGTGAATCCGGCCCCTGGGTGGAGAAAGACAATATATTGTGAAAGAAAGTGTCTTGTCTAAGGAAACAACACCATGGTAGAGACCAGGCTTGAACATTGGCCACTGTGAAAAGGTTCAAAAGTTGATGTACTTTCTCTTTGTCAGAGGGATGCCACTATGACAAAGGAGTAGCACTTGAAACGTCTGCTTTTAAAACTGACTTCACTCCCCTACTGACACAGCATCATAGTTTCTCTAGGTTTGTTAGAAACTAACCCCCTTAACCCAAGTCCCAAGAGTGCCAAACAAAAAATTTCAAGAAAAATCCCAAATTTCATTTGTAAAATATTGAGAAACAAATTGTTCCTTGCAAAAGTACTGCCGAAGAGGTTTCATTTGATGGTCACACCATAGGATTTCATCCACAGACTCAAAAGTTAGAACTACATTACATGTCTCCATTATTGACTCTGGGACTGGGAGTGCTGAGGGCTAAATATACTAAGAACTAACCAAGCACTGTGTCTACAACTCCTGTGTCTGCTTCTGCTTGATATATTATTTGCAAACTAAGATCAATCAGTTATGTTAGTTATTATCAATGGTCACATAATATTTCTAATTTTTTGTTAAGTTCTGCCATGGACTACTGAATGACGTGTTTCCTCTTTTTCCAGATTCTTCCTGTAGACTGTTTAACACGTATTACACAGTATGTTCCTGAAGTTGTCACTTTCATTCAGAGAGTGATCGACAATGGATATGCGTAAGTATCTCTTATATTAACTACATGTAAGAGATAGCATTTTTTGTTTCTCTTGCCTTTTAATGATCTCTGAAAACCCCCCCAGCAAAATTAACTCAAAA
The DNA here is from genome assembly GCA_024195265.1 of Dendrophyllia cribrosa. Classification (NCBI taxonomy): domain Eukaryota; kingdom Metazoa; phylum Cnidaria; class Anthozoa; order Scleractinia; family Dendrophylliidae; genus Dendrophyllia; species Dendrophyllia cribrosa. The sequence goes on along the minus strand of JAJLRJ010000009.1, from coordinate 14,353,867 downwards.
TAATTCTCCTCTTTTACATGTATGTCACCTTTAGAAGTAATCAAAGGGCTCTAAGAACCATCTCACGAACATGAAACAATGTAAGGTTACTTCCACAGACCGGTTTTAATTTTTGTGTTCTGCTGATGTAGTCAGCGAACACCAATGTCATCAGGCGAGGTATTTTGTGTAAGGAAACATTTCCAGCTTAACAATAGAATTGTCATTCGCAACCAATCAAAGCGAAGAACTGACAAAATGGGAAGAAGTTCTGATAATTCTCTTACAATTTTTCATATGCTCAAAACTTGAAAATTATTCCATCTATTCCCTATCTATTAAAGAATGAATTTCAGCTTTAGAGTAGGCTATCAAGATTTGAGAATTTATCTGCCACTACAAATTATTTCAGCAGTCTAAAGTGAAGCGAAATCGCACAACGACTTATATATATCAGTTTGTTAACTTATGACTGAGAGAAATTAGAATTCTTTGTGCTTACCTTTGAGAATTCATAACTTGAATAATATTCCATTGATTCACTTATAATAAATAAAAAAATGAATTATGACTTAAGAGTAAGTGATCAAGATTTTAGAATTTATCTACCACTACAAGTTATTTCGTAAGAGTAAAGTGAAGCAAAATTGCAGGACAACTCACTGATCATATCAGTTTGTTTACTTATGACTGAGAGAAATTATAATTCTTCATGCTTACTTTTGAGAATTCATAACTCGAATAATGTTCCATCGATTCACTTGAATTCTCTAAAGAGTAAGTGATCAAGATTTTAGAATTTATCTGCCACTTGTGAAGAGTTCACAGTATCGTTTCGCTCAACTGAGTTTGATGGATCATTTAAACCCAGCATTCCTGCCAGTACAGTACATCTGCTCACCAGAAAATGCACTCAAATCATTTGTCAAATAGCAATTGCTCATATGCTGCACAATTTATGCTTTATCAGCAAATCACATGGCCCCAGTGGGGCCCTATTTTTTTATACCGAGTTTGAAGTCAAAGAATTGAAGAGTAAAACAGATTTAAAATGACCAAAACATCTTAGCGTGACATAAATATGCATTTTGTGAAACGAGACTGTGTAGACAACTGGATGATGTAATTGCACTGGGAAATTAAAAAAGTTTACTTATTCAGTTACAGCAATCATCTTTTAACATTTAATACATTGTGGAATTAAAAAAGTCCCAAATGATGGAATTAGTGAACATTTGCATATCAATGCTTCATGCATTCACGAGATTAAAACCCTTAACACCAAAATCAAGCCTTTATGGGTCATACACTGTATAAATTACAAATTATATTGTTCTGACATCATACCATGTGGCCATTTAAATGAAAACTCTTTAGCAGAACTTCAAATGATAATATTATTGAATATATTGTTTATTTGTCACTATTTTGAAAATGTAAGAAAAGTTTGAGATTTTTCTCTGAGACACTTTGTAATGCCTAACATGGAGTAACTTGACCCCCTCTGTGTGCAATCCTAAAAGGGTGTAAAGCATGAAGCAACTTTATGTAGAAGTATTGCTTCCCTCCCCCTCCCCCCCAAGGAAAAATGATGGCAGAGACCAGGTTTGGAACCTACTGACCTACAGATTTGATGTCCAATGCACTAACCACTTTACCACCATGCTTGGGAAGGCATTTAAGTGGTGTAGCAAAATTCAAGTTGGACTTGAGATTAGAAACTCGAAGGTTCAAGCCCTTGTCTCTACCCTTGTATGGTGTCATGATTAATCAAGACGTTGCTCCACATTGTCTCTCCACCCTATTATATTATTGGACTACTGGAAACTGTTAAGGAAACCCAACAAGTCAGTATAAGTCTTACGTTTCACCAAGGCATACCCTTATTTCTGTATGAATGGCTCGTTATTATATAAATATTATAACTTTCTTGCTATAGGTACAACTCTAATGGCTCAGTGTATTTTGACACCATCAAGTTTGCATCTAGTGGTAAACACGCCTATGCCAGACTAGTCCCTGAAGCAGTCGGTGACCTGGAGGCTCTTGCAGAGGGAGAGGGTAATATCATGTTTTCACCCATTTTTGATAAGATCAAAAGAAATGAAGGAATATTATGATTACTTTCTGGGAGATTTGCAAGTAGCCAGGGTAAGGCCACCCATTATGTCAAAGTTTATTTATTTATTTTTTAACAGGAGAACTTAGTCAAAATCCAGGAGATAAGAAATCTGAGCGAGACTTTGCACTGTGGAAAGCTAGCAAACCAGGAGAGCCTGATTGGGACTCACCCTGGGGAAAGGTATACAGCATGTTACTTATCAAACTTGTCCAACTTGTTAGTAACTTTTCTAACTTGTTAATCGCTTGTTAAACTTGTCTAACGTTTTGTTAGTATATAACCTTTCTAACTTGTTAATAACTCGTCCAATGTGGTTAACTTGTTAATAACTTGCCCAACTTGGTTAACTTGTTAATAACACTTCTCACTTATTAATAGCTTGTCTGTTAAACTTGTCTAACTTGTTAATAACTTGAATACATGTCAAACTTGTCTAACCTGTTAATAATGAACTTGACTAACTTGTGTACTTCAAAGTTTGCAAAAAGATCTTAGAAGCCGGGACAAAATATTCCATTACGGTGGCCCACAAGGGTCAAGACATAAAAAAGCACTTCTAATCACCATATAATTGTAAAACACGTTGTTGCAAATAAATAAAAGTTGCTACAACTAAAAAATGTTGCTGCAAATAAAAAATGTTGCTGCAAATAAAAACGTTGCTGCAAATAAAAAAGTTGCTGCAAATAAAAAAAAGTTGCTGCAAATAAAAAAGTTGCTGCAAATAAAAACGTTGCTGCAAATAAAAATGGAGATAGTACCCAGACTTTCTCTTGTCATGAAGACGAGGGCAGAAAGGAAGATGGCGGATGGGAGTTCGGAAAGAGAGATAATCGAACATTACTTCCATCAAAAGTTCACATGCGAAAACGCAACCGTTGGTCGCTGTTGGTTTCAGAGAATTCCGTCGATTGGACTTCATAGGAAATTTTCACTTGCGGTGAAAATTTCTCTTTCAGTACCAGCACACTAGCATTTGAAGAATTCTTCTTCGGAGTTTTGTAAATGCAGAGCTTCTTTATGTCAAAAAAATACTCAGTGGTGAAGTTTTGTTGAGCGAACAGAAATAGGTCAGATGTGTCAAGCCGCCAACTGTTGCCTGCTTTGCACGTGAACATTCGCCTGATGTCAATAACAAACCAATCAGCATTCGTTATTTCGAATGAGGCTACCGTTGGAAGATTCCAATAATCAATTTTAAACCTGAATTTTATATGTATTTTGATTTCAATAATGCAATCCGTTCCCGATTAATGAAAGTCATTCCCAAATAATAAGCGGAACGCGCTGAGTATTTTGACTGTAATTTCATGCCTGATAATATCCCTCACTTGGTCCTCATTTACCTCATTTCCGACCCTTCGCAAGTCGTAAGCACGGAGACGCCGCTTTAAAGTACTTAAACTGATTTCCACATTATGGTATACACGTAAAAACTCGAGAATTACTTCGTTTTCGTACCCCTGATGGAAGTAATGTTCGATTATCTCTCTTTCCGAACTCCCATCACCCATCTTCCTTTCTGCCCTCGTCTTCAGTCATGACAAGAGAAAGTCTGGGTACTATCTCCAAATATTTTTATTTGCAGCAACGTTTTTTGTTTGCAGCAACACTTTTTATTTGCAGCAACTTTCTTATTTGCAGCAACTTTTTTATTTGCAGCAACGTTTTTATTTGCAGCAACACTTTTTATTTGCAGCAACACTTTTTATTTGCAGCAACACTTTTTATTTGCAGCAACATTTTTTATTTGCAGCAACTTTTTTTATATGCAGCAACTTTTATTTATTTGCAGCAACGTGTTTTACAATTATATGGTGAAGTGCTTTTTTATGTCTTGACCCTTGTGGGCCACCGTATCCCATGAAGCTAATAACAGATAACATTGTAATCGTAATCTTTACATTAAAGATATTCTTTATTTCTCTGTATTGCAGGGCCGGCCAGGATGGCATGTGGAATGCTCTGTTATGGCAAGGTTTGTTATCACTTTTATAGTCAAACTTTTTTCATTTAATTTTGTTATAGAATAATGTTCGTGACATTAAATTATGACACAAAACACACCCAACCATAAATAAATAAATTCATTTGGGGTCAGCCATTAAGTTCTTATATTCATCTTTTTTTATAATTAACTGTTCTGTTTTTTTTTTTTTGTAGTGCGATTTTAGGCAGCTCTATTGATATTCACACTGGTGGAGTGGATTTAAAATTTCCACATCATGACAATGAACTTGCACAGTCTGAGGTAAATATGGACTTAGATTTAAAACATGAGGAATTGTATGTCATAATTGTCACCAAAGGAAAGTAAACTGCTCGGAAGTTTTCACTTTAATGAAGGTCACACTTTTAGGATTTGATCCACAAACTTCATAGTTACAACCATAATTATTATACCTCATAAAAAAAGAACTGCAGGAAAGTACTGCTCGTCGGCTTTTAATATAAATGGTCACACTCAAGGGCTATTTCAAAAGGATTGATTTCAAACCACCATGTACAGCAGAGAAAACAGCGCTGGTAAAAAGCTCTGCATGTACAAAATTAATGAACTCAACTAGCTTTCTTTCCAGTAGTTATGACACTTCTTGATTTTGCCCACAGATCTCAACCTTGTACAGCAAAATAAACAGCACCGTAGCAAAATACTGCGCAATAGCTTTCACTTGAATAGCCTTGTAGGATAGATTTAAAGATTAGAGACCACATTACCTGGTGTAAGTAATGGTTTCAAGATGGAAATGTTTAAAATTTATTTATGTGAAAATGTATTTTTCTGCAGGCCCATTATGGTGTGTGTCAGTGGATTCATTACTTCCTCCATGCTGGTCATCTGACTATCGAGGGATGCAAAATGTCAAAGTCTCTGAAAAATTTCATCACAATCAAAGTATGCTAAACGCTTGTTCAATTTAATTAATACCAATCTTGTACTATTTGTTGGCGGTTATCATATAGAGCGAATCAAAATTATCTTGGTATTAAATGTACGAAAATACAATTATAATCTACCTGTTCGAAATTCTTGTTAATCCATCGACACCTCAAACACCCCAATCCGCCCTTCCTTCTACTATTTGAATGTGATGTCAGCCCTTTTCATGACAAAACACATGTCAAAATTTTGCTTTGTGCGCATGCCCGAAACCAAGAATCGATATACTTGCCCAAGAAAGGAAAGGAAGTTTAGTTTTCATGCAAACAACGTTTTGGATAGTGTGTTTGCAATTTGCCTCCACGGCGGCCAGAAAACACGGCATTTGCGGCTTCAAATTGCCATTTTTGATAAAACTCTAGGAGTCAATGGGTTAAAAAGATAAAGTTGTGTTCAACTAATGAAAGTAGGGTAGACTAACTTTATTGTATCAGCTCTACAACACAATGTACATTAAATTTAAGGCGTACAAGTGGTACCTTTTCTTTTTTTTTCTGTGGATTAATTTTTGTGAGCTTTGATGATGCACGAAAATAACGAAATTAAAACGCTCACGAGATTTTAAAGCATTTGGGTGGTTGATTCAGAAATATAAGTAATTTTATTTGGTTTGTTTCCAGGAAGCTTTGGAGAGAAACTCAGCCCGACAAATCAGATTTGCTTTTCTGCTTCATGCGTGGAATGCGACCCTGGATTACAGTGAGAATGTGCTGCGTGAAGCGGAGCAGACTGACAAACTATTCAACGTGAGTCCAAGCTCCAACTCATTGCTTACTGATGATGTAATGCAACCCAGATCTGGAGAGGGTGTTTCAATGACCAAATCTTTGAAGCATTTTGTCGTCAGTATGGAATATTGCAGTTGTGCCTCAGTAGACATCAGCTTGCTTCTCATTTTATCATTCATTCATTCTTTGATTCGTTCGTTCGTTCGTTCGTTTGTTTGTTCGTTCGTTCGTTCATTTGTTCGTTCATTCGTTCATTCGTTCATTTATTCATTTGTTTATTCATTGTTTATTTGTCTGGTGTGTCCATTCCTTATTTCATTTGTTCTTCTGTTTGTCCATTTATTCATTCTTTCCTTTGTTATTTTATTTGGTCTTTAAGTTGTATATTTCTTCGTTCATTCGATTATTTGTTCCTTTCATTTTGATCGTCCATTTGTTTCTTTGTTTCTTCGTTTGTTTGTTTGTTTCTTTCATTGTTTCTTTGTTTATTTGTTTGTTTATTTGTTTGTTTGTTTGTTTGTTTCGTTCTTTCGTTCTTTCTTTCTTTCATTCGTTAGTTTGTTTATTTGTTTTTCTGTTTGATTTCGCATTTTTTATTCATTCTTTCATTTGTTAATTTCTTCTTTTGCTAATTTGTTCACTTGTTTTAATGTAATTCTTAATGTTATTAATGTATCTTTAACTTAGTTTGTTCCTTTCTTCGTTTTGACAGGATTTTTTCTTGAATGTAAAAGATATCCTTAGAAAACCAGAAGACACGTCACCCTCAGCACACAATTATCATGATCTAGAAACAGATCTTCAAGAAAAGTGAGGTTCAATTTTCTTTCCCCTTTGTTGCCTGGGTTTAATAAATTAAATAACGGTTACACAGTATGTAAATAGAGCAGCTTTCAATTGAGTGTCACTCTGACCAATCACAACAGACCCAGAACATCCAATGAACCAATCAGAACTCGAAGTAAATACATGTCGGCGGCGCCAAGCGCGGGAAAACGCGTGCGAGCAAGTGACGATTGGTTTTTGGTTTACTTCTGATTGGCTAAGAAAGAAGCCAATCACAAAACATAGCAATGCAAAAACGAGGCAATCACAAAATTACTTTCGACACTTAATTGAAAACAGCTCTATTGGCGACTGGGTACGAGTAGGCCTCTACAATATCATTGTGTACTAATTTGATTAAATTCAAAATTTAATTATCAGATTCCTGGATAAAAAGACGGCAATCCATGAAGCTCTTTGTGGTAAGTTCACTTATTCACAAACAATATGTTCGGTTGTTTTGTGTGACCATTTCCAAAGTTAATTTTTCACTGTTTCGACGTATTCACAACCAGAGTATAACCTTGAGTTGTTTAATTTAGGTCTAGCTTTTGAGTCTGCGGACAAAATCCTAAAGTATGACCATTCAATCGAAAGCTTTGAGCAGTACTTTCCTGTGGTGCTGTTTATTATGCTGTGCAATATGGTTCTAATTTTAGAGTCTGTGGATAAAATCCTACTGTATAGGGTGACCATTTAATTAAAGGCAAAAAACATTCGTGTCAAAATAAAACTTGTTGTTGTTAAATAACGACTTGCAAAATTTGTTCATTTATCAGCTGTTTTTTTTTTACGGCCAGATTCAATTGACACGCCCACTGCCTTGCGACACATGCAAGACCTGGTGAAACAAGCGAATATCTACATCAGCAGTAAAAAGGACAAGAAGGAGTCCCCGAACCATCAGCTGCTGGAGGGAATTGCCAAGTATCTTACACAAATGCTCAAGGTTAGTTCCTAAATCTCTATACAAATGAAAGTCTTCTTCGTAGATACATTTGAAGAACTCAGCCAATACTTGTACCGAACAAACTTGCTTACTGCTGGTTTTCACAAGCTACGTAGGTCTCTCGAACCTTCTTTATAAAACTCCGTGAGACATGTCTCAGGGACATGTTGAACTCCGTGAGACATGTCGTGGGGACAAAATGTCCCCAAGATTGCTGTTGCACAATTATGATAGTATCATTTCACACGAGAGGACGTGTCGCTGCAACATGTCCCTGAGACATGTCCCTGTGCAAAAATTTTTTTACCGTAGCATTTTCCCTTGATTTTGTATAGTTTTTAAAGTTTCAAATTTTGGCGGTTCTTTCGGCCAGTACCGAGCAATGTGAAGAATGGGTCCGAGTTTTGCATTGACGTCTTGTGACGTCATCGAAGAAGATTGATTTTCATGATGCGAAGAGCAAAGGAGAACTGTGGGCAAACACAAAAAAGGCATCGGAGTGCACAAAATCCCTTTTTTGGCTTTTGAGTACTATTCGCGTTTAAATGCCTTCTCCTTTGTTGTTTCGCGGTGATATGCTTATCAGAACGCGGCAAATGGTCTCCTTCGATGACGTCACAGCAAAGTTCGTACTCAGCTCCCACAAATGCTCGGTAATGGGGCAGAAGCACTTTACTTCAAACAGCTGTAGAAACGCGGGGAGTTTATCAATTACGATACTTTTTTCGCACAAGTAATCAGGACAAACAGGAGATTTTATATAGCGAAAGAAAAAAACAGGGGTTAATTGCACTTTAACACTGACCAATCGCAATAGCTGGGATTGTCATTTTTTCAAAGGACCAAGCTAAGACAAAGGGGAAGGGGATATTATAGAAAGGAAACATTTTCTGACAGTCATAGTTCGAGGTTAACCTCGATTTTGTTGGGCACGTCGTGCTTACATGGAGTAAAAGTTGGGTTATTTAGAAATTCGAACGGACGAACACAGTGTCAACGTTGCACTTCGAGCAATAGAGACACGCGTTGTACAATTGTCTGAAACCATTTGGCCAGGTTTTCACCATTTCTTGTTTAGATTATTTTGAATAGAATAATCAATTTTATAATATCTTTTTTTTTTAATAAATACAGGTTTTTGGAGCTATTGATGAAGATCAAACCATAGGATTTCCTGTTGCTGGCAAAAATTCTGCAGCAAATGTAAGATACCAGTTTTTTGTTGTTGTTTATTCAGTCCTTTGTTATCAAGAGTGTGCGACATCAATTGGTGGTTTCACAGTACAAGCTAAGCATGTCTCAAGCAAGAGCTTGACTTACGCGCACTTGACTTAAGCGCACTTGAGATTCAAGGGTTCACACCCAATGAGATATTACTTGGAACATGAGCTGTCAATCGTTATCAATTTTACGTGTCTTTTAGTCGGCTTCTGTTTTCCCATTGGTCAAGTGCCTTTTGAAGTGTGGTGTAGATCATACTTAGCGCGGTACTTCAGTTCCTTTGAAATAGATACCCTCAAAGTTCCCCGAGGGCAAAATTATACCTACCGGTACATATTTTACCAATATAAAACAAAAGAAAAGAAGAGCAAGGATAATTCTGACGTTTCTGCGAAGGCAAAGAAAACATTCTCAAAATGAGAAAATAGTTTAACAAGCAAAATAGTTTAATTAGCGATACAACAGTTTTGCCCGTGCATTATGTTAGTTTAATTAGCAAAACAGCACTGCTGCACGTGTGTTAAAATAGTTTAATTAACAAAACAAGAGTTTGCACGTGCATAAAAAAAAGTAAAATTGGCAAAACAAGAATTAACTTTGTGATTGACTAAAAAATCTCGTGCCACTTTCTCAACCAATCAGAAGTAAAACCAAAACCAATCGTGACTTGCTCGCACGCGTTTTCCCGCGCTTGGTGCCGCCAACATGTGATTGCTTCGAGCTCTGATTGGTTCATTTGGTTGTTTACAACTGCTGTGATTGGTCAGAGTAATTACTTTGGTTTTGGTTTTACAACACTCAATTGAAAACTGCTCTAAAATAGTTTAGCAAAACAAAAATTTTGCAAGTGCATTAAAATAGACAGTTTAATTAGAAAAACAACAGTTCTGAATATGCGCCATGTGTTTTGGTATATTTGGTTGTGAGAAAATGTTTATGAAAAATTTATGGTTTTTAAATTTGAGTGAAATATGGCACTCTGCTGGAAATACAGTGGCGACAAATTGGCCGCAGTTTCAAGATGCAAGACGTTTAATAAAATGAATCTGTTTTATAGAGTATTTTCACTGACGTCATATCAAAATTCAGAAGCATTAAACAACAGTTTTTGATTCCAAAATGTTTATGGAATTGTAGAGAGTTTAAAATTACACATCTGGGCCAAATTTTGAATCGCAAAAGCATTTTGGTAAAGAGTTATAGGCGAACGAGTATTAGACATTTTTAGTAAGAAAACATGGCGGCCAAAAATTCAGTCTTAATTACACCAAAAATCTCATCACAAAATATTGTATTCAAGTTCCATTAAGTCCGCTTATAAGCATCTATAATGCAAAAATAACTTTCAACTGGTTCAATTTTGTTGATTTTCACGGCTTATTTGAAATAGCGTGTCGAATTGCGTGACACATTTAAAACCTTAATAAATCGGAAGCAAAACATCGTTAAAACCTGAAACTTTTTGTGAAAGATTATAACAGTGGTATCCACACACCATGTTAGAAACAGCTTTGTAGGATGTATAGTTTAGATTTTCAATTTTTTATGAAGTCATGTGCAAACACTCTATAAAGGAATGACACGTGACATGTTGTTATCCAAGCGAAGACGGCGTGGTAGATAGAGTGATTTTCGTAAGACCGTGAAGCAGTTACTAAGTTAGTAGGCACTAGTAAACACTATTAGACATGAATTCCATTGTTTTCTTTTGTTTAGTTTTATCTACAGTAAATTTTGGCTAATTTTGATTAATTGCTAAATACTGTTTCACGGTCTTACGAAAATCACTCTATCATAGAGCGGTTTTTAGACTATTCAAGCGTCGTAAAACCAAAACCAAAGTAATTACTCTAACCAATCACAACAGTCGTGAACAATCCAATGAACCAATCAGAGCTCGAAGCAATCACATGTAGCCGCCGTCAACGCGGGAAAACGCGTGCAGGCAAGGCACGATTGGTTTTGGTTTTACTTCTGATTGGTCGAGAAAGTGACGCGAGATTTTTTAGCCAATCACAAAGCGTTGCAATGCAAAACCAAAGCAATCGCGAAATTACTTTCGATACTCAATTGAAATACGCTCTAAACAATTGGATTATGTCAGATCAAGATTTCTATCGCGTAAACTGGTAAATCAAGAGCGAATAAACTAGTTGTTTTAGTATAAACCTACTAGACTTTCAAAACTTAACAACAAATACTCTTCACAGACACTTCGAAAACGCGAAGAAGCGGCCGCCATTAGGCTACTCACTCTACTCACTTTCTACAACAGAATAGATAGTGAGTAGCGTAGCTAATAAGAGAACAGCATTTGTGAAAGAACGCTAGTAGAGTTTTCCTTTTAAAGAATTATGCAAACCGCGTGATCAAGGAAATTCCCTTTTTGACATGATGCACTTATAGCAATATTTGCGAAATAGAAAATCGCGCGCGAAAAAGCCGCCATTTAACGTTTGCCAACACAAAAACGTTGGCTGAAAAGTTGGCGAGCATAGAAACTTGGTCTTATTGTCGCTAATAGTTTGCCAACATGTTTGTCGATGTCACGTTCACACACGGCAACGTGAGTTTATCAGCGCAAGTTGTCCAACTTTGTCGCGTGAAGGCGCCGACAAACCTTTTGTAAACAGTAGAGGAGGTTTGGAAGAATTATTTCTTTTAACAATATCGTCGTTGCATTTTTTTTCTTTCTCAGCATGAAGAAGTAGCCATGCCATATGTACAGTTACTTGCAGATTTCAGAGACGAAATAAGGAACGTTGCTCGAGAAGCGAAAGGTAAACTTGCAAACAATTTTTGCTAATTAACTCCTTTTAGATAACATTTTGTTTAGAACGTTTGCTACGGTCACAAATGATGGAACATGCAGTATGCTTTAATTTGCAGTGACCAAAATCCTGCAAGCTTGTGACAAATTGAGGGATGACAGTTTACCTGAGCTAGGGGTAAAGCTGGAAGACGTTGAAGGTATGTTAGAATTCTTCCTTTCCTCGGGGCATGCAATTTGGGGTCTCGCGCGCGAGCGGAGAAGCCGAGAAAACGAGCCGCGAGTGAGAGCGAGAGCGGTGGGGACGGGGCAGGAGCTCCCCCCCTCCCGTACCCGCCCCTCTCGCCCGCTCGCCGGCTTGTTTTTGCGGCGGCGTGGCCGCTCGCCTTGTTCTGACGCAGAACACAACACAAAATAAAAATGAATTCATTTCCACTTTCAACTTGCAAATGAAACTGGATTTGTATAAAATGCTGACGCAGCTCATGTTCTTGGTTAGGCCGGCCTGGATATGACGCAAACAGCAATTTCTGAAAATTTGCGACCTTTGTAATATGTTCTTGTGTAAATAACCCAATTGGCGTCTTACATAGAATTGCTTTTGTAACACAACCCCACAAGTGTAAATAAAAGTTGTTGTACTGTATTGCTAGGTGGCCATGCTCCTGTGATAAAGTTTGTGGACAAAGAAACGTTATTGAAAGAAAAACAACAACAGTTAGAGGTACGCCAAACATATATTTTTTCTAAGCGATGCTTTTTCTTTTAAATTTATAGCGTTGCAGACATTTCTTCCCGAGAGCGCGAGCGAAGAGCCCAGCTTGCCATGCAGGCTGTTCTGTCCCGGGTGTTCAAACATTTGATTTGCTTTGTGTTTCAGGAACAGGAAAACAAGCGAAAACAAAAAGAAGAAGCTAAGAAAAAACTAGAAGCAGAAAAGGTACGAAACTGGTCGTCGTAACGACACAAAATCTATTTTCAAAGCCTGTTTAACCATTGCACTCCCACAATCAATAATGGAGACATGTGTAGATCTAACTTTTGAGTCTGTGGATGAAATCCTATGGTGTGACCATTCAAATGTGACCATTCAAATGAAACCTCTTCAGCAGTACTTTTGCATGGTACCATTTGTTTTTCAATATTTTACAAATTTAAATTTTTCGTTTTTCTTGAATCTTGATGTTTGGCACTCTTTGATGTTTGGCACTGACGCAGGTAAAATAGCGCGTCAGGACTGCGCTTTGCCTTCAACGCAGACTTCCTTAGGGCTCGTCACGCGTTTCTTCCCCACGGTCTTGGCCGCCCCATTGAGTAAAGGGTTTATCTTCCCTTTTGCCTTCGCAACGCCTCTTTTCACACAGGTGTAGTGTCGTAAAACCAAAACCAAAGCAACCACTCTGGCCATTCACAACAGACGCAGACAATCCAATAAACCAATCAGAACTCAAAGCAAATACATGCAACCGGCGTCAAGCGCGGGAAAACGCGTGCGAACAAGTCACAATTAATTGGTTCTGGTTGAAGGTGGCGCGAGACTTTTTAGCCAAACACAAAGCGCAGTAATGCACAACCAAAGAAATCGCGAAATTTATTTCGATACTCATTTGAAAACCGCTCTAAATGAATAACCAAACAACTTAATTGTTGGAGGTATATTGAAACTAGGAGTGGTAAAACTCCTGCGCTGTTTAGCCTCCAATGCAGATCATGTCCTTCGGGTTTGTAACGGAATCTTTTCCCACGTGATCTAAGATCGAAAATCAAGAACCAGAGTTCAAAGAAGCTTTCATCTGAACAGTTGCACATTAGAATTTCGTCCATACCACCTTGTATACAGCATAACCGACAAAAAACTACTTTCATTTGAATGGTCACAAAAAAGACAGATTTATAAAGCGTTCGTGTTCTTCCTGAATCCCGACCGGTGGTTTTGTACTTTGTCCTTACAAGTAGACAAGACAGGACAGGACACCTTTGACCCTGTTGGATGAATTGGATACTGGCAACCTAACAACATCAGGGGGGGGGGGGGGGGGGGGGGGGGGGGGGGGGGGGGGGGGGGGGGGGGGGGGGGGGGGGGGGGGGGGGGGGGGTGGGGGGGGGGGGGGGGGGGGGGGGGGGGGGGGGGGGGGGGGGTGGGGGGGGGGGAGGTGGAGGTGGTTGACCCACAATAGAGTAGCAGAAATACCCATCGCCGGCTCAAGATAGAGATGAGTGAGTATGTTGATTTATAACCAATTTTTAACTATATTGTAGGCGGCAAAAGAAGCTAAAGCCAGGATTCCTCCGTGGGAAATGTTCAAACATGAAACAGACAAGTATTCAAAATTTGATGAGCAGGTCAGAATCACTTTGTCATTTTGTCATCAGAATACGTTTACTGTTTGTGTTTTCCCTTTTCTGCGGCGCTTGCACCTACCTCAAGGTGAGAGAGACTCTCCCCCCCCCCAGGGGGACACTTTAGACTGTGTATTTTTTCATGATATCAGTTGAATCTACAATATTGCATTGTAAATGTACTTTCATATAATCACTAGCGATCGCCAGCAATTGAGGATCATTGGTGATTACAAAAAACAAATTACACTGACTTCGACTATTAATAAATCTATGTGATCTGTTATACACAGTTGCCCAATTGTTGCATACAAAAGAACGCCATAGCAGCAGCCAAAAGCAACCATAGAACGTCATAAAAATTCAATATGGCGGCAAAATATCCTATATTTCATTATCCAATTTTTTTTTTGTGTACTTAAATTTTCTTTCCACTTGCTAAAAAAAGAATTGGAGTTTATACTTTACTTCCAAGAATTTGACGTCAATTTGTTATAACAGTGAAGTTCATTTGTGTGACATCCGTACTGATAATGCTATGTTCTGTATTTTAAAATGCGTCTAAAGCGGTAATGCAGATTTAAAGGGAGGTAATTATTTTTCAGGGAGTTCCTACTCATGACCAAACAGGTGAACCGCTGAGTGGCAAGCTGATTAAGAAGCTGAAGAAGCAACAACAACAACAAGAAAAACTTTACAACTCAGCGGGGCCTGGGGCTAGCCAAGCAGCCAATGGTTCAACAGAACAGTGAAATAGTGTTTTCACTCACGTGACCGGCGGCCATATTGGAGTGCTAAAACAATTATAGGAAATGTTTGAATAAGAATTGAGCTGAAGTCCCATAGGATTCGTTTAAGACACCAATGTGGCCGTCATTTCATTGTTTTGGGACATCAATATGGCCGCCGCGACGTCACGTCAAACGCTCTAAATAATAATTATTCAATTTTTGAAATAAAGTAAGTTGAATTCCTGCACAACGTTGTCAAAAGTGCTTAGATCACATACCAAATGACAATGATTTTTATTTCATAGATGAAAGTAATTATTTTTACATCACCCTGAAAATTAACCACACGGATCACTAAGAGGGCAAACAACCTAGCTTTAGTTTCTTAGCGTGCTGATTCACTTTTTTTACAGCTTTTTCTGCTCATAGTAAATATTGCAATAACAATTAACATATATTTAATGTCTTTGTAATTCACCCCTTCAGAAACGGTGGCTAAACTGTGCACCTTTTGGCGTCCAGATTTCTGGGATCGTTTTCGACAACCAACATGAGTTATGATTGGTTAATAGTTGCCTTTGGTAACCATCAATCTGTCACAACCAACGCTGGTTACCCAAACGATCCCAGAAAGCCTAGAACCGAAAGCTGGCGCCTCGTCTCCCTGAGGATTATGGAGTGGCAAATAGGATTTTCCCTAGCCTACTGGTCCCTACTCCGCAGGCAACACTCAAGAGTGATCGAATTTCAAGAAAAAGAAAAGAAAAGTCCCAAATTTCATTTTGTTAAATATCAAAAACGAAATGGTACAATGCAAAAGTCTTGCTGAAGAGGTTTCATTTGAATGGTCACACCATAGGATTTTGTCGACAGACTCAAAAGTTAGAACAAATGGTACCATACAAAAGTACTGCTGAAGAGGCTTCATTTGAATGGTCACACCATAGGATTTCGTCCACAGACTCAAAAGTTAGAACAAATGGTACCATACAAAAGTACTGCTGAAGAGGTTTCATTTGAATGGTCACACCATAGGATTTCGTCCACAGACTCAAAAGTTAAAAACTACACTAATTGACTCTGGGTGTAAAAGGGTAATTACTATGTTTTGACAGGAACTGATTTTGAAGATTTAATAAAGTTCTAAAATTAGAATTTGAGATGGACACCAAAAGTGTCCACCATTAGCGAGGAGTGCTGTTGTGTGAGTATCAACCGTTGGTTGGTGTTTTAAAAGCCCTGGAAATTAGGGTGTTCCGGATAAGATTTTAGTTCAGAACATTTCCCAGGGAATATCCCAACTCCCCTTAGGCATGCTAGGTGTACCAATCTTCCTCAGCGGAAATTTCGGGACAATCTTCAAAATAATGAGTGTGGTGTGATTAGTGCTAAATCGGAGAATTGCATATACCGATTTAGGGGTAATACCCTAATCGTAACCCTTATTAGTATAAATCTACTAGCATTCTATCACGAAAGTGATAGTAGAGTGGGTAGAGTGAGTAGCCTAATGGCGGCCGCTTCTTCGAAGTGTCTGTGAAGAGTATTTGTTGTTAAGTTTTAAACGCTCTTGATTTCAATCGCGTGATAGAAATCTCGCGCTCATAATATAACTAATTGTTAAATAGGAATAGGAATATTACCCCTTAATCGGTATATACTATTCTCCGATTTACCACTAACCATATGCTATTCTCCGATTTAGCACTTATCGCATTCTTCTGAATAATATTTCACTTATCAGTCCAAAATATGGATTTTCTGGAATCTCATGTTTAAATAATCCTCCGCAAAATCTAAATGTTACGTCGGTTGCGCTTACGTTTTTGGATCTTGGATGGTTCACTGCCTGTTGCGTCACCCCTGAAGAACGGTTTGTTACATAAAAAATTGTTGAACGACTTGATGCGCCAAGCAGCTCAATCGTGTAACACGTTTCTGCGTCCACGGAAATTGGCCTGGTAAAAAAACACCTTGTTTTCCCCATAAAAAGAGCCGATGTTCCGTGAATCAGCACGAGATTTGGCAGTAAGTTGTTTTATCTTCACGCCTCGGCGCCTTTATGAAAGGGTAAAGCAACCATGTCTTGCTGTGGAGTCAAAAAGAAAGTTTAAACCGCAGAGAAGTACTGGTTTGCTAGCTTTAAAGGTGAGCAGCGCTGATAACTGCTCACTTTTCCTCGCATAAAAAGAATCACTGGAAATCCTATAGGAGTGACGAGGGGTAATGATTGCCCTTGGAATCTCCGAGTTTGAACTACTGAGACATTTAAACACTTCGATACCCTCAAATTAATTGGTTAAAATTTTCTTAGGTAACACCTCGTGCGTTAACTTATTAGATGACATCAAGGAAAATCGAATGTTCTTCAAAAGACCTTTTCCCAGTACAGACCGTTTGTTTCTTCCATCAACTGTCAAATTTTGCTCTTCGCATCTTTTTGTAGCCCAGCGATCTACAACGTTGAATAACTTGCAAAGACGATCATTTGACAAAGGAAAGTAACATCTGGTGTTCCATGTCCAGAAAAGTATCGTCAGCAATTGATTCCGCGTTGTGATCGATCACTTCCCAGCAAGCCGTTTCCAGACTTTGATCGTTGAACTGGCCAGCATATGATATAATATCAAAGGCGCTTTGCTGATCTACGTATCCGTCCGTAAACATAACGCACTCTCCCGAAAGCGAAGGGATCTCGTACTTATCAGCAAGATACCACACATTAATGGCACAGTCTATAGAGATCCTCAAAATTCACTTGATCACAGTAAATGAAGCGCAAAAAATGAAGGAAGATGTCTGGATCACAGTCAGTGATGTCTATAGTGTCCCCGGTCTCGGCTAAATCGCCATAAAACATTGTAAAGAACACTGGACTGCTGACGGCGAGAACATATTTATGGGCTGGAATCAGAGTTGTCTCGGAGTTAGGAATTTTATCACAATGTTTCATCCAAAACAAGTCAACAAAAATTTTTCTAAACCAAAAAAGTCCTCAGATTGCAAATTTCAAACCCCCAAAAGGCCTTTACGCTTCCCTGTCACTAATATACCTGAGTACCCCCCCCCCCCCCCCCCCTGTGACTGAACCACAGCATTGGTATGAATGAAAAGATTCGTGAGCTGGAACGAAAAGCTAGCTGAAACGACTTCGCCCGCGCGGCCCCGGAATGAGGTGCATTGACATGTTTTGCTTGCCGCGAACCTGGCCATTTCGCTCGAAATTGTCCACACAAAGAAGGGGGAAACGGAGCTCGGGGACTGCCGAGGGCCAGGCAGTCCCCGTGAGACCTGGATAAGTGGCCCAAGAATCAGTGGTCGCCGGTGAGATAAAAAACCCTACTTGTGTAAATAACAATGTATTAAAAAGTTGCCTCTCCTTTCTGCCCATTTTGTCCATCCGAGTATCAAACTATGAATCATATGTTCGTACACTGTACACAAGCATATTTTTTTTGGAACAAATTCCAAGAGTGGTGGTCTAATGCGAGCAATAAACAAATACATCTTTCAGAATTAGAGATTATGTTTGGAATTGTCTCTTACCACACGAGCTGTTTGGCCCTCAATCATCTTATTATTCTGGGAAAATACTCCCTATACGTAAATTCCTTAAATACAGTGAGGTGCAATTTTGATAATTTTATTTCGCTCGTGCACGACAAAATCAAACTAGAGAAATACATTGCTGTCATGTCAAACAACGAGAAAGAGTTTAAAAACAAATGGAATACACTTAGACTTTCAAACTGAGTAAAAATACAATTAACAGTACAAAACAGAACAAAATAGAATAAAAATACAAATGAATGATAAGTGTAATGGGCGTTAGGTTTTGTTTTGTATGTATCAGTGTAAGTTAGGTTTATGTTTCGTGTTAACCAAGTAAAATTTATTAATTTAGATAAAGTGTTAGTTCCGGTTATCGTAAGTTAATTTATATGTAAATATCCAATGCTTTTAATTTGTAGGTAATTTATATGTAAATATGTAATAATATTGTAAAAGCGCACTTTGTAGGAATATCGTATTGTATGTGGTTGCACGAATTATTGTATTGTATGTAGCTTTATCTGTTTGTAAGTATTTGTTTTGTGTGTTGCAATAAAAAAAAAAAAAAACAAAAAAAAAAACAATGTATTATCAGCAACATCAGACTCCGGAATCTATGTTACAGGTATTGTGAATCATAGTGTGACTTGTATATTGCTAGACACTGGTGCAACTGTTAGTGTTTTGAATGAAGGAACATGGAAGAAAAGTGGGCTTGTTACAAAAATCGAGCCAGTCACCGGGACTTTGACAACTGCAAATGGAAATGAATTAACAGTTCTGGAAGAAACAAAAGTTCGATTCCGTCTAGGAAACATTGATTGTGTTTGACCAGTTTTGATTGCACGGGGCATATCCCATGACTGCATACTTGGCTCAGATTTTTTCCAGCACTTTCGATGTCAAATGCACTATGACACTGGAACCTTTGTAGTCGGAAACACTGAAATCCCAATCAGGTACTGCAAGGTCATACCTAGTGTTTGTCGAATTTTTCTGTGTGATGATATACAAGTGGAACCCGGAACTGAACAAGTGATAGAGACCAAATTGGAGAATGGATTTAAACATAATACTGGTACTTCTGGGATTTTAGAGGAGTCAAGGGAACTGAGAGGCAAATCGGGAATCAATATAGCTCGCTCCTTAGTTATCCCCAAGGATGGATTGACTCTAGTTCGAGTTGCTAACTTCTCAGATAGGCCAATCAGACTTCGGGCAGATCTTTGATCGTAAAAGAGCTGCTGGTTTGAAACTGAAGCCTACTAAATGTCACTTCCTTCGGAAAGAAGTCACTTTTCTCGGACATGTTGTGTCGTCCGACGGAATAAAGACTGGTACTGAGAAAGTCAAAGCCGTCAAAATGTTGCCAGTACCTGTGAATGTGAAAGAGATTCAAAGCTTCCTTGGCCTTGCAGGCTATTACAGGAAGATGAGCTTTCTAACGAGGTTGTTGATGTGCAAGATGAGAGTGGGTATGGGTCCTGCCTTGCTATACAGCTGCAGTACATGTAGTAGAAATCGAACAGAGTGGTGGATGTGACCAGATAGTAGATATGCCGGATGCAGAGGGAGGTGGACTGTCAGAAGGTGTTCAAAATGGTCACGCAAGCGTGGAGGAGACAAGAGAAGACGAACATGAGGCCGAAAAAGAACAGCCAGGTGGACAGAACTCAAGACCAGTACGCGTAAGGAAACCTCCAGACAGTTATGGAGAGTGGATTGTAAATAGTTTGCAGCAGATATCGGACCGCTTGAAGATGTTGGAAGACAAGCAAAGAAAGGACAAGGAGCGGATACAGAAACTGAGACCAAAATTGCTGAAGAAGGCTAGAACATTGCGAGGACTTTGAAACTGTTCTTTCTTGTAGAGAGATTAACCTTAAAGTTTTGCTAAGAGTCTAAACGGATTGACTTTATTTTGTTTTGTTACTCCTAGTAATCGTGAATCCGGAGATTCCTTCCTTTTAGGGAGGGGATAGTGTAATGGGACATTTCGTGCTGGATATTTGGCGTAGGATTAGGTTGAAAGAGCACGTGTTTTCTAGAACAAGTCACTCTCGGTGCTCAGAACCTTGTATGCTCTCGCTTACGCGATTAAACTGTTTAAACGACTTTAGAAATAGTCTGGACCCCTTTTTGTGTGACGTTTATTACACATCTACTTTATTTCAATTACTGTACAAGATGCCACTTAAGCTTTCAAAAATGAGATTTAAAAGGCATTTAAATGGCATATCTCAGAATTCACAGGCTTAGACACAATAGTCCAGCATTCTATAGCTTGCCTGCAAATTCCCATAAGAATATTTTTGTCTGTACTCGTATTTACCATAGAAATGCACCAATCAGCGCGCGGGAATTCACACAGCTATTGTCAAAATTTCTTTGCTTTCATTTCTTTTTATGGTGTTTTCTTCCTACTTCAAGATAACTGATAGCGAGTTTAGAGCAAATTCCTGGCTTGCCATACTACAACAACAACTTTATTAACAACTTTATTATTATTACAATTATTATTACAATTACAATTACAAATACAATAAATAAATTATTATAATAATAAATAAATTAAGTAAACTAAAAAAGAAAAAAGGAAATTTTTCACGCAACCCACGGTTAGCTTAGGCTAATCGAGGCGGGAGGTGAAGAGGACAAGAAAGAAAATATTAAGAAAACCTATATGTAAGAATAAATTTACAAATCGAACAAAAATTAGATATGACACTGCATAAATATTTGCTAAAAATAGTCAAATCTATTATAAAATAAATACTTTACATCTATTTGGAAGAGCTTAAGTGTTGTATTTGAATTAAGGTATCATGAAAGGACGATAAACTAGCCAGGACATTATGTATGGGTTAAAGATGAACTTGCTAAATCTGCTAAATGAGAGGACAAGCTTTCACTGAAATAATAATTTTTCTATATGTCCTAAATATGGACGATATGGCCTGATACCATTAACAAATAATCCTTCGCAAAACCTTAAAGTTACTCCACCTAGTTCTGTTCTATTTAGATACTGTTCTTCTGAGATTGTCATATCTTGGTGTTTGATAAACCCTGATGATTCGTTTGTTACATAATAAGTAGGTGAACGACTTGATGCTCCAAGCAGCTCAATCGTGTAACAAGTTCCTGCGTCCACGGAAAATGGCCTGTTAAAAAATACCTTGTTCTCTCCATAAAAAGAGTCAATGTTCCATAGATCAGCACGAGATTTGGCAGTAAGTTGTTTTATCTTCACGCCTCGCCGCCACAGTAACAGACTGACGCAGCCATATGTTGCTGTGGGGCTGAACAGGAATTGCAAACCACAGAGATGTATAGGCTTATTCGCTTCAAAGGTAAGCATCACCGATTCTTTTACATTTTCCCAACTTGTCAATAATAAAGGATCATTGGACATCCTGAGGGAATAAACTGGTGTTGTGCTCATCCTTGGAAGAAATGAAAACCTGAAGCCACCAGCGCCTACGTCGTCATAAGTACTATAGAAACATTTAAACACATCGATAACCTCGTCCTTTGTTAAGATGTTCTTCGGTAACACCACGTCTGAAAACTGTTTTGGTGGCATTAGGGGAAATCGAATCCTCTGCAAGAGATCATTTCCCAGAACAGTTCTCTTGTTTGGTCCGTCAGCAGTCATATTTTCTTCTTCGCATCTCTTTGCCGCCCAACGATCTACGGCGTTAAATAACTTTACTTCTTCGATATGCAAAGACGATCGCTCGAAAAATAAGAGTACGAATTCGTGTTCGATATCCGGAAAAGCGTCATCATCAACAATTGTTTCCGCGTTGTAATCGATCACTTCCCAACAAGCCTGTTCCAGACCTTTATCTCTATACGCGCAAGCATATGATAGAACATTAAAGGTACTTAGCGCATCTATATTTCCGTCCAAAAAGGCCGCGCACTCTTTTGCAAGCGAAGGTACATCGTACATGTCTGCGAGATACCACACTTTAATAGCACAAACTTCTTCTTGAAAATTCGCTTCATCGCAATAAAGAAAACGCAGAAAATGACAGAAGATATCGGGATCACAGTCATTAATCTCAATAGTGTCCCTGGTCTCAGCAATAGCACCGTAAAACATCGCAAAGAATACTGGACTGCTGACAGAAAGAACATACTTGTGCGCTGGGATGATCACAGTTGTCTTTGTGTTAGAAACGGCAAACTTGATGTCACTCATAAGAGCCCGATTTTCAAATATGTACTTGCTTCTTTCCAAAACCGTGCTTCTCTCCGCTTGCCATCTTTCTCCTTGCCTAGCTAAAGCCATCCTACTTCAAAACTGATCCTAAAATCAAGCAAATTAGCCAGCCAGGTTAGGAGCGACTGAACACGCAAGTGAAATCGGAAGACGCACAGTTATGGCAGACTGCCTTCAGTCAAAACGGAACTTAAAAAATATCCCAGTCAGCTACCATAACAGAGGAGACTACGGTCTTCAGCATTCAATTAAATCACCTGATCCGATTCAGTAAACACGAAACTGAAAGCGGAAGACAGTAATATAACAAGAGAGGGAACCTGAACTTGAGTCAAGTCATACACCATGTTATTCTTGCGGTCGATTCTCAGTGTCATAGAAATGTGACTGAGAAACTCGTCTTACAACGGATTCGACTGCAGTGTGCAGAGAAGGGTTTTTACAAATATAATTTACTGGCAGTATGATTCGCCCGTCATGATTCGTCCAAGATAGCACAAACGTGAAGGAATTCGCCCATAAAATGATCTAAGAGTAAACACTTCCTGAAACAAGATCAGTGACGGGCGAATCACGACTGAATCACGACTGGAACACAACTGAATCGTGACAGACAATCATCATGTTTGAAAAACTAAGATTCTGCCCCAGGCATTGAGATCTTTTATAGATCTTATATATTTCAGGAAGTCAGAATTGATTCTGTCAACTCAGGTTATGTGTGAATTTCCCTCACGACTCACAACCACGGACAAGCAAATCATCTTCGGAAACCCTGCAGCAAAATAGGCTGTAAATTTGAATGGCACGTGTCAATGTTGGTATAAAACGGATCTTGCACTATTACTAAAAATAGATAGACCCCCTACGTGACTCAGACAAAGTTTGCTGTCAGCTCAAAGGCTTTGTATGAGCTAGTCTCCTACGCAGCCGTTATTAGGGCTCGTCACGCAACGCTCCTCCCCCACTTAGTGGGGGAGGAGCGTTGCGTGACGAGCCCTAATAACGGCTGCGTAGGAGACTATGTATGAGCGTGATGTGTTTTGGATTTGAAAAATCGGTGAAATCAGCGGTAAACATGATTTTAACGTTTTACGGGCTTCAAATATAATAAATACAAGGCAATGTTGCATTGGGGAGTGAAAAACTGATTCAACAAATGTAGATTTTGACTCAAAATTCAACAAATTATGTGCGCGAGGCTGCATGATGAAATCCGATCATCGGACTGCCATTGTATTAGCCCTCGTGGATAATAAAACATTTCACGACTTGTGCCCAAAATTAAGGCAAAGAGAAAAGTAAATTTTTGTAATTATTTTCTTGTATGACTAAGATGTGCGCATCGCTAGCTTAAAAAAGATGCGTAAATAGGTTCCAAATGATCCAGAATCAGAGTGTGTTTGATACAAATACTGTACCGTGTCTACCGTTCATCGACCCGCGTTCATACAAGACATACAAGCAAAGCTGAACAAAAGGTCCTGAAGATGACAACGCGAATTTGTTTTTGAGCAAAAATCCTGTCTTTGAGTCTATATTCTAAGGGATACTGATTATATACTGTAAAGTTTGGAAAGTATATAGGCTGCAATTGGATAAATTAGAGAGCTACTTACTCACGAATATTCCGGCGTCCAACGGGAATAAACTTTTCTATTACTACCCGCGGTCGCATAAACTGAAACAGCATTAAAATAAACGTATCCTTTTAGTAAAGCGGCAATGGACAGATCATCATTTCTTTTCACCAACATTCAGTTGAAACCTGCCTATTTTTGCCATGGACCACTTTACCGCTTGGTTCTATATATGCTTCGTTTCTAACGGCTCAGCTATATATTCTGCAAACTGAACCTCTAGCTTAGGAGTGAAATCTTTCAGACAATAATATTGCCGCTATCTATCAATTCTTTGCATTTTCACCAAAATTTGAGATGTTCCAAGAATAGTTTTTAGGTTTTCTATTCAACATGGACCCAGGTGTTAGATTTTCTTGCGAAAATATTTATAAAAGCCGCATCAAAGTCTTCGCCAGCACCATTTTCCCATAGAAAATTCTTATACAGATAGTACATGGAGGAGTTTGTTTGTCTGAGTCACAACGGGGGTCAAAAGTACGTGACGTCATTAGTGCAAAGCGCTATTCAGTCTTGATGTTTCAGTGATGTTTTGATGTTCCTTCATCTGGACACACTCGGACTAATTTAACATTGTAGATTTACTCCTTGACCATGATCACGAGATTAGCATTGGCCAATAGGAATTTAGATTATGATAAGATTTTCTTTGTTTACCAAAATATCGAGACCACCACCAGTTAACGTGGCATAAACATGCGTACCTGTCATATCGGCTGGGATATTCAATATTTTTAATAATCCTGCATTTTCAAAACAAATAACTTTGTGGAAATTTTGGCTAAGAGGCGACAGCCCAAGACTCCAATAAATACAGTCCCGCCGAAATAACAAAACTGCGCTTATTATATTTGCATATGTAATATCACCAAATGCCACCAATTTTTCAACTTAATTGGATAAAAAGATTCTACCGAGAAAAACAGAAGCAGTAGTTTGCAAATAAAGTATAGGATTGCAAGGATGGAAGTGGATTACAGTCCAGCAAATTTGAATTTCGTGACAGGCGGCCAAGAAATCCAAATTGCCACTCGTGTATAATTTTGACTTTAGAGCCGTTAGCTTTGTCCCTTTAGTTAATATTTCGTTGCATTCGTCACTTTTGGCGATTTTTTCTTCATATTCCAAGACAATGAAGCAAGCTTAGACAATCTCTTGGCCATAAAGGAGTCCGGCTGAAAACACGATGTTCCAGCTGCGACAGTGTCCCTTTAATATAAACATCATTCCTCTTGTGTTTTCAAGCCAAAATAACCAAATTGTGCACCACCTTTGCATGCAACTAGTAATCAAAACATACCAACGCATCCTATTTCAGAATAGAAGGGTCAAAATCTATCATTGATATGCCCTATATTGGGCACCCCATGATATTCCACAAACCCGAATTTATTATTTTAGTGACTATTCTAGCGCAGAACTTGACAAGTTAGAACCACCTTGTACAGTATAATAAAAGCACCACAGAAAAGAAAGTACTGCTCGTTGGATTTCTATGAATGATCTTGAGTGCAATTGCAAGAATTCGTGCAAGACTGATCACCTGATGATAAAACTATTCACTACATTGCAATTACAATTCTACAAGAGTTCTAAAAAGGGCAACTTGTAGATGAGAAAAACAGTTTCTTAGTGTGTTGGCTCATTTGGTTCATATATGTTCGATACTTTACAAGAATTTTTTACTTAACCAGTAAACCATTCTAGTTATGGCCATGCCACCATTTCGATTACAAATAAGGAATCAATTTTCTGTGTTTTTAATATTAAATAAGAAGCTGAGGAAGTTGATCTAAGGGCTAGCCTTGGCCGGTAACTAATTTTCCGGCGCCACAAAACTGTGACCCGGCCAGAAAAGCGGCAAAGTTTCTAAACGTTCAATTATATAAGTCGTAAAAGTCGTTAGCCTCGTAAATTTCTTCCTCATCGGTAACTTCCTCATCGGTAAGCTCTTCTTCCAACGCGAGAGAATAATCTTGAAATATTATTTCACTTATCAGTCCAAAATATGGAACATTTTCTGGGATCTCATGATTAAATGATCCTCCGCAAAACTTAAATGTTATCTGGCTTGCTCTCAAGTTTGTGGAGCCTGTTGGTTCCGCTGCTCGTTGCGTGGTCCCTGAAGAACGGCATCTTACATAGCAATTTGTTGACTTAGTGGATGCGTCAAGCAGCTCAATCGTGTAACAAGTTTCTCCTTCCACGAAAATTGGCCTGTTAAAAAACACCTTGTGTTCGACGGTGTTCGATGACTCGGCACAAGATTTGGCAATAAGTCGTTTAATTTTTTTATCTTGCTGCCACAGTGAAAGGTTCACACTACCATGTGTTGCTGTGCGATGAAAAAGAAAGTTAAAACCACACAGAAGAATGGGTTTACTAGCTTTAAAGGTGAGCATCTCTGATAACGGCTCACCTGTCCATAGATATAAAGAATCACTGGAAATCCTACAGGAATGAAGAGGAACATTAATGGCCCTTGGAATCTCTGAGTAATCACTACTGAAACATTTAAACACTTCGATGAGCTCGTCTTTGGTTAATATGTTTTTAGGTAACACCACGTCTGTAAATTTGCTTGGTGACATCAAAGAAAATCGAATGTTCTTCAACAGATCTTCTCCCAGTACAAACCGTTTGTTTGTTCCATCAACGGTCATTCTTTCATTTTCGCATTTCTTTGCAGCCCATCGATCTACGGCGTTGAATAATCTCATCTCGTCAATAAGCAAAGACGATCGTTCAACAAACGTCAGTAAAATGTCGTGTTCCATGTCTAGAAAATCAGCATTGTCAATAACTGTTTCGGCGTTGTAATCGATCACTTCCCAGCAAACCGCTGTCAGACTTTGATCGTTTGAAAGACTTTGATTGCTTAATAGGCGAGCATGAGGTAAAACATAAAGAGCGCTCAGCGGATCCATGTTTCCGTCTATAAACATAATGCATTCTCTTGCAAGCGAAGGGACGTCGTACTTATCGGCGAGATACCACACTTTAATAGCACAGTCTATGTCTTCAAAATTCGCGTCATCGCAGTAAAGGAAACGTAGAAATTGAAGGAAGGTGTTTGGGTCACAGTCAATGATGTCTATAGTGTCCCTTCTCTCGGCCAGATTGCCGTAAAACATCGCAAAGAATACTGGGCTGCTGACAGAGAGAACATACTTGTGCGCTGGGATGGTCACCCCTTCAGTTGTCTTTGTGTTAGGAAAGGTAAACTTGATGTCACTCATAAGAGTCGGATTGTCGAACATGTACTTGTTTCTTTCCAAAACCGTGTTTGTCTTCGTTTGCCATGTTTGTTCTTGCCTAGATGAAGCGGCCATCCTACCGGCTCAAAACTGATCCTAAAGTCAAGCGAAGCCGCAGGTTAGAAGCGAAACGCGTAAGTGAATTCCGAACTCGGAAGATTTAAACAGACTGTCTTCAGTCAAAACGGAATGATGCTTAAAAAGCATTCAGCTTAATCACCCCCGGGTAATCACCTGATCCGATTCAGTGAAACACGAAACTGAAAGCGGAAGACAGTTTTAACAAGAGGGAAACCCGAGCGTGAGCCAAGTCATACATGTTATTCTTGCGGTCGATTCTCATGGCCTGTTTATATGGTCTCGGTTACCCGAGACAACACTTCCCCCCCACCCACCCCCGAGGCAACTGCCGAGTGTTTATATGAGAAATGTTGTCCCTGCTGACCGAGTCAAAGTTGACCCTACTTAATATTCACAACGCAGCGTAAATATTCAAATCTAAATACAGCTATCGTATACCTGTTCTTTTGATTTTGGCCCTCAGTGTCATACACATGTAACTGAGAAACTGGTCTTACAACCGATTTCACTACAGTTTGCAGAGAAGGGTATTTACAAATATGATTCACTGGCAGTATGATTCGCCCGTCATGATTCGTCCAAGATAACACAAACGTGAAGGAATTCGCCCATAAAATGATCTAAGAGTAAACACTTCTGAAACAAGATCAGTGACGTGCGAATCACGACTGAACTGCTGAATCATGACATGCACTACACTGAGATCTTTTATAGATCAGTTCAGGAAGTTAGAATTGATTCTGTCAACTCAGGTTATGTGTGAATTTTCCTCACGACTCACAACCACGGAAAAGCAAATCATATTTGGAAACCCTTCAGCGAAATCAGCTGTAAATTTGAATGGCACGTCTCAATATTGGTATTCAGTCTTGATGTTTGATGTTTCTTTATCTGGACGCACTCGGACGATTATGCTAGATCGGCATCATTGTAGTAGTTTACTAACCTTGACCATGATCATAAGATTAGCATTAACCAATAGGAATTTAGATTATGATAAGATTTTCATTGTTTACAAAAATATCGAGACCACCACCATTCTCGTCCCCAGAGCCTTCGTTTCGTTTGGTCAGCGGACACGAGACGCAATTTAAAAAAAAACTGTGGAGCTCTGGGGACGAGAATGGACCACCACCAGTTAATTGACGTGGCATAAACATGCGTACCTGTCATATCAGCTGGGATATTGAATATTTAATACT
The DNA here is from genome assembly GCA_024195265.1 of Dendrophyllia cribrosa. NCBI lineage: Eukaryota > Metazoa > Cnidaria > Anthozoa > Scleractinia > Dendrophylliidae > Dendrophyllia > Dendrophyllia cribrosa. The sequence goes on along the minus strand of JAJLRJ010000009.1, from coordinate 14,325,298 downwards.
GCATTTTCAAAACAAATAACTTAGAACTCAGTACCCTAAAACGACTACTTGTGGGAATTTTGGCTAAGAGGCGACCGCCCAAAACTCCAATGAATACATTGTCCCGCCGAAATAACGAAACTGCGCTTATTATATTTGCATGTAATATCACCAAATGCCACCAATTATACAATTTACTTAGATAAAAAGATTCTACCGAGCAAATTAAACAGAAGCAGTTGTTTGGAGATAAAGTGTAGGATTGCAAGGATTGAAGTGGATGACAGTTCAACCAACAAATTTGAATTTCGTGACAGGCGGCCAAGAAATCCAAATTGCCACTCGTGTTTAATTTTGACTTTTGAGCTGTTAGCTTTGTCCCTTTAGTTAATATTTCGTTGCATTCGTCACTTTTGGCGATTTTTTCTTCATATTCCAAGGAAATGAAGCAAGCTTAAGACAATCTCTTGGCTATAAAGGAGTCCGGCTGAAAACACGATGTTCCAGCTGCGACAGTGTCCCTTTAATATAAACATCATTCATCTAGTGTTTTCAAGTCAAAATAACCAAATTGTGCACCACCTTTGCAGCTAGTCGTCAAAACATACCAACGTATCCTATTTCAGAATAGAAGGGTCAAAATCTATCATTGATATGCCCTATGTTGGACGAAACAGTATTAATTACCCCCATGATATTCCACGAACCCGAATTTATTATTTTAGTAACTATTCTAGCGCAGAACTTTTGTAGTTATAGCCCCCTTGTACAGCATAATAAACAGTACTACAGGAAAGTACTGCTCAGTAGTTTTCATTTGAATGGTTATACACATTAGGGTTTCATCTTTCATCCATAGACTCAAAAGTTAGAACCACCTTGAGTTGTACAGCATAATAAACAGTATCACAGGAAAGTACTGCTCAGTAGCTTTCACTGATTTGAATGTTCAACTGCAGGATTTGATGCACAGGCTCGAAAGGTAGATTCACATTGTACAGTATAGTAAACAGTGCCACAGAAAATTACTGCTTAAGAGCTTTTATTCGAATGGTCACATCAAGGATTTCATCACTGTATTATAAAAAACAACACAAAAAAGTACTGCTCGTTACGGTTGGATTTCCGCTTTGAATCTTAGCTCTCAAGCTAAGTGTATATCCACGTTAAATAAAGTGTGTATGTATGTATGTATCGATCTTGAGTGGAATTGCATGGATTCGTGCAAGACTGATCACGTGATGCTAAAACTATTCACTAAATTGCAATTAAAATTCAACAAGAGTCCTAAATAGGACAATTAATAAATGAGGAAAACAGTTTCTTAGTGTGTTGGTTCATATATGTTCGATGCTTTCCTAGAATTTTTCATTAAACAGTAAACCATTCTAGTTATGGCCATGCCACCATTTCGATTACAAATAAGGAATCAATTTTCTGTGTTCAGTCTGTAATATTAAATAGGAAACTGAGTAAGTTGATCTCAGGGCTAGCCTTGGCCAGTAACTATATTTTTCGGCAACATAAAACTGTGACCTGGCGTTGAATAATCTCATCTCGTCAATAAGCAAAGACGATCGTTCAACAAACGTCAGTAAAATGTCGTGTTCGATGTCTAGAAAATCAGTATTGTCAATAATTGTTTCGGCGTTGTAATCGATCACTTCCCAGCAAACGGCTGTCAGACTTTGATCGTTTGAAAGACTTTGATTGCTTAATAGGCGAGCATGAGGTAAAACATAAAGAGCGCTCAGCGGATCCATGTTTCCGTCTATAAACATAATGCATTCTCTTGCAAGCGAAGGGACGTCGTACTTATCGGCGAGATACCACGCATTAATAGCACAGTCTATGTCTTCAAAATTCGCTTCATCGCAGTAAAGAAAACGTAGAAATCGAAGGAAGGTGTCTGGGTGACAGTCAGTGATGTCTATAGTGTTCCTTCTCTCGGCCAGATCGCCGTAAAACATCGCAAAAAATACTGGGCTGCTGACAGAGAGAACATACTTATGCGCTGAGATGGTCACCCCTTCAGTTGTCTCTGTGTTAGGAAAGGTAAACTTGATGTCACTCATAAGAGCCAGATTGTCGAACATGTACTTGTTTCTTTCCAAAACCGTGCTTCTCTCCGCTTGCCATCTTTCTTCTTGCATAGCTGAAGCCATCCTACTTCAAAACTGATCCTAAAATCAAGTGAATTAGGCAGGTTAGGAGCGAAACATGTAAGTGAAAGCGGAAGACGCACAGTTATGGCAGACTGTCTTCAGTCAAAACCGAACTTAAAAAATATTCAGCTAAATCACCTGATCGATTGGGTCATTTGGGTGACACCCGAAACTGAAAGCGGAAGAGGGAAACTCGATCGAAACACGGAAGTGTTTATGAGTGGAGGCAGGTCGGAAGGACAGTTATGACAATCATCGTTATCAAATACGGACTCGATCTACCAATCAGAAGACGTATCGCCGCCCTGATCAAGTCAGTGACTTGATATCCTACGATATCACGGACAGTTTGCAGGAAAGAACTAAATATCCCGGCAAAACTTGAAGGAAAGTAAAATGTGAAAACGTTCCCACGAACGCTTGAGTGATATTTGCGTCAGCGCTGTAACTCTTTTGCTACTTAATGGACGCCATGGACGCTGAGTTGCAAACGTTGTCGCTAGACAACTGTAAAGATTTGCATGAACCACATTAAAGATTTGCATGAAACACAGACCAAAACAAAAACTTGATAATCAAATGAAACGAGAGCTCAGCCAGTTAATCTGAAGGAACATTGTCCCGGCTGAAATATCTTGTTTTTATGATTATGGCCAGGACCTTGCTTTAAGCTTACTTTATTATCTTGAAATTGGACGAAACCATCACCAAAAGTAATAGAAGGAAAGCAATATTAACTAAACACACAATTTAACGGCTAGAAAAGTCAACATTTCACAAGAATGGCAAGTTTGATTTCTTGACCGCCTGTCAATAAATCAAATGAACTGTAATCCACTTCAACATGTCCTTGCAATCCAGCACTTAAATTATCTCCAAACTGCTGCTTTTGTTTTGCTATATGGAATATTTTTATCCAACTAAGTAGTATATTTGGTGGTATTTGGTGATATAACATGGAAATAAGCTAAGCAAAATTTAGTTATTTCGGCAGCACAGTGTCCATTTAAGGGGCGCAGTTTCGCGTGTGCCCCTCGTACGCGTCCACCACTGTTGCGCCTGTATAACTCCGGCGCGCTATAAGCTGCTATACACAGGCTAGAACAAACTTCAAAAGGTTATAATCAACGTGGTAGGATTGGCCACGCTGTTTTAATCGCTCGCTCTACTAATTAAAAGAAAAATAAGAGACTGTTCGCAATCTACAATCATTTGTCAAAAGTCGTTGGAACACCGTTCCCCTTTCCCCTAATCCAATGTTGGATGACTCAATAAACGCGCGTATTTATTTAACTTTTCCAACAGCATTGAAAGGTGGGGAGGGAGGGAACCACCATTTGCACACCATCCAGCACATAGTGTTCCAACGTTTTGTCAGGAATTGTAGCATTATCAGGCATTATAATGTACATCATCACACATTATTTTGGATTGTAGTAACGATCATTTTCAAGACTTTCTCCTGCATTTTCGTTGTAGTTCGGAGGGCTACCCAACTGATCAAACTGTTGATTGCTGTATGGTGGCGGGTCTTCATTTATAATGTTCTGAACATCAACAATAACATCACCAGAAGATTCTCCCTCGCCCGTTTCCTCTTTCGTCATCATGGTGCGCGTGGGTTTGTGGTAAGCCGAAGAGAAGTCGTAAGGTGGCAAACGCACTTGAGGAAACATAAAATCGCCAACGAACGCATCAAGATCACCATTGAGTGGAGAATTCGCAATCCCCAAGCTAAGGAATTCAGCATTCCAGTCCTCCGTTTGCGATGCCTGAGAGCCGTGTGGTAAGACGTGTGTTGCTGTTTGCTGCCTCTGTTGCGGCCGTTGCTGCTGTAATCGCCTTTGTTTCATTCGCTTCGAGCAGAAACATATCAAGACAAAGAAAATGATAGAAAGAACTGAAGACCCCCAAAACACTAATTTGTACGTGAACGGTATTCTTGGTTGCGTACGTCTTGGCGGTCTAGTGTAAGTCGGGTCTGATACTACTTTGTAAGTCATTTCCGTCGAGCTAGAATCCACATTTTCTCCGTCCGTCGAGTTCGTTTCGACATCGATACAAACGCCATCACGACAAGTCTTTCCAAAGACACAAGAAATGTTGATTTTGAAACCGCACTGAGTGTTGTTGACCACATTAGTACTGTTTTCATTCGCAACGTTCCCGCAAAGAGCCAGTGGTTTGCAGGCGATATAAATTGTTAGCAGCAAGATATAATTTAACGACATCCTTCCACTCTTTTCCAAGCCTTATTAACAATTCGGCTTTCTCAGTAGCTCGTTATCACTTGCTCCATTTTAAAACGTCCATTGCCTGTTTGCAATGGTGCCGCTTAAATATTTTCGAGCTACACAATGCTGATCCCGTTTTTGTTTTTATGAAGCGATGCGAGCAGCATATCTCGGCTACCGTTGGTCTAGCCATAATCTTAAAATAATTCCCCATTTTCATGTAAATAGCCGTTTCTATTTTAGAGACGTTAAAGTCGTCTAGACGAATAACGGATAACAAAAACAAAGACGTGATCCATCAGCAGAGTGTTAACGTAGTAACCCGGAAATATTTCAAGTTCAATACGGCCAACACTGAAGGACAAAGAGAAGTAAGAACAGAGCTAACTATACATTGAATTAAAATAACAATGGAAAAAGTGTGTAGCAGCCAAAGGAGCCAAGCTTTCGAGTTGGCTACTACCCCGGGGCTACTACCATAGAGCGGTTACAAGTGGGTGGAGGTTATACAGTACTTTTAGAAACATTGTTGTTATGACGCTCTAGCTAAGTTAATCACAATAAAAAGGAAGAGTATATATGAGTTATAAAAATATTTAAATTAAGTAATTAAATAAATAGAGCTAAATAATAAATTAAAGTTGTTCAACATGCCTGACTGTCAAGTAGAAAGAGTTTGTATTCTTTTTAAAAATTATTGAAAGGAAGACACTTCATTTTCATATGTATTGCTTCTCGGGTCTGTGATGCTACTACGCTAAACCTTGCTAGGGCATAATTAGTTCTGGAAAATGGCTAGGCCACTTTTTTGGAACTGTGAACATGTTCAAACTTTTTGGAAGAACGTTTAATCTTGGCTGGTTCAACATCTAGTGAAACCACAAAATGTGCTTTTGACCTTACCTATTTGTCTGGGGTTAGTTGAAAACAGTGGAGACCTACTTGCACACCACGCACTATTAATTGCAAGGTATCATATCTACTCGTCCAAAATAAAGGAAACTGTACCGAATATAAATATGTTCTCGAAAATGTTCCTAAAATGCCTAGAAATAGAAAGACTTTTCGCATACAAAACAAACACAATTAGAGCTTTCAAATCAAAATGGGTTTGCTTCAATTTTAATACCTGTCGTTAATTCAGTAGAACGGTCCTTTATCCCTCCCCCCCTCTCCCCCCCCCCCCCCTCCCCCCTCTTCTATTTATTTCATTTCTGTCTTCCTTTCCCTTTCTATTTTCTTTTTCCTTTTTTTCTTTCCAAAGAAATTTAATGTATTGTATTGTAATTAAGGTAACGTAATCTAAGGTAAAGATAGTAAATTCTTGTTTTATGTAAGTAAAGTCAAGTAATAAGTAAAATAGTATTGTAATTAAGGTAACATACTCTAATGTAAAGATAAGTAAATAAGTAAGAAAATTCTTGTAATGTAAGTAAGCTAATAAGTAAGACATGTATTGTAATATAATTTATTGTATATTTTACGTTGGAAAGAAAATAAAAAAACCTTTTTCGGGAAAAAAAAAACCTTGCTAGGCCATAATTAGTTCTGGAAAATGGCCGAATATCAAACAATTCTATCCTATAGAAGCGCTAACAAAAAATTAATGAACTCTCCCAATTAAAATGATGAAGTTCATCTTATCATGCTTAGATTTCCGCAATAATCTATTATCAGTTCAGAGTGATGAAACTTTATCGTGTTTTAATGTGTGTTTTTCGATATCCTTTGTTGTGCAAATCCAAATGAAGTCAGTTATGTTTATCCTTAAAAGTATCCGGCTTCAGCCCTTTAATTATTGCTGCTGATAAATCGATTGTTTTAAAATTTGTGAATCCTTTATCAGCTATTGTTAAAAATTTTGCCAGAAACTGGTGGCAGAGCTGCAATTTCCGCGTTGCTCTTTGCCTCCTTTTCAAACCGAGGCCAAGTGCAAAACCGTTCATATGGATATGAGTTTTGTTTCACATGCAAATAAAACTTATTTCCATATGAATGGTTTTGCACTTGGCCTCGGTTTGAAAAGGAGTCTAAAAAGTGCATGTATCATTATCTTTGAGACCTATTTTCTTTAGGAAGTCGTTTGTTGCCAGTATGATAAGCAGTACCAATCTACAAAATTAATTTTGACCCCTAAAAGGTACGACAATCATCATCCCGAGTCATTTTCATTTTTTTATTTTAGTAAAAAAACTGAGGCCCAGTAAGGGGTTATCGGAAAACGGGATATTCATTTAAAATTGTGGGAAAAATAGCACGATACAACCCAGCGATCTACGGCGTTGAATAACCTTCTTTTTGTTCTTCTTCCAACTTTATTCTGTGTAAAATAGAATGCACGATCACTGCAACAAACCGTTGAGAATGACCGGATCTTGTTTTCCAGACCGCCTGGATCAGTATTAATACTTGAAGTGAAACAAAAGAAACGCCAAACTATCGTCGCTCTGTAGAGAATCCATATATCATTTCAGCTGCCCTACTTCTCACTAAAGATATGCCGCAACTTATACCGCTGGAATTAATATGCAATAGCAAAGACTCTGTACGAAAAGCGTGTGAAGCATATCTCTTAGACAAAGCAAAGACGTTAGAACCACTTGGAATCAACAGACGCGACGAACTTCATTAACTTTCTCATCACTTAATTAGTTTATCACCCGTCAAACCCTTCACCAATCATATTCATTGTTTTTGTTATTCATTAGTTTTTTTAAAACTACTTGTATAACGTTTTTACAGTTGTAATCATTTATAGTGCTAGCCCCTGAAGAAGCACTATTTTATTCCACTTTTATTTTATTTTTTCTTCTGCCGTAAGGATCAGTTTGCCGTTTCTTTTGTTTTTATTCTATGTACTTATCTCGAAACAAACGTTGTTATAACGTAACAAACGTTGGTACCTTACGCATGCGCAGTGGCACCCATAGACAGCTGGTGCCAGACGGCTATGCCATGCCGATGAGTCCTAACAAGGACGAAACAGCTGTCCATGGCTGCCACTGCTACGGTGATATGGCTGTGCGCATGCGTAGGGTACTGGCCAGACCGCGGGGTCGGTGTTCGAGTGTGTCACTTGCTTTTTTTTGTGCACGAAATACAAGAGCGTAATTAATCTCCAGTAAACCTTAGCGACCGCTAAAGCCAAATTTGTCATTGTACAAAGTCGCCAAGTATAGCAAACTCACACACAGCTGCTCCTCACAGCGGTCAAATATGACGTCCGTGCCCGTGCGTATATCGTACTCATACCACCCGGCCTGTGGTACCAATGGTGACGGTAGGCACATTGTTGATTTGCTTTTTAGTTTCTGGCGCATTAACTATTTAAACTTAACAACTGCAGTATATGTTTATATGTGCTACACAGTTTAGTCACATATTTTTTTGAAATTACCTAATGATGGGTGTAGCTGAGTTTTATCAAATTTCTCGAATCAACTTTTGACAGAAATTTGATAAGTTAGAAAAGTAAAAAAAAATTAATATTTAATTCCTTTGATTTACCAAATAACCCAGCTGAGTATATTCTTGTACTTTCAATCTGGAGGTCTCACGTTAAGATTTTAAATTTAGGTTTTCGAACTAATTCTTTTTCATGAATAGTTGTTAACTTCGTTTGTGTGGCTCTTTTGCAAACTTTTGTTTTTATACATATTGTGTTTGCAAACATTTTATTTTGTCTTTTCAAGCTCTGCAAACAATTTTTTTCAATATTTCTCATACCCCCCCCCCCCCCTCCAGAAAAATAATGGTCCGTCCCTTAGCGACCCCTAAAGCCAAATTTGTCATTATACCTGAAGTCGCCCAGTATAGCAAACTCACACACAGCTGCTCCTCACAGCAGTCAAATATGACGTACGTGCGTAGTTCCCACCAAGATTTTTGCGAACAAAATACACTTTGAATCTCATACTTTAAACCCAAAACTCAAAGCCACATTTTTTTATTTCTTGCATCTGTGCAATATATCGGTATAAAATTCGGTTTTTCAAAACTATTCTCATGTTTTCTAACAAACTTTAAGTCCGAAATATTCATTGTCAAACACGTTGCCTCAGTCCCAAAAAAAGAGAGGAAGGACCCTGGGAACGAGGTGCAGCTGCTCATAAAACAATTGACACTTGGATTGATTTTGTTGTGTACGTGCGACGTGTCACTGGTTCCGATTTCACTTTCGCCTTGACTTGTACATGTGCACGTTGTTATAGATCTTTTCAGTCTAAAGAATGGCTTCCCTTAAATCAGAAGAAAGGTGGCAGACAAAGACAAGCACGGTATTGGAAAGAAACAAGTACATATTCAACAATCGTCTTTTAAAGACTCTCTGGCGACCACGATGCAACGCGCGCGTCAGCTGAGGTTTCGTATGATACGAAACCTCCATTTTCCCGTCGTCTGTTGTTCGCTCGCAAAAATCGTTCAGAATCAGAGCAATCCTTCGGATTATCAAGCACTTAGCGTTTCGTACAAAGAGTTTCATTGTTGTCCTTTACTAAAAAGCGGATATTTTGTTTTAATCGTGATTCTAAAAATTTTTGTACGGCTGAGCGGTTGAACGATGTAACTGCGAGTATGGCGGCTTCTTCAAATTCTGGTGGAAGACCTCGGAGACCCGAGCCTTTGAAGGTGATTTATTTGAGAGAATCAGTTCGCGACCACTGGAGGAGTCAGAAGAATTCTTTGGGCTATTCCAAGCTTACGGATAGCGAATTTGCAGAAGTTTTACTACAGTAAGTGACACTTACAATTTTCTGTTTGAATCTCACTTGTTATAATCTTTTATTTCCGAACCCTAAATGGAAATCATACATCTAATTTTGTTTATGTACTCTTCTTACGTCTCTCGTTTTGTTTCTGTAGCTCGTGTGTTGTTAACAGAACCGAGGAAGGAACCATCGCTGATGTCAGTAGTTTTCCTGTACTGGACTACAGCTTAGGTGAGGAAGCTTGTTTACATATATGATACTGGCTTTATAATGCCCATGATGCAGATTGCACAAGACATGAAATATTTTTTATTTGGCTCGTGAGTTAATCGATAACACAAATAATCGATGTTGCAATAATCAAAATTTAGGGTATTCCTGAACATTCTTTTGATTCTCTTTTGCAGCTACTCCAGAGTTTTGCTCTACACCTGCCAAAAAGAAAAGAACAGAGGTCCAAGCAAGACACTTGCCTGATGCATCCACCAGGTGAAATATTTTTATGAGACACCAAGGGTGGAGAGAAACATATAACATACCAGCTGTATTTCATGGCTATAGTTTTTCATTACACTGCTTCAGTCTTGTTGTTGGATTGCCAATAATATGTAGTTCCCCTAGCCCTTTAGGGGGAATTTGACAACCTCAAGATATATTTTTGGGACCCTATCTATTAAAGACCTAAATATCATCACTGTTTTTTTATATTTTACATAATAAAGCTTCAGACACTAGTGCTAAAGTCAATGCCGTCAAAATATGTTATTTTTTTCTCCATGTGGCTTATTTTTCAGCTATGTAGACATAACTGGTGTAGATGTTATAGAAGAGACTAGGATGGAGGTGGATGAGGTGCCGGTTTATGTGGAAGATCCTTTTTCACGCTCCAGACTAGGGAACGAAAGCAATCCATTTGTTGGTGGTCACTCCTTATCAGTTCCTGATACTAAATTATCCATTCCTGATGACAGTGATGATGAACAAGAATTCAACGAGAGGTTAGTTTAAGTTTCAAAGATTATTTCCTGAAAAGTACTCTTATACTAATTTTTTTCTCAAACTGCTTTATATGCATGCTTTCCATGTCACACCATGCATGGTGACACAGAGTCGGGTGCTTGATATAGCAGGTTACTACAAACACTTGTCAGAAACAAGTTTCTGTTTTTTTTTTCATTGTACCATCCATTGCTATTTGAACAAATATGTATCTTATATTTCTTTACATTTATTGTTAGACTGTCAAGGATACTGCTTAATATGCATGACGACACTTCAAGTGAGGACACCGACAGCAGTGAGAGTGAGGATGAAAGTGAAGTGGCAGAAGAGAGTGATGGGCCTACTCTAGATCCAGCTTCTACTGAAATGTCACACAATAATGAGTATGTAATTTTTTTCAAATGATATGATAACTACATCTTTTTACATACACATTCAATTTTAACTGGTGAGATCAAAGGGACAGCACAAGTTTGTTTCAAATGTACTGTTTACTGTTACTGTTTTAATTGTTTTGAGGTGTCAGCATAACAGTGCATAGCCAAATTTGTATGTGTGTACAAATACACACATACATGTTTGTAAAAACACAGGGATTATTGTTTACTGGTATCCTTACTTGATTCTTGGATTTTTAGGGAATATTTTGTGGTTGACTTTTCGGATGCAGACACAACTAGTACTGGGGGACCTGTCCTTGATGAGGATGCAACTAAAACGATGATTGACCCTGAAGCTGATAAGACTTCATATCACGAGGAGACCATCACACAGCAGGAAAGCCTTAAAATGAAACTGCAAGAGGTGTATAAGAGAGAAGAGGCAAGTGTGAAAAGGGAACTGAAACTATCGAGCACAACAAAAGTCTTGGTAACTGTGGATAAGATTAAAGAACTAATTTCAGACACTTGCAAGAGATGCAATAGTCCCGTCACTGTACAACAGACCAAATCTGGAGCTGTTTTAATTTTCCACTGGAACTGTGGCAATGGGCATTCTGGCACGTGGGCCTCATCCGAGGTCCTCACTGAGAAAAATCACCAGAAAGTGTATGTTAACAATATTCAGCTTGCAGCTGCTGTGTTACTGAGTGGCAATAACTATCAAAAGATCTTTCTTCTGGCCAAGTTCCTTGGTTTGCAGTTCATCTCGGAAACCCTGTTTTACAGAATCCAAAAGCTGTATTGCTTTCCTGCAGTTAAGACCATGTGGACCAACGTCAAAGCTGCCATTCATGATCATCTGCCATCAACTGGAGTGACACTGTCAGGAGATGGGAGGAATGATTCGCCAGGCCACACTGCCCGTTACTGCGTGTATACACTTATGGAGGAGTCGTCCAAAGTGGTGGTGGACCTGGAGGTTGTCGACAAACGAGAGACAGGTGGGAAGTCTGCAGCCATGGAGAAACTGGCACTTTCCAGACTGTTGCGCAGGCTGATGGATGTGATCAAGATTGAGCATCTTGTGACAGACGCATCAACATCAGTAAAGGCATTGGTGCGAGAAATGAAAGGTATTTATTTTAAACCATATATTGAAGTACAGGAGACACTCACCATCTTAACACTTGCTGCCATAAAAAGAAATTTCCTCAAATACATTTTTTAAAGGGGAATTGTCACATTTTTTTGCATTGGTTTAAAAAGTCAAACAATTGCATTGCATCAACACATGTGCAATTTGTGTATGCATAAATGAAGGTACTATAATGTAAATAATTATTTCAGCACATAAATTTAAAATATGAAAAATCAAGAATAATTGACTAAGTTTTCCTAAGTTCACTCTACTTTGACAAGTCTATGGCATAATGTGATTCTAAAAAACTTACTTTGAAATTCATGTAATTTGACGGAATTAACAGCCTTTTCTTTTTTCTCTGCAGAACAACATGATGCACTCAAAGACCTGATACATGATCTTGACATTTGGCACAAGTCTGCAAAGCTTGTCAAGGCTTTGACTGATGTAAGTATAGTGCAGTAGTGAGCTACATGTACTTGTAAACAGAAGTACCACAAAATTCTGAAAATACTGTAAGCCCCCTATGTATAAACCCCTCAGAATATAAGCTCCCAAATTCAAAACACAAAAATAACATCCTTTTACAATCCCCTCTGAATATAAGCTCAAGGTCGCGCTCGAAGAAAGATTGTAAATTACAATTATGAATTTTACAGGATTTTGGGTGGGGGACAAGTTAAGATTTCAAGTAACAACAATTTTAGCAATAACAATTATTACAGTGGTGGCAAATTGTACATGTATTTCAAATAAACATAAAAGATAGAGAGGTTCCCTTATCTTTGACAGTACTAAATTATTTCAACAGGCTGCCAATTTGAAGGAATGTAGTGTCATCCGTGATTGGATTGAGCCCATCCGAAACCACTTCTGGTTCTGCTGCGAGAAAGCCAATGGTGATTTGGAACAATTAAGGGTACTTATAAATTAGTTATTACTGAAAACTACTCGCATGTTCATTCACAAGATCAGAATGTGTTGTCGTATTTATTGCTGGAATGTGGAACAGTCAAATTTTTAGCATTAGTCCAACAAACGAGTGCACGAACGAAAGGTCTGGAGCGAGCTTAAAAACAGAGAGCAAGGCTGGGGAAAGATGCAACATGTAGGTGGTTATTTTGTAATGTGCCAGAATGTGTTTTTCCACAAAAGTTCAGGTTTAAAAGGAGCAAATTTAAAATAAAATTGGAGCTGTCAATATTATTTAGACTCCAGGGGCAAATGAATTAATTGTATAGGAAGTTGACAAATATTTTTGTGCCTCCCCTGAGGATATTAGAGCTTCACACCAATGAGGCTTACTGGAAAATGACTGTTTGACAGTCTAATTTATTGCTGGTTGTTACTCTTTTGCAGGATATGTGGCTTGGTGTACTTCACCATGTAGTCGGTGAACACGAGTGGCATGATGGCCAGTGCTCTCATGGGCCACTTGTATCATCAGAGGTGGACAAACCACTCCTAGAGAAAGGATCTAAAGCAATGGAAGCCCTAAGAAAAGTCATCTATGACAAGAAGTGGCTGGCAAGCTTGATCTTCTATGTTTGGTTCAAGTGAGTTCATTATTTATACCTGCTCTTGGTTGTAAGTTTGTCTTGTATAGATTGATACATGAAGATAAAGGGATGCGAATTTGTTTTCTGAACGTATGACCCAAGCCGTTCGAAGGGGTTAAATTATTCTCTGAACAGAAATTGTGAGTGAAATTAATTGATCCTTACAATAATTTTATGAATTTAACATACTGCTGCCATGTGTTCTGAATATGATTACAGTCTCCTCTTAGTTGCCCATAACGAGTCTCGTTTAAAGTTATTTTGCATCTTTCATTTTAGGCATACCAGCTTTTTGGAAAACTTCAACAGCATGATGCTCAAGTATGCCCCAAAAAGGAATTCCTTTGAGTAAGTACATAATTATTCTAAGTCAAATTTTATATGTCTAGGTGAACCTATGTCAAAAATTGTTATGGACTAAAGATAGTTTCCTTTTCAAATTAAAAGCCAGTTTGTATGGGACATTGACAGTCACCATTCCTAAAGTATCCTAAGCTACAAAAATTACTACACTGCACCATGATTTAAGAAGTTCCTTTATTTTCACAGCTTTCCTGCTTTCTGTCTTCGGATGTTTCTTGCTGCACTAGACCACAATATGCACAGTTTTCGTCCACAAGCTGTCACAAAAGATGGTCAGGCATTGTGGAAGAAACAGTACTCAAAGCGCACCAAACGATGGCACCCTGAACCAGTCAAAGCAGAAAAGTCCTTTGAATACATCCCTGTCTTGATGGCCAGCATTCTGAAAGGAAGAGTGGATGATGAAGAAAGTGCTGGAAGGGTTGTTTCCCTTCCAGATGAGCACCCAAGGCATCTGGCACCTACCATTGCCTTGCGGGAAAGCCCAGAATTGGCTGACCTTGTAAAGGAATATAGAAGTAGATTTGGGTCAAAAAAGGGAGATTAGTAGATCTCCAGTCCATTTTGTATTGGTACATGTATCTGCATGATACGCACAGTGCATATGTCTACATTGTAAAAATTTTGTTCAACTTACTTTATATAGGTAATCATACGGTTTCTCGTTCAATTTGGGATTAATTTGCACGAATGAGTTTTTCAAAAGCTCAAATTGCACGAGCCGCTTTTGAGCAATTCGAGCTTTTTGAAAAACTCACAAGTGCAAATTAATCCCAAATTGAACAAGAAAACCGTATGAATACTTATTATTATACATGAAAAATTTTGCATCTTTTTTTTGGAATTTTTTTTTTAGATTTTGTAATCTGCACTGTATATTATTAAGCTTGTAAGATGCATTTTGGTTATACAGTCTCCTCAAACTCTCGTTTCATTTTTCATGCTTTGAGCTTTGATGGTGCGTGAATGGTTCATGTTGGAGAGGCATTGTATATGTATGTTGTAGGGGGGGGGGGGGGGGGGGGGGGGGGGGGGGGGGGGGGGGGGGGGGGGGGGGGGGGGGGGGGGGGGGGGGGGGGGGGGGGGGGGGGGGGGGGGGGGGGGGGGGGGGAGAGACCAAGAATAACAGTAGTGATTCTAATACAATCTTTAATTATCAATAAATACAGACTTGTACCTAATCGCTCTTAATTGGTTTTTGGGGCGAGAGAAGATTGGATACTAGGGTTATTAATTGAGGCACGCAAGTGTCATGGGAAGGGTCCCACGTGCCTCAATTCACCCTAGTATCCAATCTTCAAACACCCCAAAAACCGATTAATAGCGACTGGGTACGATGAGGCTGTAATAAATAGAAAAACAGTTTTTGTAAATAAAATATAAATAAATAAAATAACATCTGTTATTTTGCTTCGAGACATATAACCCAACTGCAACAGACTGCTGAAAATCACATAAATATGTGAATTACAATAGACAGAAACGTGTTTCTTGTAACATACTGTACAAATTTTGTTTCATTAGCATTTGGAATCTGTAAGCCTTACCCCCGTTTGCCTTCCATGGGGCAAGTATGAATATTTTCAGGAACTACACATTTGCAGTGCTTATTCAGCTCTGAAGCCCATGTAAACATTGTCAGGCGATGGGTACTTGAGCACGATGACTTTTTTGTTACTGCGCACGAAGGAAGGACTCTCTCGGTTACCCTTTTCCCAGTACCCGTGCTCCCACAAAGTAAACTGTCTATAGGCAGCCTTCCTAAAGCTTGCCATGCTGAAATCTAGGGGTTCTACCCGAATGTCACACCTTGCGCGAATTGACAACTCCAGCACATGGCGATCAATGCAGAGATTATCGAAAAGTTCATAAGAGGTAATACATTCCCTCCGCTTGCAGCACTTATTTTCGTCTGGGCTGGGCATGTTGATGCAATTGTGGCAGATGCACCATCTTGGGCCATTATTAGTTGGGTCAGGTTGTGGATCATCTCCGGCCCCGTTATCCTCAGCATTCTCTAGTAGCCTCCGGGCGTAATCAAGACTTCCTCTGCCATTGTTCAGAACAGCTACAAGCAACCTGCTCCGCTGTTCTTCGTCCAGAGCATCAACGAAACCCTTGAAAAGAAGAAGAAAATAGACGTCACAATAGGGTAAAATAAACTTGCTCGCTGTAACATATAAAACAGGATCCATCGATAAGTCTAAAAAGATGTGAATAAAATAAATTTCTCACCCGGATTTCTTCACGAGCATTTTCAACATCACGTCTTTGTCTCTCTAATGAGCTTGCTGGTAAGCGTTCTCGAGACACAGTTTGAGTATTCTGCAAATATTTCAGAGGTAATATCAATATTTTATAACAACTTGGTCGCTTTTCATAGCCTTAGATTTATCATGCTATGACTGCGAAGTCACGATACAAACAGCGTTACAATACTCACCGTATTCGCACATGGTGTCCTTGAAGTTCCACATTTACACTGCCCTGGAACGCAAGGCAAATTGGCCGTACGGCAAGGACAGCCACGGCCTGTTCCATTCTTTTGCTTGGTTTTGCACGCAGACTTGCATTTGCAGTAGGTTCTGCTGGGCTGAGGGTCTTGTTGATCTTCTTCTTCTGCGATCTGGTCGCAAGTTACGAAATCAATTCAGTCAAATGAAGGTTTTCAAGGCGTTTTGGAAGCGAACATTTAACTTACCACACTCCCGTAGTTATTTAACCTTGGTAGTGGTTGCTCTCCCATCGAATCTACAGAAATTTCAAGGTCAGACATAGTGCTGATCACGAATAATAAACGTTGTCAAAACGCGCGCTTTCCTCCCGCTTAGGCCGCCATTACTGATAACTCTGAATGAATGAACCAAAACAATAACAGACGCGCGCGTTGCATCGTGGTCGCCAGAGAGTCTTTAAGTGACATCAAGTTTGCATTTCCTGACACAGAGACAACCATCCCAGCGCACAAGCATGTTCTCGCCGTCAGCAGTCCAGTGTTCTTTACTATGTTTTTCGGCGATCTGGCCGAGACCAGGGACACTATAGACATCACTGACTGTGATTCAGACATCTTTCTTCGATTTCTGCGTTTCATTTACTGCGATGAAGCGACTTTTGAAGACATAGACTGTGCTATTAAAGTGTGGTATCTCGCTGACAAGTACGACGTCCCCTCGCTTGCAAAAGAGTGTGCGATGTATATAGACGGAAACATGGATCCGCTCAGCGCTTTTGATGTCTTAACGCATGCTCGTCAGTTTAGCCATGAAGGTCTGGAAACTGCTTGCTGGGAAGTGATCGATTACAACGCGGAAGCAATCGTTGCTGATGACTCGTTTCTGGATCTTAAACACGAGTTTTTGCTGTCCTTGCTTGAACGATCGTCTAAGTTACGTATCGAGGAGGCAGCCTTATTTGAGGCTTTGGATCGTTGGGCTGCAAAAAGATGCGAAGAAGCAAGTATGACTATAAATGGAGAAAACAAAAGAGCCTCCTTGGGAGAAGTTCTGTTGAAGCAATTTCGATTTTCGTTGATGTCGCCTAATGAATTTTCAGATGTGGTGTTGCCTACTGAAATTTTGCATTTAACTGAAGCAATCGATGTTTTTAAACAGTATGCGGCATCTGTTTCTAGCCCTGGTGGATACACGTTCTCATTGAATCTCAGAAAAGCATGCCATGAACCACTTCACTCACATAACACGGGCGATGTGGTTCCTGGTACCATTTTCCCCACTTCTCAGACTTCTCACGTGAAGTCCGGCTTATTGACATTTGCAGTGAAAAGGGATATTTCGTTGTCTGGAGTAAAGATTGTAACTGATAAAGGTCGAGAATCTTGTCGCGTTAGTCTGTCCATTGCTAAAGGAGGTCGAAAAATGAAACAAATCAATGATAAGCATTTCACTTGTGATGATAGCTTTGACTTCACCAAACATTATGGAGAAATTGATGTCGTCTTCAACAGGCCTTTCTCTTTGACAAAGAATACTTGCTATACGATTGAAACCAACACAGATACGACAAACAATCTTGATTCCGGCTACGTCTGCCAGAAAAAATTGACAAAACCGTGGACGACTGATAACTCACCGCGGTCATTTCTTATGGACACATCCCATTTCGCCGCTAAATTGCCTTCATCAGACACGACCGACAAAGACGACATAATATCTTTTTATTGTTTCCGTCGTTGTGACCAAAATTGTCCGGAACATTCGGCGTATGGCGGGGAGATTATGAAACTAGTTTTTGGAGGATGAACTGAAAGAACATACTGCAAAAGTTACTAATTGTACACTGAACAAAACATGTCTAATTTTATTCTACTTTGCATTATTATTTATAATCACTCCATCCTGATTTATAACTGACTGACAGAAAACTCGAGTGGAATTAATATATTATCGAAGGTCACGGACAAGCTCGAGAAGCCTCTCAGCTAATAAATTATTGATACGTTAACAATTATAAGCCTTTGTATATAAAATATTCTTTGCTCTAAAAAAGTGCTAAATGTAAAACAAAGTTCTCTTTTGAGCTCACATTAAGGGTTTTCGTGTCGTTTGTTGCGTTTCAGTCCTCAAAGGGACGTTCAAGGCCTTTCTGAGAGCGACGATTTTTCACCCCAACAAGCAAGAGGGAAGAGAAAAACGTCCCTATGATCACGCATGAAACGCAGTAAATACACAAGAAAACGCAAAAAACACTTAACTTAAGCTCAAAACGGAAATTTATTGCTAATTTAGAGGTTTTTTTTTAGCTGAGAGCAGAGTTTATTTCCCATACAAAGTCTTATAATTGTTAACATATGAATAATTAATTAGCTGATAGGCTTATTGTGGCTTATGGGCTCTCCAGCTTTGACTACCTGTGCCACTAGCTGCCATGGGCAAACTGTCAGTCATACATAGCAGTTGTAACTTGGAAGTGTGGATCTGTTAATGAAATCCTTTATCTTTTACCGAAAAACCTGAATCTTTTACCTAAAAACCTGAATGGAAACCGCTGAACAAATAATAATCATAATGATGTATACCCTTAGAAAACTAAAATAGGACAATCACATGACTTTTGGAGGGTGCAAATGATGCTACGAGGGACACAAATAAACTATATGCCCGACAAAAGTCATGTGATTATCATTATTGTCAATACACAAGGCCAAATCGTACAAATTCATTTAATAAGAAAAAAAATGTTTAACAGAAACAGGGCCGTAAATGCGTTTGCAGCCCGTCAAATTCAATATCGCCCGCCACTCACGCGTGTTTTCTCGAAGGCAGTTTCTTATTTGGCCGCGTATATTGATAATAATTGTGAATTGTAACTTCTCTGAGCGCTTTATAGTTTGTCGTTGATCAACGCTTAGTTTTCTGTAATTAACACTGAATTAGTAAACCAAATTGTATTAATACACCTGTTTAGGAGTAAGCTGTCTTTACTCAGCCTCTCAACTGAATATACAACCATATTGTTAATTAAAAGCCAGGATCGTCAGTCTTTATTCAGCTTCTCAACTGAGCATACAACTATAATTACAAATCGGAACCTAAGCTAGTTAGTCTTTACTCAGCTTTCAAAACTGAGTATACAACCTAATTACATATCAAGGGTTTTGGTTCATTGAGATATCAAACATATTCAGTAGTGATTGTACTAAATGATGTCATTGGTTCTTGATTTATCCTTAAGCTGTAAATGTGATTGGCTCGTGAAACTGTCCGATTACAACAAACTGTCCGATTACATTTCACGAAAAGTGCGTTTTTAGCACAAAGTTAGCTCATAATTCTTCGGTCTGAGTGCTCTGATCGATTCTGGGTTCTGTTTCTTCTCTTTTGTTGTTCTTCTGAGTTCCGGATCCTCATCTTTAGTTATTTGCTCTGTAGTTCTGTATTACTGTAATCATTTAGTCAACAGTCCTACTTCGGGGCTTTGGTTTTGTCTTTGTGTGTGTGTCCTGGTTCCATGAGGGTTGGCTAGAGTCTTGAGGTCCTATAATTTTGCATTCAGTCCCCTATACAAACAAGATGGTGAAATAGATCATGGAATAATACTCCCTATTACTCCCCGCGAAAATCTTTGCATGGTTTTCATTTGAACGCACACAAAACTTGGACTTCAACTCGGTTTATTCTTCAGCTCTGTCTTTACGTAAGTAGTGCATGAGATGTAAATCAATTTGCAAGGACAAGAGTGCTCTTATTATGCCAACCGATTAACGATTGCATTATTCATGTACAATAAAAAAAGCTTGATACACAACTATTGCAACAGCAAAGTTGTAATCGGACAATGCCAGTTTTGCAATGATGAAATTGTATCAGTTAACGCTTTTGATTGATGAAAAGCCTTTCTTCAAGTTATTCTCTTGAATTTCTTTTTTTTTTCATGTTAATTTGTTCTCGGAAATTACACTGATGATTATGATTAATCGATAATAGGACTTCGTGTCTGTCTGTAATCATACTCGGTCGTCCGATTTTGTTAATCACTCGAATGATTACAGACCGAATAGGCCTTTATCACGCGGCGGCCATGTTGACTCCCCGGAGAGTAGCCTCGCATTGAAAAAGTTGAAAACGAGGTTGGACGAGCAAAAATCTTTTGTTTTTATACAAAATGGCGGGGCGTGATAAAGGCCTATTGGACTCCACTCAATCATATTACCAGTATAAACTCGGCATTGCTGGATTGGACATGTGACTTTTCTGCATTAGCTTGTAGTTAGCACCAGATGGTACTTAAAAGTCACGCACGACCTTAACCGTGGTCAAACGAGAGAAATTTGCAAAAGTTAAGCAAAGTACTTAAAAGTTAAGGTTGTCATTTTCACAGTTTAAAGTTTAATATATTGCCAATACACTGTCAATTTACCAAACGTTTTGAAAGTTTACTAAAAACGTTCTGTACAGCCCCCGAAATGATCCCGACCCCGAAATGATCCCCGACCCCGAAATGATCCCCAAATCGACCCCGAAATGATCCCGACCCCGAAATGATCCCCATTTTTTTCACACTGACCCCGAAATGATCCCCAAGTAATTTTTGGAATGGAATGGCCTTCCATCCAGAGAAAGCTGAAATGAATAAAATAAAGGCAGTTAAGGAAATTTTGATTCTTATTATATAAATCTCCATATATTATTTACTATGACATGAGACGGAATATCAAACAGATGTTATATGAAGTAATGTTCATTGCCAACTGACTTGAGCTTCTACATTATTCATGTTCTAAACGTGCAACTGTAGACAGACGCAATAGATAATTAGTGGTGCCATACAGGAGCCCAAACGTTATAAGGAGCATCCCCATCGGTGACGTACAGGAAGCTACACCTTAAACTTTGACCGCTACAAACACGCATTCAGCATTAAACTTAATAACGATTCTTTCGTATTGTTCTGATAGACTATAGCTGTATTGTTACCATTTAAGTTTTTGATCTTATAATTGTGTTGTATTTCTCGTTACTGAAATAATATGGTTGTTGATGTTCACGTTCGATCATGTTTGTTTCCTCTTTTAAATCATGCCGGTCTGCTATAAGAAGCGGATCAGTTTGTATTTGTTATTAGTTACAGTTGAAAACGCTACAATCGCAAAAATAAGAAATGCCTGGTATAGTTTCTTGAAAAATCGTTAAAAAATGCGTTATAATTATTTATTTTCTGAGAATTGTCCAAAATGAATAAATAAGTGAATACTGCATATAATGAGAATCAAAATTTCCTTAACTGCCCTTATTTTATTCATTCCAGCTTTCTCTGGATGGAAGGCCATTCCATTCCAAAAATTACTTGGGGATCATTTCGGGGTCAGTGTGAAAAAAATCGGGATCATTTCGGGGTCGATTTGGGGATCATTTCGGGGTCGGGGATCATTTCGGGGGCTGTACAGTTCTAAGCGTTTAAAAACTGTGAACTGCAGAATTGTCGGCGCCTTTTGCCAACATAATTTCGATCAGGCGCAAAGAGTTTTGGTCAGTTTTCAACGAAAAAAAGCTCATCACTTTAAGAAAAATTAAAAGATAGTAACGTCAACTATTTTTTTAATACATCCTTGCCAACATTTCCATTTAATATTAAATAAAATCCCACTAAATAAAACGAAAAACGCCTCGGACGTTTGACCGCGGTGGACGCACGACCCAAAGGCGATCTATACGGTCGATTGGAGATATCACTACCCCCCACCCCTCTCTCTGGGTGGGATGTTGGTCCAGGCGCAGGGTTACTCCCAGCTTTATGTCGCCGACATCCATCAGTATAAACCCGGGAGTGGAACAAAGTTTTTTGCCTAAGAAAACACGACGGCAGGAAGCCGGCTTCGAATCACCGACCTTTATATGAAGTCCAACAGGTAAGCCATTGCACCATTACACCATCACGCGTTCACACCTCCACTGCAATGGACTAAACTTGATGCATAAATTTTTCCAAGATAAAAGGTGTCGGGCATGTTGCAGGAAACTTTGTCAACTGTAACACCATCGATCATTTAAGTGCAAGTCTCGTCCAGACTCGATTCCCAGCCTTTCCTTCCCATGAACACGCACAGATTAATGTACGCCTTGCTTCCGTAGCTGTTGGTATTGTCCGCGCGTGGAGCCGCTATTGAAGTGGCGTAAGCCGAGATAACGAACGGCGTAAGCCGCGAGTAGGTTACGCCGCTCGTTGTCACGGCTTACGCCGCTTAACGCCAAAAGTTTGCCATCGCACGCGAACGATACCACCAGCTGCGTAGACTAATGTACGCCCACGCCTCTGTAGTTTGAGAGTACATGTCTGGAGCTTTTACCTTTATGTTAACCTCGACGCCAGGTTCCTCTTTTTATTGAAGATCTTGGAAAAAAGCAGAAAGTCGCGCTCCTTAAAAATTTCTCAACAGCACGTCTACCGCTATTTTGAAAGAATTAAAATCTCCATATATTTGAGCATTATAAGGCCACTTCCTTACTTACACACCAAGCTTCTCTAGGAGCCGATTCCAGCGAATCTGGCTTTGAGTAAATCCCACCAGAATTCCCTAGTTGTAGTCATTAACTGATCTTTTTAATGTAACAGTTGCATTCCATGCATGGCACATTGTCCGGACGTTTCTCGTACCTGTATGAGTAGTATAGGGAGTTGGTGATTCGGGACCACCCAAAATAAGGCCCCAAAGGCCCGAGTTACGGCCTCACACGAGTCATTGTCATTCCTCGTGTGAGGCCGTAACTCGGGCCTTTGGGGCCTTATTTTGGGTGGTCCCGAATGCACCAACTCCCTATACTACACACTGGTGAATGCTGGTCCGGTACGAGACCACCGCCCAACCCCAACCCGCATAGCACAGAGGTCCGGCACGAGACCACCAATTGAAAAAACCTTTGCCCTTTACATACCAATGATGGCGACAACACAAGCGTTCATGAACTTTCTCAAATCGAGGAACACTGGTCTGAAACAAAAGAGCTCCGACTGGGTTAGAGCCAGACAAAACTCCATCGGGGCATCAGAGATCTCTGCCTTGACAGGATCGTCGCCGTTTGAAACGCGAAGAAGTTTGCTCATGAAGAAAATACAGCCAACACATATGCTCAACAATGCGGATTGTGCTTGGGGCAATCTGTTCGAGCCGATTATACGCAAGTATTTTGAGCAAAAACATTCTGTTTCCGTTTTTGGTCACAGCATCTCTCTTAATCTAGCAAGAGATCATCCACTTTATCGAAAGGTCACTTGCAGTCCAGACGGATATTTTCTAGACAAAGATAATGGCTTAAGCTTGTTAGAGTTTAAATGTCCGTTTAAGCGGAAAATAGCCATGAACAGAATTCCTGGCTATTATAGCGATCAGATACAAACAGGGCTTGCTTTGAGTGGCGACATGGTCTCCAAAGGCTTGTTTGTTGACGGTTATTTCAGATTGTGCTCTTTAAACCAGCTTGAACCAAGTCTGGCACACAACCAGTTTCTAAACGGAGGAAACAAGTTCAAAACGAAGGGTGACACAACACTTGCGTGGGGAGTTTGTTATTTGTTTAGCAAACGGACGATAACAAGAAATCAAAAGGCAATCATCGATGTCGGTTCACTCGAATCAAAACAAGCATTTGAGAGAATTATGTCTTCCATTGCTGAGAAGGACATATGGTGTTGTTATGGTGCTGTAAGGATGTCGTTTAGAAAACAGGACGAAGATGAGGAGTTTTTGCGTCACGCCCATATGCAAGAAGTGTTTTCAGAGGGTTCAGAAGGCCCTAAACCAGTGGCTGTGTTCGCCTGGAAGCTCCTGGATATAACTGAGATTTGGGCGCCAAAGCAACCAAACTTTTTGAGCAATATTCAAACGTCAGTCGAGCGTTTTCATAACAGCTTGGCAAGCCTTCGAAAAAAGATAACAGAACACTCTGAAGAGAAAATCATCCAACAAACCGCCACTGTTAAAACAGTTCCAAACAATTTGGATGATGACAGTGCAGTGTTGGAAGCCTTCTTACTCTCAAAAGTGCAGTCAATTGGACAAAGCCCCTCCCTGTATATACCAAACCAACATGGCAATGACGGCTCAAGGTCTTGACTTCAATCCAAAGAATCAAGACTACTTCGGAGAATGGTTGCTGTCTTTTGGTGAATCCCATTGGGACTATTTACCAGACATGATCAAGGATTACATCCTTGAACTGGTTGAAAGGAGTATCCAGCGTGACTTGGCTGCCAAGGCCCTTCATAAACGCAGGATGAAATCTGTATGCCTTTCAATAAAAAATCATTATCACTGGGAACACCTTTGCCATTTCCGTTTATTCACTTCACAAACATGTGATGAATGCCAAGAACACTTCTCGCCAGAAGTGGACATGGGTATGCACAGAGCCATTTGTCCTGGCATGCTGCCTTCCAGATGCATACAGATGGCATCGGCAGTGATGACGACCCAAGTGCTCACTCAACGTGACCCATCTTTTCAAGCATGATCTTCCAGTTTTGTTCGTGCTTCCACATTGATTTTTCTGGGACTTGCAGCCAGAAGTAATTGACAAGCCGCCGTGGCCCTTTTATCGCATCCAAGATTTTGTGGGCTACAAAGGGCATGGAGATTCTTTTCGGCAGATATTCTTCGATGAATTTGAATGTCTCATTTGCATGATGTATTTCAACATTGGACAAGCAGACGCGGTAGGGTTCACAAAGTTTCAGATGTTTGTTGAGATAGCTTCTGAAGTTGTAATGTTTGGTGGTCATTCTTTTTTTGGTAATTGTGTAATCACCACCATAGAGCTCGTTATAATCGAAGGTCACACCATCCATAGGCTCTAAGAGACCGCAGGCCTCACAGCAAAGTTCTGATGAAAACATCCTGAGGTTTAATTTGCCTTTGCAGTTTCGGCAAGATTTTATCCTTTCATTCACAAGGGTGAAAGGTGAGTGTGGGGGGTATTGTGCCTCGGGAGAAAGATACTCCTTGATGATATGAAGGCGTTCTGACAGGTTTGAACGCAGTATTTCCTTGGTGTAGTTTTCGAGTGAGCGATGGAGGATAAATTTGTATTCTTTATCAAGCTCATCGAGTTTGGCTTTGTATTCGCCTTTAGTGTCCAAGGACCGAACATCAGCCAGTTATTTAGCGAACTTCTCCATGGTTGTACACAGCCGGGTTATGTATTCAATTGGGCGCAAATGATTTATCCTTAGAAATGTAGAGGTTAAAACCTGAATTTAATTTCTCAAATCGGATTTGGAGGCTGCGACGAGAAGTATCTTTTTTTGAATTTCTTGTGTGACTTCCTTGCGAAGTTCCTTTTTGAGTTTCTCGAGGTCTGGCGCTTGTGTTAGAGTGCCAACGTTTTTTTTAGACTTAACACCATCCCTGATTGCAGCTTTGAGTTCGTGATATTTTTCCACCTCACGAGTAATTATGGTGAATTCTGCATCACTGATCCTCTTGTCTTCCAGAGCCTTTGAGACCAGTTCATAGACAGAGTTGCGTTTAGCCAGGGCCAGTGTGTAGATATTCTCGTGTTTGGTCACTTTCCGTTCTAATCGCTTGTTAGCAGCTGTAAAGCCAACAGAGGATAGCCCACAGAGGGTCGCGACGCCTGCAAGTGCTGGGCTTGCAATAATTCCGAACCCAGTCAATGCAGTGGCTAGGGCCCCTGATGACAGCCCAACAGAAAGCGACCCAAGGCCAACCGCTGCGTAATGAACCAATGATTGGGTTCGTTTGTATTTTTTTGCGACCTGACGGTAATGCTCGGCTTCGTCAGACAGCTCTTTAAGAAAGTCAGAGATTTTTTTGAGCCGGAAATCTTCTGCATTGATTTGAGCAATCTCACGCATAGGGTAGAGTTGTTGTGTCTCGCTGTATTCGGGGGCCGATGGAATCACATTGGCAGAACTCATGGCGTGGGGTATATATATGATTTTAATTTATCTCAACTTCAAATTCCAAAGGCGCGTCATTGAAGTTGAAGAGGTTGTCATCTTTATCCCGCACAGACAGTGTGATAGAGTTAACAAATTCGCCAGACGATACGT
The DNA here is from genome assembly GCA_024195265.1 of Dendrophyllia cribrosa. Classification (NCBI taxonomy): domain Eukaryota; kingdom Metazoa; phylum Cnidaria; class Anthozoa; order Scleractinia; family Dendrophylliidae; genus Dendrophyllia; species Dendrophyllia cribrosa. The sequence continues at coordinate 14,299,235 of JAJLRJ010000009.1, read as the reverse complement.
CACGCAAGACGTTCTGCTGTGTTGTCTCGTAAAACACCTTCTCAAAAGCTTTCCCACGAATATCAAACCGAGCCAAAACTGTCGAAGGCTTACCATTGAGTAGATTTTGCTCTTTATCAACCAGATCACAGTGGATGAAGTAAGTGCTTGGTGCCCTTAAACGTTTGGCGAAAGACAGGTCTTATGCCAAGCAATGCTGCCAGATTGTTACTAAGCGTCACACTGCCGCCGTTATTATGAATGACCATGGCTCCGTATGGCGCATTTGTTTCGATTTTTAGATTTAAATTGCTGTTATAGGTTTTTAGGTCTTCAAAGGTTTTCGCTAAACTCTCAAGAGTGTGATGCCCTGGAAGTAAGGTTGCACCACGTGAACTATTAGTGGGGGTTGTTGGTGAAATCTTTGCTTCTTCTTTCAAATTATGCCACGAGTTGGAAATTGAGCAAGAGACAAGACGGATGTATCTCGGTTTTGGCAGCGGGTGATCGAAATAGATCGTGTGAGGATTCGAATGTGTGACGATTGTTAACACAACCATGATTGTTGTATATAATAAACATTTTATAATTATAATTATATACAATCATGTTTGGCAGACGGCCCGGTGGATTTAATCCTAATTCAAATCTTGGTATAAACATCGGCGGCCACAATTACGGGCCCCCACCCCCTTTTTATTCGCCTCCAAACGCCTATACCCATGTAAAGCCAAAGCCACCACCCCCCGATCCTGAAATTGCTTGGTTGAGTTCGCCGGAGGCTGCCAAGCTCTCTGCCGCGGCCAAGGCCAAGGCAATTTCAGACTTCAAAAGGCGTTTCCCGCGTGCCGATATGTCTCACTTTGAAGTTCAAGTAGAGTTTGGTGACGACCACAAAACCGCCACGGGGGAAGTGCTTTACAAAGAGGGCCCTGGCTCATGGGCGCTCCTTACAAGAATGCCCCACAAAGATTGGACTCAAGCCGAAAGAGGCGCTCTTGGCCTTGTCTATGATGGTGGTTTCCCTTATCAGTTATCGTTAGGGCAACCAGAAAAGTCAATCCCGGCTGTTGATTTCTCCACCACAATAGACAAAGACATGATGATTGGCTCAATCTTGAATGACAAAGAGCAAAAGATCGCCACGCCAACTGATTATTTCACAACTAAATACAGAAATATCTTCAGGGACACACAGATTTCATTCACAACCGCGAAATACGGCCGAAAGTGGATGGGTGGCCCTCATATGAGTTTTTGGCCACAACAACTCTCCTTCGCACTGTGGTGTGCAACAACCGGCTGTGGAATCTCGCGTGACATTCTCTTCGATAAGAACTCCAGTCTATCCCTAACCCCCCAGCTCCGGTCGTTTTACCGGTTTCACGTAATATATCAACAACGAGTGCGAGGGTTTCATCAGGGGTTCCAAACACCGAGAAACAGATGAAAGCACGAGGCCGCTTCGGCCGAGTGCTTTTATTGTTTCGAGGTGTTTGGAACCCCTGATGAAACCCGAAGCACGAGTTTTTGATATAGCTTCTCAATCGGCGCCTAATTGCAAACAAAATAGAAAAAGAAAAGAAAAGAACAAAAGAAAGCAAAAATCCCGAGTTTTTGACATGTCTTCTCAAATGAAACAATAGGAAATTATGCAGTGACATGTTTCTCAAAGCAAACAATGATAAATTATTCAGTGATAATTTTTTTGCGCTTTGCCGAAAAAACACGTTTATATGCATGAGGACTTGTTGTTGATCACAGTTGGCGTCCGACCATTTCTGAAGAAGGTGCGCCGAAAGCTGTAAGGTTTCGAGAGCCGAGAACGTCATGCGAAGAAGAAGACTTAGTGGAGAAAGCTGTCCCCCTATCAACGAAGTATAAGAACAAATGGGCCCTGTCGAGTTTTAGTGAATGGCAATTTGCTCGGACGATTAAAGCGCCCGTTTTAGATCCAGGAGGCCTTTTCAAGGATTATGACTTGCATAAAGTCTCGACGCTCTCTACAAGACTCGAAGAAATGGACGCGCTGAGCTTAAATTATTGGCTTAGTAAATTTTTTATGGAAGTGGCTAAGAAGACCGGTGAGAGATATCCCGCGAAAACTATTTACGGAATGGTTTGTGGTATCCGACGTTATCTTGAAGAACGGAATGGCGCTGACGCATTAAATCCCCTTGATAATAGCGACCGAAGGTGAGCTGAATTGCAATTATTTAGGGAGTAAAAATTTAGAGTTATCGAACTTGTACTAATGTTTACTCTCTCGCATGTTTAACAATGTACGAGTTGTATTATGAATAAAAACCTCATTAAAATGCAAGTGTTTGATCTCAGATGAAAAACATGTTTGATCTCAGATGAAACACGGTGAGATCTTTATCTGGTGTTTCATTGGGTATCAAGATTCATCCACCTGACCAAAATATCCCTCATTGATTGGCTCTCCACTGCATGCATAATTAATGAGTTTGAGAAGTTTATTTCACAACAAGGCGAATACTCTACCAGATGGGTGGGGAACAAAGCGTGAGTGCTTTGCCAGACGACTCTCCATTCAACCAGAAAGACAACAAGTACAACATCGACGCGTACAAGAAGATTTGCATCGAGTTCGGTATCGACCCCAGTTCTGACTTCCGTTACACATACGGCAAGAACCACGGTCTTGGGAATGTCTACATTTGGGCTTATGGAGAGGGCCCCACCTCTACCGATTACACTTATCCAGACCCCGATCTAGCTCTGTTCGATGATGAGCGCGTGACTAGCAGAAAAGACCCCAACTATCGAGCCAATGGCATATCTTTCGTTCGCAACGACAAAGGGGCGGACACCCAGTTCGAGCACTTTGTGCCAAATTACGCACAGGAGCTAACACAGCCAGGGCTCGCGCGTATGAACCAATCAATCGAGGCCTTTGTGTACTGCATTCTTGGTTCACAAGCCAAAACCCGCAGCAGCATCATTGGAAAAGGAGGCCGGGCGTTCGAAACGCAGAGAGTCTTCCTCACCCATCTAGAGGAGGCCATAATACTGAACGATATCGCAACAAGCGTACAGCGATACCAGCTTGCCATCCAGGCAACGAAAGTGCGCTTAGACTTTGCGACAGCACCAGGAAGCTGGCTCATGCCATCGCGCATGATTATCAACACAGAGAGCGTGATCGGGTATAACAACAATCTACAGGAGGCAACGCAAGGGATGAAGCTGGGTGTGAACAGTGGTGTTAATCTGGGCACAAAAAAAGCCTCCCTTCGCCACATGGACGGTGGACCGACAAAGATTAATCCACCAAACAGTCACCCATCAAACCCGATACATAAACAGGCCACACAGGCACAGGGCATCGCGCCCAAACCAAGGACTACACCACAACCCAGCACACCCACACCACAACCCACACCCACACCGCAACCCACACCACAGCCCACACCCACACCCTCACCCGCACCATAGCCCGACCCGCATCACGTCTCCAAGGCAGTCGTTGCTGTGGGTGCGCTTTCTTTGGCAGGGCTTTTCGTTTGGTTAAGATAAGTGTTCAAGACTTCGAACGCTTTGTGATCCTTTCAACAAGGAAGGCCACAACGGCAAGGATGAGCAGCCAGGCGTGTTCACCCAGAAAGGAGATGACCGACCCAGCCGCTTTGAAGATGAAGCTCACAATTGAGCCAATGAGGCCAGGCAGTGCGCTGGCTGCCTTTTTGCCAAGCTCTTTAAGCCCATTTCCAGTAGCCTTGGTGGCCTTTGCCAGGCCGTTCAAGGTGGCGAGTACCACAGCGCTGATGGTGATGCCAGCTGCCAGAACAATCGCTTGCAGGGTCCATCCGTATTTCTTGAATATTTCTCTGACCCTCTCTCCCAAAGACAGTGCTTGTTCGCGCACCTCAACCTGTGGTCGTAGCCTTGCCAGCTCTTCTTCTCGCTCAGCAACCCGGGCTTCGGCGGCCTCTCTTTCAGAGGGAGAAGTGTCCTCAGCCTCTATGACTAGCTTGTCTTCAGCGTTCTGTCGTTCAAGCTCGGCTTCTCTTTCGTTTAGCTCATCAAAGGGGTTTAGTTGAGTTTAGCCCTGCTTCAACTTCATTTCTTTCCTTCACCATAGCAGAAAGGCGTGTTCTGATTTTGTCCGCCTTTGCCTGTTCTTGGTCTCGTTGTTTTTGTATTTTTTGCAGGGCTCCTAATTCTTTGTCCTCGTTTTTAAGATCTCGTTGAAGATTCTTTTCCAGCAGTTTTAGGCGGTCTATCTCGGTTTGATTTTCAACGCTTGAACCGTGTTCCTGCTCCAGAGCCTCCCTCCTCGCTTTAGTTTGCTCAATTTTGTTTCTGAGGTTTTGCACCTCATTTGCCTTTCGTTGTTTTTCCACAGCAACCCTTTCATTCTCCTTCAGTTGTTTTTCTTCCTCCTTCAATCTTTGTCTTTCTTCCCTTATTGATGCATTTTTTTCATAGACAAGCTCTTCAGCGCTTGGGCCAAGGGATGTTTTGAACTTGTCTGTGAACGATTTAAGAAAGCTCCCATCTTGCTTGAAAATAAGAGATTCGCCGCCCTTTGGCCCAAAGGAAACTATTTTGCCATCATTTGCTGCTTTTTTACCAAAACCAATTGGGCCTAATTTCGCGATGTTTACTTTTGGAAACTTCTTTTTGATCCAGTCCACGGCTTTATCGATTCTCTCTGCTTTTTCATTTCCGTCTATGATTTCTCCAAGCAGAGGGACGGTGGCAGAAGTGCTTGGCAGCCCACTTTCTTCGCGAGGCATTGTATTCATTTCATGCTGTTCACCACCGTGATATGGGGTGGATGTGGCACCTGGTTGAAAGGGTGTTGTTGTATCAACTTCTTCTTCGTAATCATCGTCGTCGTCATCATCGTGGTCTATGTTCCAGTCAAGCCCTGTATTCTCATTCTCAGTTGCTGGATCATATCCGCCTGTTGCCATGATGATATATAAATATAATTTTAAAAACACAAATATATACCATGGCTGTGCAACCGAATTTACTTCCATATACCATATACCATGGCCACAAATCAACAAACAACAAACAACAAGCTCAACTTCTACGCTAAGCCGGCTCCCCTGCCATCCACCGGACCATTATCACACAATAAAATACAAAGACTTCTGGCAAAGGCACCTTCCCCTCCAGTTTGCAAACCAACTAATATAGGGGTTGGTTATGGACCCAAGAAAGCTGCCATTCAATGCACTAATCGTGGGCCCCACTAACTCTGGCAAGACACAGTATCTTCTATCCCAACTGCGAGGCCCCTTTAGGGGTTCTTTTGATTACATCGTTTTATTCTGCCCCACATTTGTCAAGAACAAGCATACGATGGCTTCGTGGATCGCGATCCGCACATCTTCGTCATCGTCTGCCAACAGCATGAGATCGAAGACTGGTTGAAGTTGGCGAGCTTCTTTTTCACATGCACCAACACTTTATTCATTCTAGATGACTGCGCCGCCTCCAAAGATGTCAAAGGCCGCAAGAGCCAGCTGGTCAATCTGGGGTTCAGCGCAAGGCATGACGGTATATCCGTGTGGGTCTTGACCCAGCAGATCACCAGCATTGCCAAGCCATATCGTGATAACATTGCAGCGATCGTGCTCTTTTACACGCCCTCCAGCAAGACAACCAAAACCATATTCGAAGACTATGCCGGCGAGCTCTCCCACCAGGAGTACAAAGAGTTTATCGCAAGGCTCAAATCCCGCAAATTCTCCCACCTGGTTTTCTCTCTGAGATACCCGTATGGAATTGAGTACAAGATTTAAACACATATATACCATGAATGCGCCAACCAGTCTACACAAGCTCACTGTGCTTTCACAGCTTTTGGATGAATTGCACAAACACACACTTGATGCGCAAAACAAAATTATCAAAGCCGCTGGTGAGGAAGAGCTGCGCCTCATGCTTCTTAACAGATATCCATTGCGGCTGAATTCTATGCCAGACACCATGGCGGGGCTTATACGAGAGCTTGAAACCCTTTTGGTCGACATCAAGAGAATTATTGAAAAATAAAAACACATATATACCCTGATGATGGCAGAAGCCGCTGAAGACCAGATTGACTTGAACGAAGTAATGCAGATGCTGGAGGCCACCCCTGGTGCCGCACCTCCCACAGGGCTAGCTGGTGACAATGGCATTCCTGCCAAACGTGAGTCGCTGGCAATCCTTGTTTCAACTGGAAGGGCAAAAGAAGCTATCGGCGTGCAGCTCACACACGATCATGTCAAGCGGTTGTCAGACAAGGACGTTGACAAGTACTGCAAAAGGTACGAGGCCTACGTCGGCAACAAGACAACCGAATCCCTAATTGATTCCGCCATCATGCTCGTGACTAAAGGCGTTGGTATGGTGGTCACGATTGATGATGTGGCGGAGTTGCAGAAAGAACTCAAGAACAACTACATCATCAACCAGGAGCTGTCAAATCTTGCTGGGGCTATTGCCGTGCGATGCGGACGATGGCTGGCGCTTGCCAATGCTGCTCTAATCACAACAAACCGCATCAAGTTTGAACGAGAGCCTGACTTGATAGAATTGGAATCCCCAGCCACACATCCAACCAGAGACATTGAAGGCTATCCGCTTGAGGGCCTTGATGAAGTTGGGCTGGTACCTGGGGTGACCTCGCAGCAACCTTGAAGAAACCTGGCAGCAACCTTGCAGCAACCTTGCAGCACACGTGTCACATCTTGTAAAAAATAAAATTCACATATATACAGGATGGCCACACCACTCGAGACGATCCCTGAAGAAACTCCAACTCCAACTCCAACACCTGACCGTGTTGCCTCTGAGACCCCGAAAACAAAGCCTGCAACAGAAAAGAACCCCGGCCGTGTTGCTTCTGGCAAAAAGCTAGCAGAACGCAACCGCCTGGCCCGGGAAGCAAAGAAAAAGACCGAAGCACAAAAGCCTGCACCCTCAACAAGTGAAAACAATTCTGCAACAAGTGGTGCAACAAGTGACACAACAAGTGACAGCAACAGCAACTCAATCGTTTATATTCTGGGGGTTGGTGGGTTGATTGTCTCTGCTGCTGGTGTTTATTACCAGCGCGAAGCTATAATGCAAAGGCTTGGCCGCAAATCAAACACGCCATCAACGCCAGCAAACACCCCCGCTGCAACACCACCATCTCGAATTCCGGTAAGACAAGGAATAAAAAACATGGAATAAAAAAACATATATATATACTGGCCATGAATCCTTTCCAAGCTTTGATGAATTCTGCTGCAATCGGAGGTGTGTTTCTTCTTTGGTTTGGACTTTCTTCGGTCGCCTTTGATACAGTTTGCGGTTTAGCCCTGAATAGGCACAACAGACCCGAGCCCGAGTCTGAGTCCGAGTCTGAGTCCGAGTCAGAGGCCGAGTCTGAGTCTGAGCCAGAGCCCGAGGTCGATGAGCCCCGAGTTCGAGTCGAGGAGCCCCGAGTCCGAACCCAAGGCAGAGGCCGAGGCAGAGGTCGAGTCTGAGTCAGAAAAATAAAAAATCATATGTATACTGCACACAAACAATGTCTGACAACAAACTTGTGAAGTCTCTCCTCGACGCCGCAACAATCACTGGCCTTGTCGCTGGTATTGGTTGGATTGGTAAAAAGACAATCAAAGAGAGCTTCACTGCCGACCCCAGTGCAAGCTTGATGAATTATGTCAAGTTCACAGTCGTCATGGCTGGCAGCATCGCGCTGAAGAAATATCTCGAGGACCAGAAAATCCTCCCAGACAACATGTAAAACCATATGTATACACACGGCCACAATGGCTTCTATTGCAATAATGGCCGTTGGCGCTGTTCTCAATGCGGCCGCTTTCACTGGCGGCAATTATCTCGCAAAATATCTGTCTGGTGATAATGGAAAGGCAGCAATGGATGAGAAAATCCGTCACGACCACGCCCTTGAACAATACCAAGCGGCTTACGCCAAATACCAGAAGGACCGCACCAAGCTCCTCGACTGGATTGCAGCCAACGATCGGATTAAACACCAAGCTAGCAAAAACTTCCAAACCACCGACCAAGCACTGGTCTTGTATAACCAGATGCACCAACACGAAAAAGATAAACAAATCAAAGACTACAAAGAGCCTCAGTTCTCGGACTTCTACAAGCCCAGCCCACAACAGCAGAATGGTGAACTTGTGTTCATTGGAGGCACCCTGCTTGCTGGTGGGTATGCGGCTTATCGCTTTCTTTAAACAAAACAACACAATACATGTATATACCACGCGCACCCCTATGGAAGCGAAACTCTCAAAGATCTATTACAGTCCGAAAGGGTATTGGAAAGGTCTTGCCGCTGTAAAAAAGCTAGCTGCAGCAGCCAAGGTCTCTGATGATGTCGCAAAGAAATGGCTGGTCAAACAAGCCCTTTGGCAAGTTTACCTCCCGGCGCCACGCAATATCCCTCGGCCCAAGTTTGATGTCTCATTACCCAATGCAGTGCATCAAGCAGATCTTCTCTTCCTGCACCACGACAAACTTCCCCACGGGAGAAAGGTTTACAAATACGCATTAACCCTTGTGGATGTGGCTAGCCGATACAAAGCAGCAGAGCCTCTGACTTCGAAAGAGTCTGAAGAAGTCTCAAGGGCATTTCAGAAGATTTACAGACGTGGGCCTTTGAAATGGCCTCAACTCTTGCAAGTTGACCCTGGGAAAGAGTTTATGGGGACTGTGACTAAGACAATGGAAAACAACAAAACAACCATTCGTCGCGGGCGGGTTGATATCCACAGAGACCAAGCAATTGTGGAGAGATTCAATCGCACCCTGGCTGAAAGGTTGTTTGGTTATCAGTATGCCGTTGAAATGAATATGCCCTCTGGCCGTTCGACTGCATGGGTTAAAAGGCTGCCAGATGTTGTCTCGGCCTTGAGCAATGAAGTAACAAGACTCACTGGCAAGAAGCCCGCTCAAGCAATCAAAGAGAAAGCAATATCCTCCAAGCCCGCAACTCCATATGATAGGCCTGTGGGGGTGAATGAGAAGAAGCTCACACCCCGAGTGAGTGTGAGATATCTGTACCAGCCTGGCGAGCTTGAGGGTGGTGGGAGGCGTGCAACTGATCCGATCTGGTCTTTGAAGGTCTACCAAATACAAAGGATTGTTACAAAGCCGAATGAGCCAGTGGTTTATTATCTCTACGGCGGGCCTAAGCGAGGCTTCGTTCGTGAGGAGCTGATGGTTGTGCCGCCGGGCACTCAGTTGCCGCCGATATCTTTGTGACCATATGCCAGCGTGTGAATGCCATCATCCTTGATCCAGCGCTTGGAGTCAAAGGGAGAGAGCGTTGTCTTGGTGATGTGCTCACCGAAGATTTGGTGACCTTTGCTTCTGAGCCTGTCCATCCCGTGCTTGAAGGTTCGCCGGTCGAAGAGGGCGTCCTTGTAATTCTGGTGGGTGATCTCTTTCTTTGTGACAACCTTGGTGGTGCCCTTTGCTTTCTTGATGTTTTTGTCGTCATCCAGAAGGATGGAGTACATCTTCGAGCGAAGACACACAGCCTCCGAGATCGGCTTACCCGCGCACTCGTCCTTCATCTTGCCGATGACCTTCTTGTTAAGCTGGCTGTGGAGTGGATGGTCCTTGGGATAGTCACTTGTGTCGTAGAGTTCATCCCGAAGGTTCTCCATGTCTTTGTAGACATCATCCGTCTTGATCTCGAGGAGCAGAGAGTCTGTGTCTGTGTAGAGAAGGTCTACTCGCGGACCGTACTTCAGCTTGAGATTGTTGTAGTAGAAGTCGTACATCAGTGTTTTGGAGAGATCAAGGATGCACATGCCTGTGTAGACTGGGCGGTTGAAGAGGATTTTCTCCCTCTGCATCTGGATCCCCGCCAGTTTAGGTCCAAAGACCGTTGCTCTGGAAAACAGTGGGCTTGCGATAAGCTTTCTCATCTTGTCTCGCTCGTGCGCCCGGACAAGCTTCATGTCGATTCGATTTCTGAGGTTCTCCATTGTCTTACCGAAGACGGAGTTGTTCATGAGCTTGAAGAAGTTCTTCTCGAAGTCGGAAGTGGCCTTCTTCCTGAGCTCGGTGTTAAGGGATATGTATGGCTCCATCCAAGCCCTCTGCTCGAACTTGAGCATTTTGTGGATTTTCACCAACTTCATCCCAAGATCCAGGTACTGCTGGAGGTTTCTGTAATGCAGCACGTACCGGGATTTGTTGTTCAGGGTAAGGAGCAGCTTCTGCGTCTTGTCTTCTGGCTGCCCCTCTGCCAAGGCTCTTTGGTATGGTGACATCCATGCCTTTGGAACGATCTGCCTTTCTGGGGCAAGAGGATAAGCGTTGTGCTCATCATGCAGCTCCTCGGGGTACTCAAGATCAACCTCGAGAATGTAACCAATCTTTCTGTTTGGCCTCCACCTCCTGATCTGGTGTTGTGTTGGAAAAACAGGGCACCATGCGAAGTTGCCAACTGGGAGAGGCTGACTCATGGCCCATCCATAGAGATTGTTCGCGTCGAGATACATGATGTAACTTGACTCTTCGTTGGGGTTGTGGTCACGAAGATAGGGATTGTTGGCCTTACAGTGCCGCCTGCTCTCCATGGATATACCGCCTCGCAAACCTCTTTCAACAAAGAGGTGCATGTTGACGTCTGTGAGAAGCTCCAGGTTGATTTTCGTAAACCTGAGAAGAGCGTCCCATGAGAGACCAGGGTTTGTATAATAATGTGCCGGGTCAAGCTTGTAGTGCCGCAGACATGTCTTTCTGAAGTTCTCGAAAACATCAGCCAGAAGAAGCACATCTGTCTCAAGGTAGAGGTCGTGGTAATCCCCAAGCGTCTTGCATCTAAATACCTCCCACACTTTTTGCGCGTGGGCGTATTCTTTGTCTGAGATGCCTTCCTTCTTGAGCTCGCTGTAGAAGGCATCCTTCGGCGGGAGAGAGGCCTCATCGAATCGAGCCCAAGAGTCCATGTATTCGTATGGGTAAGTCCCTTTTCTCAGGAGAAGGCCGCGTCTGGCTTGGTTCTTCTCATGGCTTGCCGTGATTGTGAATGACTCTGGCTTGTTTGCTTCAACCAGGGCACTGAGGCTTGACTGCATGAACTGCAAGCTGTCAATGAACCTCAGCTTACCAAGAGAGAAAGAGATGTATTTCTCCATGTTGTTTGGGATGCATTTCAAATCGGAATTCACATCCGCAATTCCACTCATGATGTGGTGTGCATCATAACCCTTCAAGTTGTGAAAGACTACCGGGATTATTTCCGTTTTCGGGTTGGTTCGGAAATAGTTGATGTTACAAGAACTGTGATCCGCACCCCGATATTTGCCTGTGATGTGGCAATGATCTTTGACTGCGTCTCGAACAGAGTCTTGTGTTAGAGGCTCCCCGCAGAAAAGGCAGTCGTCCTGCTCGAATAGATTACCTGGGGCGGCCTGCCTTGTGTTTCTTGGTCCAACAAATGGGAACTCTTCCAATTCACCATCATCGCCCTGGATGTAGGTTTTGAAAGTGTTTTGAAAACATTTGTTGGTGTGCCGATGAACAAGGCCCACGTATTCTCCGGTGTTTGGGTCATAGACCGCAACAGCATCCCTGTGGTTCTCCTTGACGAGAGACTTGTCACAGATGTGGCAATCTGTTGCACGGTTGAACTCTGCCCAGTCTGCTCTTGTCATGGAGAGTGGTGCCTTGTGTTGCAGCTCGTCTCTGATCGCTCCTTCCAGCTGTTGAAGGCTGTCGAGAAAGACTGGCACCGCATTCTCTCCTCTGTATAGGTAAGGGCCATTTGTCTCTCCATCAGAGCGAACAGCTAACATGCAGAACCCGCAGGGTTTATGCACGGTTGTTGCAGTGGTGCTGCTCTGTTGGGGGTCTGGTATGCAGCCGTGGACCTTTTCGACAATGCTTTCGAAGTCAGCATATATGGCCCAAGGCTTCTTCATCTGGTTCTGAAAGTTCTCGAAGTGGAGGGAGTTTTCGCCTTCTTTTGGCATTTCAGCTCGTGATGGCCTGCCTTTGACTCCTCTGCAATAGAAGAGATGATCGGTTAGAACCCGTTCTGAAGAAAAGGCTTGGAGGCACCTGTCGCAGTGATGCATGCGGCGCCCAACGTTGAACTCGCTGTGTAGAAGCCTGCTCATGCTCTTAGTTAGTTAGTTAGTCCTCTTCATCCCGTGCGGGACATAAGGCGTCAATGATCTGTTTCCATCTGGACCGGTCCTTTGCTGCATGCTGTGCCTCGCCCCATGACAAGCCCATCTCGCTCAGCTCGGCCATCACAGTACGTCTCCAAGTTGTCTTGGGTCGCCCTCGCCTCCTTTTTCCAGGTGGTGTCCATCTAAGGGCGATCTTGGGGATACGATCTAGGCCCATTCTGAGGACATGCCCGAGCCATCGGATCCGGCGGCGCTTGATCTCAAGTATCACACTCTGGCTCTTTGTCTTCTTATAGAGTTCTTTGTTTGAGATCTTGTTGGGCCAGAAGATGCGACATATTCTCCTGAGGCATCCGTTGTGGAAGGCGTTGATCTTGTTCATGTCGCTCTTTATCACTCTCCAGCACTCGGCGCCATATAGCAGAACTGGCTTGACGATACTGTTGTAGAGTCTCAGCTTCGTTCCAAGGCTGTATTGCTTCGATTTCCAGACAGGCTGGAGTCGTGCAAAAGCACCGCGAGCTTTCCCAAGTCTTGCCTTAATGTCCTTATGTGCTGCATTGTCCTTGGCGACGAGACTACCTAGGTAGGTGAATTCCTCGACAAAGTCAAGTTGTTCACCCTCTGCTGTAATTGGTGCATCGGGAGTGGCATTGATGCACATTACCTTGGTCTTAAAGGTGTTAATGTTCAAGCCTGCCTGCTTGGCAAACTTACTGAGCCTGTCGGTTTTCTCCTGTAGGTGGAAACGTGTTGTGGAGAGAGCAGCAAGGTCATCCGCAAAATCAAGATCTTCAAGTTGGGAAAAGAGTGTCCACTGAATGCCCCGGGGTCTGTCAGCCGTTGTTCTGCGCATGATCCAGTCAATGGCAAGCAGGAAGAGGATGGGAGAGATGATACATCCCTGACGTACACCTGACTCCACGAAGAACCATTCTGACAGGTTGTTATCTATGATGACACTGCACTCGAACTGGTGGTAGAACAAACCCATGAGTGTGACCATCTTTGGAGGGACACCATATGTTTTCAAGATCTTCCATAGGGTGTCGCGGTGCACACTGTCGAAAGCTTTCCTGAAGTCTATAAAGTTAATGTAGAGAGGGGTGTTCCACTCGATGCACTGCTCGATGATGTTTCTCAGAGCAAAGATCTGATCTATGCACCCCCGACCTCTTCTAAATCCTGCCTGTTCCTGTCTCAGTACAGTGTCAATGGCTGCATCAATTCTAGCCAGAAAAATCCTGCAGAAGACCTTTGATGGAATTGAGAGCAGTGTGATGCCCCGCCAATTGTCGCAATCCCGGAGGTTGCCTTTCTTGGGGATCTTGACAATTAGGCCTTTGGTCCAGTCGCCCGGTATTGTGTCAGTCTCCCAGATGTCTCTGAAGAGGTCCGTGAGAACCTTGGTTGAAGTACCAAGGTCAGCTTCCAGCATTTCAGCATGGATGGAGTCAATGCCTGGAGCTTTCCCCCTCTTCATAGCTTTGATGGCACACCTGACTTCTGCTTCAGTTGGGGGACTGATGTTGATGTTCAAAACATCCTCGGCTGGTGGAGGGTCAGCAGGATCATCTGGTTCTGGGCGGTTGAGTACCTCACGGAAGTGTTGTACCCATCTGGCTGCTTGTTCACGCTCTGTTGTGAGGTTGTTGCCATCCTTGTCTTTGACAGGGTCAGACTGGCTGGTGTTTTTGCCACAGAGTTGTTTTGTGATCTTATAAACAGTACTTATCTCACCTCTTGCAGCAGCACGCTCGGCTTCACCTGCTAGCTCCTCAGCAAAAGCTCTTTTGTCATTCCGAGCGCTCTTCTTCACCTCTTTGTCCTTTATCTTGTAGGCTTCTTGAGCCTGCTCTCGGAGTCTGAGTGACTTTGTGCTCAATATCTTGGCCTTCAGCTGTTTCCTTTCTTCTATCTTCAGCCAAGTACCAGCTGTTATCCATCTCATGCTCATGCTCATGCTCTTGATGTAACAATAATGTGATGTATGTGTGTCTGTGAGCATCATCAGATTAATCCTTCGCAGATTGGGATCCTCTAGCTCACTGACTCTGATCACAACCACCTTATTGTTATTGTATCCATAGATGTTGATTGGAAGGTTGTTCTGGCGCTCAACTTTGGAAATCTGACTCAACGGCGTTGGAAAATCAACTCCAGTTAAGTCTAGACCATCATCAATGGGATAACTGCCTGGCCTGTCTGAGTGAACATTTGCAGGGAACAATGCTGATCGCAGTGCCCAGCGTAGACACTGGTTATCTCTGTTCTTCACATTGATGATGGCCTGCTTTGACCTGAGTTTTGATGGGGTTGGGATAAATGTGCCACCTTGTAGAGGATGGTATGTCCCGAACTCAAGGTAAACAGTTTTGATGTTCTCAATCACCCAACCAGAACCCAACTGCTGCCATCTGGCAATCTCTTCCTCAAAGCCATTGACAATGCCTTCCAGGGTGCCCTCCTCTCGAAGCTGATAGAGATGTGTTACAATCAGTGGATTGACGTTCCAAAAGAAGTGATTAATTTCTCGTCGTCCATCATCGCCTTCCATTAAAAAGTGAACATCGAATGACAAAGTGACCTTCACCCCGCCAAGCTCTGTGACTTCGCGTGCAATTTTCTGGAGAAAAGCCGCCCGATTAGTTATGAAGAATGAATTGAGGTCCCTGATTGGATAATCAACAGGGACGTGCATCTTATAACCATGCAACCGATCACCAAAGTAATCGTGGTTCCTTGGATTGAAGTCAAGACGTTGAGCCGCCATTATATACAGGGGTTTTTATATTTCTTCAATTGGTGGTCTCGTACCGGGCCTCTGTGCCATGTGGGTTGGGGTTGGGCGGTGGTCTCGTACCGGGCCAGCATTCACCAGTGTGTAGTATAGGGAGTTGGTGCATTCGGGACCACCCAAAATAAGGCCCCAAAGGCCCGAGTTACGGCCTCACACGAGGAATGACAATGACTCGTGTGAGGCCGTAACTCGGGCTTTTGGGGCCTTATTTTGGGTGGTCCCGAATCACCAACTCCCTATACTACTGTATGATATATTAATATATTGGTGGATTTTGTAAATTTTGTAAATAATTTTCCCTGAATTTCGGATTCAGAGGTCTTAACATGAATGAATCTTTATTTCTCATCTTTTTAGCAATGCATAATTTGTTTAAGTTGTATACAGATGAGGAGGACTAAAGAAACCCTTACTGGCTTTACAAGGCAGTCCCGCTTTGGATAATTACTTAATTAGCTAATTTAAGCATGCGGTTGGTATTTAAATACATCAAGATTAAATATAGTTATTAAAAAAAAATAGAAATATTAAAACCTGGTACTTTAGTGACAAAGTTGCATGGGAAAAAACACAGGCAACTGAGATACTTGGCTCCATTTTCAGCCGTTTTTCAGATCCTCCTCTGTGCGCGAAGGAACGCGGGCGCACAAAACGGCTGGAAATCGAGCCTACTGAGATACATGATCAATTAATAATTGTATATACAAGGATATATCACTGCAAAAGAAATATTTTTTCATCTCTTTTAAATACATTAATGACATTAATGGAAACAGAATGCATAATTTCATTTGGAATTACATTCCATATACTAATTGCTATATTTCTTGTGGAGTAAATACCAAATTTGGGTGTAGATCATTTGATTTTCTTGTGTAGAAGTTATGAACTTAAAGTGCCACTACGACGAAAATTTTTGTATTTCTTTTCCGCTTTTTTTAACGCAAATGTATCTAATAGGTTTAGACAAATGCGAATTGCTATTAATTATGTTGATATATTCTTACACAGCCCAGAAATAGCTGGCCGAAAACCCACAAAAATCACGTAAAATCCGTCCGCCATTACTCCGTCCATAAATCTGAGCCCACATTCTACTGGTTTGCGATCTGATACACGTGACTTGATTTGTGACATCAATGACTCAACGCGGTTCCATCCGGGACACAGACAACAAAGCCAAAGGGCACGTGTTGAGTCATTGACGTCACAAAATCTTTAGGCCAACTCGATCCAACAATCAGGATTCGGTCCCGGTCATTTTTGAATTGGTGGCAAACCGAATTCGAAATGTAAAGTTAAAATAATGGCACTTCCCGTACGAGTTTTGACTTGAAACTTCGCAAGGTAAGTAACGAGTACCTATTTTTTCAAACTATGAAGAGAAAAGAAAATGTATATTTTTGATCATAGTGCTAGGATCGTCCTAGCACTGGGATCCGAGCGCAACATGTTTCCTGCTTTCAGTTTACATGCGAAGGGTTGCATTTGGCTCTAGCGCTAGGATCATCCTAGCTCCATGTAAACGGCCTCTGGAGCCCCAGGGCATGATCTTCGCTTTTGTTATTGTCGCCTAGTCTGTCTACAGACCGATTTATTTTTTAGCCCAGCGCGAGCGAAGCGAACGCGCGCGAGAACGAGCCCAGGGCGCGCGATAGCACTCGCGCGCTCTCTTCGCTCGCGCTCTCGGCTCAAAAGGAAAAGTTTGTGAACAGACTAATTGTCGCCCGCCGTCTTGCTTTGCAACCGCACCGAACTCAAAGCAACTGGGGCCATCCTGCCGAATTTTTCATGTGAACCAAATGAAAAGTTTATCCTGGAAGCCGCAATTATGCATTTAAAACCAAATGAACTTTCTAGGATCAGCGTAGCACTAGAATCATCCTCTTTCCATGTAAATGGGGCCTAAATGAAGGCATTGAGAGTTATGACATTTTATTTGTATATTGCACCCTCACTTCCACTTTTCCGAAAATAAAACTTGTTAAACATTTATCAAATTAATGATTTTCTCATTAGTTCTTTTAGGTTTAGTCTTAGTGAAAATACGCTACCATGTTATTTCAATGATTTTTGTACTGGAAATAATTTTAATAATATCTTTTAATAATCATTTCCGTTGATTTTACATTATTATATTCATCAACAACTTGCTTCCTATTTTCAACCAAATGACCTTTGCCAAGTATTCCCTAGAAGTTAAATTTTGGTATAAGATATAGTTTATGATTTACCGTGTCAAATGCGTTTATTTTATCTATGAGTTCAACCATTGCATGATTGGTTGAATTTTTATTTTGAAACCCATATTGTTGATTGGATAAAAGTGTTATTTTATTGATATAGTTAATTAATCTTTTATACATAAACGTTTCAAAATTCTTTGAGAAAGAACAGAATTAGCTCTATCATTTGAGAATACATTTTTATCAGATGATTTTTAGACAGGCTTTATTAACGCTACTTTAAATTTATTTGGAATTTTACCCGTTGCCAACGGGTAAATATGAGATGATGGTAATGAAATAAATGGGGCTACATATTTTTAAAACAACTCTGGTATTTATATCATCAATTCCAGAACTTGATTTGCTCATCATTTCCTTAATTTTCTTCACAAAGTTATAATCAACGTGGCGGGATTGGCCACGCTGCATGTTTTATTCGCTCGCTTGCTCCACTAATTAAAAAAATAATAATAAGAGACTGTTCGCAGTCTATCATGCATTATTATATACATCATCATACATTATTTTGGATTGTCGTAACGATCATCTTCAAGACTTTCTCCTGCGGTAATTGAAACTCTCAGGGCCGGTTATTTAAACGAAGTTTAGACGGTGTTTAACCCAAATTTAATCTGGCCAACCCTAATATTTAAACGCTATTCACTGTAAACAATGTCAAATAGGCATATAGAACAGTAGAAAAACATTTATTAAACCAACTTATAACAGATATGGAGTTCCATTAATTTTCTTAAACCGCGGTCTAAGTTAGAATTCGTTTAAATAACAGTCCCTCAAAGTTTCGTTGTAGTTCGGAGGGCTGCCCAAGTGATCAAACTGTTGATTGCTGTATGGTGGCGGGTCTTCATTAATGTTCTGAACATCAACAATAACATCACCAGACGATTCTCCCTCGCCCGTTTCCTCTTTCGTCATCATGGTGCGCGTGGGTTTGTGGTAAGCCGAAGACAAGTCGTAAGGTGGCAAACGCACTTGAGGAAACATAAAAACGCCAACGAACGCATCAAGATCACCATTGAGTGGAAAATTCGCAATCCCCAAGCTAAGGAATTCAGCATTCCACTCCTCCGTTTGCGATGCCTGAGAGCCGTGTGGTAAGACGTGTGTTGCTGTTTGCTGCCTCTGTTGCGGCAGTTGGTGCTGTAATCGCCTTTGTTTCATTCGCTTCGAGCAGAAACATATCAAGACAAAGAAAATGATAAAAAGAACTGAAGACCCCCAAAACACTATTTTGTACGTGAACGGTATTCTTGGTTGCGTACGTCTTGGCGGTCTAGTGTAAGTCGGGTCTGATACTACTTTGTAAGTCATTTCCGTCGAGCTAGAGTCCACTTTTTCTCCGTCCGTCGAGTTCGTTTCGACATCGATACAAACGCCATCACGACAAATCTTTCCAAAGACACAAGAAATGTTGATTTTGAAACCACACTGAGTGTTGTTGACCACATTAGTACTGTTTTCATTCGCAACGTTCCCGCAAAGAGCCAGTGATTTGCAGGCGATATAAATTGTTAGCAGCAAGATATAATTTAACGACATCCTTCCACTCTTTTTCCAGCTTTCTCAGTAGCTCGTAATCACTTGCCCCTTTTTAAAACGTCCATTGCCTGTTTGCAATGGTGCCGCTTAAATATTTTCGAGCTACACAATGCTGATCACGTTTTTGTTTTTATGAAGCGATGCGAGCAGCATATCTCGGCTACCGTTGGTCTAGCCATAACCTTAAAATAATTCCCCATTTTCATGTAAATAGCCGTTTCTATTTTAGAGACGTTAAAGTCGTCTAGACGAATATATAATTGAATAACCAAAACAAAATCGTGATCCATCAGCAGAGTGTTAACGTAGACTAGTAACCCGGAAATATTTCAAGTTCAAGTTTCAAGTTTATTTATTCACACTTATTCAATTACAATACACCAACAATAAGGAAAGAAAGAAGAAGTAAGAACAGAGCTAACTATACATTGAATTAAACATAACAAAGGAAAAAAAGGAGCCAAGCTTTCGAGTTGGCTACTACCACAGAGCGATTACAAGTGGGTGGAGGTTATACAGTACTTTTAGAAACATTGTTGTTATGACGCTCTAGCTAAGTTGATCATAATAAAAAGGAAGAGTATATATGAGTTATAATAATATTTAAATTAAGTAATTAAATAAATAGAGCTAAATAATAAATTAAAGTTGTTCAACATGCCTGACTGTCAAGTAGAAAGAATTGGTATTCTTTTTTAAAACTATTGAAAGGAAGACACCGGGGGTGGGGGGGGGGGGTACTCCCTATAATGGGGGGGGGGGGGGGGAGGTACTCCCTATAATGGGCTATACGGGGATGCTCTGCCCGAAAGGGGTACCTTTTTAAGGCTGGAGGTATATGAAAGGGTAGGGATTTCACGAGTTGAAGTATATGAAAGGGTAGGAATTTCACAAAGAATAGGAAATGGTATCGAAAACACGAGTTGAAGCATAAAAAAGGTAGGAAAAACTGCTATTTAAGTATTATAAAAAGGGCCTTTCAAAATATATCAAACAGACGCACGTAAAGGCTATATGAAAGGGGTACCATTTTTAATTAAAGGTATATGAAAGGGGTACCATTTTCAATGAAAGGTATATGAAAGGGGTACCATTTTCAATGAAAGGTATATGAAAGGGGTACCATTTTCAATGAAAGGTATATGAAAGGGGTACCTTTTCTGTCAAAAACGGTATATGAAAGGGTAAGGGTTTGGACCTTGGGGCGGAGCAACCCCTTACAAAACTTTGTTACAAATGATCTTAAACGTAATGTCAAAATTACAAAATTTGTTAATTCATTTAATAAGATCTACATAGATGCACAAGGGTGCCTAGTGTAAACTATGGACCCGCTTTATTACAAGATGTCTAGGCAATACAAAATGACAACATAATGACATAATGACAACATAGCTTAGCTAAATAATGCACAAGGTGAAACGAAATCGATTCAAAAAATTACAAATGATCTTAAGTGTGATGTCAAAATTACAGAAGTCATTAATTCATTTTATAAGATCTACATAGATGCGCATACATTAAGATAATAAGGAAAATGAAATGCGAATGAAAAACAAAACAATGATGCACTGCCCGGTACGAAAACCCGGAATAAAACCCATTGGGAGAAAAAACCCGGGAACGTACTCCTCGATCGAATGCAGCGTATTGAGCTCCGAGGATTAGAGCTTTAAACTAACTTTGGTAACAAGTTTGGTCACAGACGATGGCAGTCCAAAAGGCGAGATAGCAAAAAATGCTTATACATCTATATTTATACAAATATTCATAGCGTATCGTCAAATATAATTACATAACCTTTATTGTTTGAATAATTAAGAACAAAAGGTTATCACAAATGTGAAAAGAATGCTACGAATCGTTATGAAACAGCTTTTCAACTCCTCGTTGTTACGTTGAAAAGCATTATTCATAACTACCCTCCACGTAACACGCTTAAGCGCCAATGAAAACACTAGACAACTATGGAGTGTGACTCATGCCGGGTGCCTTATGGACACTGTGGACCAGAGCGAGAAAAGAAAACAAAGACGAGAAACGAACGTGCAGGAAAACATGCTAAATTCTGTTGTATAGCAAAAAATAATTTTATAAATTGATCGCCCTGGGTACCTTCAACTTATCATTAGTATTAAGGTTTATATAACTATCCTTAGATTTGACGGACTTCCAGCCGGCATGCCTATCCAGAAACTCGCCAGAAATACCGGCCGCGCTTGACGCGGTAGCGCCGCCCTTTCTGAGACTATGAGTGCCATAACTGTTAACATCTTGGACAAAAATACTTAAAAGTCTCCCGAAAAATTGCCCTAACTCTAGAATAAGTGATAGGATGTTGAAGAGCAGTGCCTTTAGACGAAAGTCTACAAACTAAAGGCTGATCTGGATTATCGGGTAGCCTAGATAGCATTTTTTCAGTGATGGAAACAGGGCACGTAATCTTGCCGGACCTAGCGAAATAAAAGTAATGCCCTTGAGAACGTTGATCATTCTTGCGCTTTGGACAAAAAATTGACATATGGTCAGGAAAAAAGGAAACGTGACTTCTTCTGACATGAATAACTTCATCGCAACGCATGAGACCTGCAAAAGCTATAATAAATATAAAACAGGTTCTCAGGTTAAATAGAGAGGCCTGTGAAGTGTTGAATCTCTCTGCGACTTTGGTAATTAAATCAATATTAACGGACTGTTTCCCTTTCACCGGTTTTCCCAATACACGTTTAGATGCTTCCAGAACTTGCTTAACAAGACTGCATTCCGTTGGGGAATTAATTCCGGCAATCTCGTGGGCCCATCTAACTGCATAAACAGCAGCTTCAATAGGTGCAGGAGAGTTACATGACTCAACTTTCTCTCTGAGATATAAACAAAACAAAAAAGGCGAAACGGGAAACTGATTAGAGCCTACATTATCCATTTCCCACTTTTTCCAATTTAACCATGCATTTTTGTACTTAACATTTGAAGACAGAGCTTTAGAGCCAAGCACAAAAGCAGGAAGAGAGTCGGCCAGACTCTTCAACTTGTCAGACATAGGCTGAAATCTCCGAGACCACAATCCCGCTTGAAACACGTCTATAAGGAAAAAACAAAAAAGGAAGAACAACGTGCAGTCATGAAATCTAAACTAACGCGCCTAACAGGCGAAATCCAATCGAAGAGCGAGAACATTAAATTTAGGCATGCCCGAAAAAACGGACTTCTTATTAGAATATACAAAAGATGAACCCCTACCGGGAAGAAACATGTCGCGTGATTTAGGTAAAGAATAGGAATCCTTAACAAATTCTTGAAACAAAAACGGGCGATCGAAAGAACATAACAATGGCCAAAAAGGAGCGGATTTCCACTCTGGCACAACGAGAGTGCCTTTGGCCTTACAAATTCCCATGTGGTATAAGACTGCACTAATTAGATAAGGGGGCGGACAAACAAAATTGTTACAATCTTTTCCCCGATCCTGCGTGAAGCAATCCACTGCCTCAGTGCCAGGACACCAAAACTTAGAATTAAAACGGGGCAAATGTGAATTATAACTGCTCGCCATCCTGTCCACATCGAAAGGACCCCACTTATCTGCGATTAACTTGAACAAATCGGGACTTAACATCCAATCATCAGGATCAATGATACGACTTAAATAGTCGGCCAGCTCGTTGTCAGCTCTGGGAATCCATTGAGCCTGAAAAGACACACTGTGAGTCATGCAAAAACTAAAAATATCAACTGCGATCCGCTGCAAATGAGTGACACTGCTCCCATTGTGTACAATACGAACGACATTTTGATTATCTGAGAAGATCTTAATCTTTTTACCCATGATAAAGCTCTGAAAGCTTTTCAAGGCTAAGAAAATACCTAACGACTCCGTTGAAAGACCATGCAAACCCTAGAAATTTCCAAAAATTCGAATTAATATCCAGATGATGATAGCCCGACTCAATGTCGAAGGTGAAAAACCAAAAATTCTCTCGAAACATGACGGCTAGAGTAGGAAGACCTTCATATTTGAACCTAAACTTCTTAAAAAAAGTATTAACGGATCTACTAAGGTCTAAAACTAAACGCCGCTTACGTCCTACCACGACGGAAAGAGGATTACAACAAAAAGGTCTCGAAAATACTTCTTTCACACATCTATTCAGTAAAAGCTCGTTAATGGCCGTGACAACAAAATCTGCATTATTTAGCGCACTCCTGTTGTTCTTAAGGTAACAAGGTGGGGGTAAAGCCACAAACGGGATCATGTAACAATACAACAAAACTCCAATTACGAGGGCAGACAATCGCAAATTATTGAACCACCAAGCCTTGCGAACAGCAATACGGCCTTGAACAGACTGCTCAGGAGAAGAATCCTCGATCACATCAGCGCTCTTGAAATCTAATATATCTATAGACTCAGTTTCACCTGTATCGTCGTACTGAAACAGATCAACAGCACCGGACAAAGAATTACTTGGGTCCTTGATTGGTTGGCATAATGGTTGGCTGCATAGGTAACTGGACCAACTGGCGTTGCCAAGTGTAACCGGCATTGCTGGCTGAGGCAGGTGAGTTCCTTGAACGATAACAGCTTCTCCAGAAATGTCCTGGCTTACCACAGATGTAGCAGCCGCTCATAGAAGAAAAAACAGGAAATTCCTTAGTATATCTAGGAGGAAGGCGTCTTGAATCAGGCTTAAATTTATTGGCCTTTTTATTCTTCTCCGCCTTTTTCTTCTCCCTTTGACTTTCCACATCTTTGAGCACCTTGCGAATCCTTTTCTCGTCAGACTCATCCTCAGCTAAAGGAATCTGTTTATACTCGGTAACAAAATCCCAACCGTGTAGATCGGCGAAAATTATGTGCTTTAAACGAGTAGCAACAAAGTTCTTACCTTCCTCTAAGACATTCCTGACTTCGAGGAGTTTGCCAGAATGGAGGGATTGAATAGCACTGTCGAGATAAGTGGCGACCTTCTCTTGGTGATTGTATTGCTCCTCGTTGCCCTTAGATTTAAAGGAATGGCGAGCCGAGGTTTCTAAACGAATTCTCTTGACTGCGGAGTTGATGGACTCTTCGTTTTGCCTTTTTAATTCTTCCTTAAAAGTGCCAAGTTCGTGCGACAGCAAATTTCTCAACTCTGTAAACATCGGTGCCGAAGCGGCAGACGAGCCAGTTGCCGCGGGGCCCGCGAGAAGAGAAGGAGCGGAGACGCCTGGTCCATGGGAAGAAACAGTATCTGTAACCGGAGCTGCAGAACCTTCCATCAAAACCGAAGAACGAATAAACTAGACGCTTCAAGTTTGGTCACAGACGATGGCAGTCCAAAAGGCGAGATAGCAAAAAATGCTTATACATCTATATTTATACAAATATTCATAGCGTATCGTCAAATATAATTACATAACCTTTATTGTTTGAATAATTAAGAACAAAAGGTTATCACAAATGTGAAAAGAATGCTACGAATCGTTATGAAACAGCTTTTCAACTCCTCGTTGTTACGTTGAAAAGCATTATTATTTCCATATGAATGGTTTTGCACTTGGCCTCGGTTTGAAAAGGAGTCTAAGAGCAACTCGGAAATGGGCTATTATACTCTCTCCCCCTCGGTTTTCTAAAAAGTGCATGTATCATTATCTTTGAGACCTAAACTAAAATGGTCATTTCAGATTTCAGCACCCTAAGCGGTACCAATCTACAAATTTTGACCCCTAAAAGGTACGACGAGCACCCCCGTCATTTTCATTTTTTAGTTTTACTTTTTAGTTTTATTTTTTTTTTAGTTTTTTTTTTTAGTTTTATTTTTTGCCCAGCGATCTACGGCGTTGAATAACGTTCTTTCTGTTCTTCTGCCAACTTTATTCTGTGTAAAATAGAATGCACGATCACTGCAACAAACCGTTGAGAATGACCGGATCTTGTTTTCCAGACCGCCTGGATCAGTATTTTAAATAATACATTTTATATTTCATGCTGTCCCCATAATTCGTATGATGTATCCTATATTGTCAGGAAGCCTATAGTTCATAAGCCCCCGGGCTTCTATATAGGCTTCCTTGTCACTACCACCTTAAACATTTTGTAGTCTATCGTCTTTAAGTTATTATAAATTTCAAGTGTATTGTATTATTATTACATATTTTTTTTAATGTGGTTAATGGCAAAATAAAATAAATGAATGAATGAATATCGCCAAATACCACCAAATATACAACTTAGTTGGATAAAAAGATTCTATAGAGCAAAACAAAAGCAGTAGTTTGGAGATAAAGTGCAGGATTGCAAGGATTGAAGTGGATTACAGTCTATAGAGCAAAACAAAAGCAGTAGTTTGGAGATAAAGTGCAGGATTGCAAGGATTGAAGTGGATTACAGTCTATAGAGCAAAACAAAAGTAGTAGTTTGGAGATAAAGTGCAGGATTGCAAGGATTGAAGTGGATTACAGTTCATGATCACGACAAACACGTTATTTCAGCCGGGACAGTGTCCTTTTAACAAAACATTCATTTCACCCGTCATTTAAAAACTCTCAAGACTCCGGCAAGACTGATTTGAGTGGCTTGAGTCCACGTGAACGGATGCGTTATATTTCAACGTATCCGCTTATTCATAAACTGTTCATTTATTAAAACCGATAATAATCGATAAAATCGATAAAAATCGATACAATTGCGGGGACTTGACTTGTGAGTATCTATTTTCATCGATTGATTGAACCAATTGATATTAATCGATTAATTTTTATTGATTATATTGATTATATTGATTGCTTTCCAATGATCGATTTTCATCGATTGGCTACGCCGGGTTTACAGTAACCAGTGAAATCCTTCTTTGCGCTATTTTATTAACGAAACTTACATGTACTTCACGGCAAACAAGGTCAACGCAAGGCAAATCAAGTGAACGAACAGGGAAATCCTCGTTGGAAACACAGTAGACATATAACAGCGGTGAATTTTGGAAAGCAGTAGCGCATTCGCCATGTACCGCCACAAAGGACGCCATGTTTACAGTGCTTGATCGAACCGGTCGATCGAACCCCTGAACATAATGATGACGTCACGAAAATTTTGATAATATACTTTCAATTGCAATGCATTGTGGGATAGCTGTCACTCTTCCTCCAACATTTAGTTCGCTACACCGTGCTGATGAGTTGCATAACAACGAAACGGCTGTCCACGGTTGCGCTGGCTTTTACTGGCGACATTGCTGATGAGTTGCAACAAGGTTGAAACTAATAACAACAAAACGGCTGTCCACGGTTGCGATCCTACTTTATCGGTTTCTGTCCGTGATGGTGTCTCGCAAAGTCTATTTTTTTACGTAGTCAGATCAGCCCTGCAGTTTATCGTACGTTTGTTCATTCTTTGGCTGGTTAGGTCTCTTACATATCCTACGTATACCTTTAGCAGCATTATCGTTTGTGGTCCTTTGCAGATTTCACTTTTATTTTTATATATTTTGGGACCGCAGGTCTTTACAGATCCGATATGCTGTGTTCTTTAAGTATGGTTTTGTCCATGCGTTTAAATGTTCAGATCGGCTTTGTCCATCTACATTTCTCTTTGCGAGACATCTTTGCGACACTATGGGTTCTTTGTTCCTCGGAACACGTGATGTGGCAGCGCGTGATTCGAGTGACAAGTGAGTACATAGTACGGAACCTGATATGGTGAACGGGTCATTGTGAAATCTATTTGCGCTGGCTTTTGCTGGCGACATTTAGTTGGCTACACCGTGCTGATGAGTTGCAATAACAACGAGACGGCTGTACACGGTTGCGATCCTACTTTATCGGTTTCTGTCGTGATGGTGTCTCGCAACGTCTATTTTTTTACGTAGTCAGATCAACCCTGCAGTTTATCGTATGTTTGTTCATTCTTTGGCTGGTTAGGTCTCTCGCAGATCCTACGTATACCTTTAGCAGCATTATCGTTTGCGGTCCTTTGCAGATTTCATTTTTATTGACATAACCTGCAATGCAAAGATAATGTTAAAGATGTGTGGCTTAAGTGTTATATCAGTATCTTGTGAAAGAACTGACAGATTTACGATAAAGATGTACCTTGAAGTCTTAGTTTTTTAACCGCGGAAACATGTTTTAGGTAGCGTTATACCACTTCTTCTTCGACTCATGTTTGATGTGGTCTCACCTCGTGTTTACTCTTGAATAACGTATTACGAGGAGTATAGATCGCATGTACGAAACTCTAGAAGTTACCACGTGATAATGATTTTCCCGCCGTTTCTCGCTTTTCACAGCTATTTGTAAAAGCCTCCTATTACACTATCGGGAATATCTAGAGTTAAAACCGTTGTTGAACAACGTGATTTGCGATCTGTATTCAGTTTAATTAGTCCACTTATGCTAAGAAAAATAATTCAGATTGCTGTTAGTTTTCTATCTTGTTTCCTACAGTTGGCCTTCATCTCATGCTCAATGCTAGACAAAATCTTATTTTAAAAAATAATAAAAAAAAAAAAACTCAATGTATTGTGAATCTTCGATAGTGGAGTAGAGTTACACTACTAGCTATACTTCGAATTCTTAATTTCTTGTGTACGTTTAAAGCCCGATTTCACTACTCGTGGAATTCTTGTTCCGTATACGCGAGAATACGCGTGTTTTCAAGTTAGGTGACAGCGGTCAATGCCTCGTTCCCAGAAAGAAAGAGGTCTCTAGCTCTGGGAACGAGGTTTACACGCTCCGCGTGTCACGTGTCACAGTTGCGCCTCAAACGAGGTATTCTGTGGCACAGAATCTGCATCCAACCACGTAAAATAACCACCGATAATAATACACTCCGTGACGCATACATGACATAAACAACATATTATTCCAATATGGCCGCTAACGAGAGAGAGAGAATCGTCCATTAGTATTGACTTCGAGGTCTTCTCGTTCACGATCACCGACAATTCTTAAGTTTACCTTTCGCTATTTCTTTCCCATTTGATGAAAATCATATGAATATCGATTCCGGTATCTCAGTTTAAAATCATCCTCGTGGATAGCAGGATACGGTTGAAAGGGATCAGAGCTAGTACCAGCATTCCAAGTGGACATGAGCCCTTGCAGCCTAGGCTTGTTCCAGACGATGTTCTGGTAAGAGGTTTTATTATTCGATGTCTCAATAGCCAAGCTATAGAGCAAGCTAATTCCGCATTGAAGTACCTGAAAGGGTCTCTGTCTTATATGAATCAACACAACTTCATTAAACATTTGAAATTCTTCTTATGGTACCGCAATTCTCAACCTCTCAAAAAATTGTAATTGTGAAGTTACAGTCGGTCTTCAGGACTTCAGGATTGTGACAATATGTCTGAACCATGTGCAGTAGAAGAATATTTCTCACTCAATAAGAATGAGTGTGTAATTTGACTGCTATTAAAATAAAACAAATAAACTGCCACTTTTCTGTTCCATTTTGGTGTCCAAGAGACTTTAAGGGATATTTAACCACAGTCAAATCTTGTTCTCTCTTCTTTCACTTTGACGTCCAAGTGACTGAAGGAGATATCTAGAAAATAACCACGCAAAACTGCCCCCTTTTAACCACGGTATGTAACCACAGTCAAATCTTGTTCTCTCATGTACTGCTTTGGCGTCAAAGTGGCTGTAGGAGATATCTAGAAAATAACCACGCAAAACTGCCCCCTTTTAACCACGGCATGTAACCACAGTCAAATCTTGTTCTCTTATGTACTTCTTTGGCATCCAAGTGACTGTAGGAGATATCTAGAAAATAACCACGCAAAACTGCCCCCTTTTAACCACGGTATGTAACCACAGTCAAATCTTGTTCTCTCATGTTCTGCTTTGGCGTCAAAGTGGCTGTAGGAGATATCTAGAAAACAACCATGTGCCCCCCTTTTAACCACGGTATGTAACCACAGTCAAATCTTGTTCTCTCATGTACTGCTTTGGCGTCCAAGTGGCTGTAGGAGATATCTAGAAAATAACCACGCAAAACTGCCCCCTTTTAACCACGGTATGTAACCACAGTCAAATCTTGTTCTCTCATGTACTGCTTTGGCGTCAAAGTGACTGTAGGAGATATGTAGAAAATAACCACACAAAACTGCCCCCTTTTAACCATGGTATGTAACCACAGTAAAATCTTGTTTTCTCTTGTTCTGCTTTGGCGTCCAAGTGACTGTAGGAGATATCTAGAAAATAACCACGCAGAACTGCCCCCTTTTAACCACGTATGTAACCACAGTCAAATCTTGATTTCTCTTGTTCTGCTTTGGCGTCCAAGTGGCTGTAGGAGATGTCTAGAAAATAACCACGCAAAACTGCCCCCTTTTAACCACGGTATGTAACCACAGTCAAATCTTGTTCTCTCGTGTTCTGCTTTGGCATCAAAATGGTTGTAGGAGATATCTAGAACATAACCACGCAAAACTGCCTTCTTTTAACCACGGCATGTAACCACAGTCAAATCTTGTTCTCTCATGTACTTATTTCGCGTCAAAGTGGCTGTAGGAGATATCGAGAAAATAACCACGCAAAACTGCCCCCTTTTAACCACGGTATGTAACCACAGTCAAATCTTGTTCTCTCGTGTTCTGCTTTGGCATCAAAATGGTTGTAGGAGATATCTAGAAAATAACCATGCAAAACTGCCCCCTTTCAACCACGGCATGTAACCACAGTCAAATCTTGTTCTCTCGTGTTCTGCTTTGGCGTCCAAGTGACTGTAGGAGATATCTAGAAAATAACCACGCAAAACTGCCCCCTTTTAACCACGGTATGTAACCACAGTCAAATCTTCTTCTCTCATGTTCTGCTTTGGCGTCAAAGTGGCTGTAGGAGATATCTAGAAAATAACCACGCAAAACTGCCCCCTTTTAACCACGGTATGTAACCACAGTCAAATCTTGTTCTCTCGTGTACTGCTTTGGCGTCAAAGTGGCTGCAGGAGATATCTAGAAAATAACCACGCAAAACTGCCCCCTTTTAACCACGGTATGTAACCACAGTCAAATCTTGTTCTCTCGTGTACTGCTTTGGCGTCAAAGTGGCTGTAGGAGATATCTAGAAAATAACCACGCAAAACTGCCCCCTTTTAACCACGGTATGTAACCACAGTCAAATCTTGTTCTCTCGTGTACTGCTTTGGCGTCAAAGTGGCTGCAGGAGATATCTAGAAAATAACCACGCAAAACTGCCCCCTTTTAACCACGGTATGTAACCACAGTCAAATCTTGTTCTCTCGTGTACTGCTTTGGCGTCAAAGTGGCTGCAGGAGATATCTAGAAAATAACCACGCAAAACTGCCCCCTTTTAACCACGGTATGTAACCACAGTAAAATCTTGTTCTCTCGTGTTCTGCTTTGGCATCAAAATGGTTGTAGGAGATATCTAGAAAATAACCATGCAAAACCGCCCCCTTTCAACCACGGTATGTAACCACAGTCAAATCTTGTTCTCTCGTGTACTGCTTTGGCGTCAAAGTGGCTGTAGGAGATATCTAGAAAATAACCACGCAAAACTGCCCCCTTTTAACCACGGTATGTAACCACAGTCAAATCTTGTTCTCTCGTGTACTGCTTTGGCGTCAAAGTGGCTGCAGGAGATATCTAGAAAATAACCACGCAAAACTACCCCCTTTTAACCACGGTATGTAACCACAGTCAAATCTTGTTCTCTCGTGTACTGCTTTGGCGTCAAAGTGGCTGTAGGAGATATCTAGAAAATAACCACGCAAAACTGCCCCCTTTTAACCACGGCATGTAACCACAGTCAAATCTTGTTCTCTCGTGTTCTGCTTTGGCGTCCAAGTGACTGTAGGAGATATCTATAAAATAACCACGTACAACTGCCCCCTTTTAACCACGGTATGTAACCACAGTCAAATCTTGTTCCCTCATGTTCTGCTTTGGCGTCAAAGTGGCTGTAGGAGATATCTAGAAAATAACCACGCAAAACTGCCCCCTTTTAACCACGGTATGTAACCACAGTAAAATCTTGTTCTCTCGTGTTCTGCTTTGGCATCAAAATGGTTGTAGGAGATATCTAGAAAATAACCATGCAAAACTGCCCCCTTTCAACCACGGTATGTAACCACAGTCAAATCTTGTTCTCTCGTGTACTGCTTTGGCGTCAAAGTGGCTGTAGGAGATATCTAGAAAATAACCACGCAAAACTGCCCCCTTTTAACCACGGTATGTAACCACAGTCAAATCTTGTTCTCTCGTGTACTGCTTTGGCGTCAAAGTGGCTGCAGGAGATATCTAGAAAATAACCACGCAAAACTACCCCCTTTTAACCACGGTATGTAACCACAGTCAAATCTTGTTCTCTCGTGTACTGCTTTGGCGTCAAAGTGGCTGTAGGAGATATCTAGAAAATAACCACGCAAAACTGCCCCCTTTTAACCACGGCATGTAACCACAGTCAAATCTTGTTCTCTCGTGTTCTGCTTTGGCGTCCAAGTGACTGTAGGAGATATCTATAAAATAACCACGTACAACTGCCCCCTTTTAACCACGGTATGTAACCACAGTCAAATCTTGTTCCCTCATGTTCTGCTTTGGCGTCAAAGTGGCTGTAGGAGATATCTAGAAAATAACCACGCAAAACTGCCCCCTTTTAACCACGGTATGTAACCACAGTAAAATCTTGTTCTCTCGTGTTCTGCTTTGGCATCAAAATGGTTGTAGGAGATATCTAGAAAATAACCATGCAAAACTGCCCCCTTTCAACCACGGTATGTAACCACAGTCAAATCTTGTTCTCTCGTGTACTGCTTTGGCGTCAAAGTGGCTGTAGGAGATATCTAGAAAATAACCACGCAAAACTGCCCCCTTTTAACCACGGTATGTAACCACAGTCAAATCTTGTTCTCTCGTGTACTGCTTTGGCGTCAAAGTGGCTGCAGGAGATATCTAGAAAATAACCACGCAAAACTACCCCCTTTTAACCACGGTATGTAACCACAGTCAAATCTTGTTCTCTCGTGTACTGCTTTGGCGTCAAAGTGGCTGTAGGAGATATCTAGAAAATAACCACGCAAAACTGCCCCCTTTTAACCACGGCATGTAACCACAGTCAAATCTTGTTCTCTCGTGTTCTGCTTTGGCGTCCAAGTGACTGTAGGAGATATCTATAAAATAACCACGTACAACTGCCCCCTTTTAACCACGGTATGTAACCACAGTCAAATCTTGTTCCCTCATGTTCTGCTTTGGCGTCAAAGTGGCTGTAGGAGATATCTAGAAAATAACCACGCAAAACTGCCCCCTTTTAACCACGGTATGTAACCACAGTAAAATCTTGTTCTCTCGTGTTCTGCTTTGGCATCAAAATGGTTGTAGGTGATATCTAGAAAATAACCATGCAAAACTGCCCCCTTTCAACCACGGCATGTAACCACAGTCAAATCTTGTTCTCTCGTGTACTGCTTTGGTGTCAAAGTGGCTGTAGGAGATATCTAGAAAATAACCACGCAAAACTGCCCCCTTTTAACCACGGCATGTAACCACAGTCAAATCTTGTTCTCTCGTGTTCTGCTTTGGCGTCCAAGTGACTGTAGGAGATATCTATAAAATAACCACGTACAACTGCCCCCTTTTAACCACGGTATGTAACCACAGTCAAATCTTGTTCCCTCATGTTCTGCTTTGGCGTCAAAGTGGCTGTAGGAGATATCTAGAAAATAACCACGCAAAACTGCCCCCTTTTAACCACGGCATGTAACCACAGTCAAATCTTGTTCTCTCGTGTTCTGCTTTGGCGTCCAAGTGACTGTAGGAGATATCTATAAAATAACCACGTACAACTGCCCCCTTTTAACCACGGTATGTAACCACAGTCAAATCTTGTTCCCTCATGTTCTGCTTTGGCGTCAAAGTGGCTGTAGGAGATATCTAGAAAATAACCACGCAAAACTGCCCCCTTTTAACCACGGTATGTAACCACAGTAAAATCTTGTTCTCTCGTGTTCTGCTTTGGCATCAAAATGGTTGTAGGAGATATCTAGAAAATAACCATGCAAAACTGCCCCCTTTCAACCACGGCATGTAACCACAGTCAAATCTTGTTCTCTCGTGTACTGCTTTGGCGTCAAAGTGGCTGTAGGAGATATCTAGAAAAGAACCACGCAAAACTGCCCCCTTTTAACCACGGCATGTAACCACAGTCAAATCTTGTTCTCTCGTGTTCCGCTTTGGCGTCCAAGTGACTGTAGGTGATATCTAGAAAATAACAACGCAAAACTGCCCCCTTTTAACCACGGTATGTAACCACAGTCAAATCTTGTTCTCTCTTCTTTCACTTTGGCGTCCAAGTGGCTGTAGGAGATATCTAGAAAATAACCATGCAAAACTGCCCCCTTTTTACCACGGCATGTTACCACAGTCAAATCTTGTTCTCTCTTCTTTCACTTTGGCGTCCAAGTGGCTGTAGGAGATATCTAGAAAATAACCACGCAAAACTGCCCCCTTTTAACCACGGCATGTAACCACAGTCAAATCTTGTTCTCTCTTCTTTCACTTTGGCGTCCAAGTGGCTGTAGGAGATATCTAGAAAATAACCATGCAAAACTGCCCCCTTTTTACCACGGCATGTTACCACAGTCAAATCTTTATTTCTCTTGTTCTGCTTTGGCGTCTAAGTGGCTGCAGGAGATATCTAGAAAATAACCACGCAGATCTACGGTATTCATCTAAACAAAACAACGCTCTCACCATTTGACTCAAAGCGCTGGATTTCAGACGATGGGGTCCACACGCTGGCGTATGGTCACAAAGATATCGGTGGTAACTGAGTGTCTAGCGGCACAACCATCAACTCCTCACGGACGAAGCCCCGCTTGGGTCCATCGTAAATATAGTACACGACCGGCTCATTTGGTTTGGTAACAACCCTTTGTTACAATGTTGTAGACCTTCAAAGACCAGATTGGATCGGTCGCCCGCCTACTACCCCCTTCCAGCTCGCTAGGCTGATACAAATATCTCACACTCACCCGGGGAGGGAGCTTTTTTTCGTAGACTCCCACCGGTCTTGAATAGGGGGTAGAGGGCTTGAATGAAACAGCTTCTCTTTGATTGCTTGCGCAGGCTTCTTGCCAGTCAATCTGGTTACTTCATTGTCTAAAGCTGATACAACGACTGGCAGCCTTTTAACCCATTCAGTCGATCTCTGGCCGGAGGGAAGGCGCATTTCAACCGCATACTGGTGTCCAAACAGGCGTTCAGCCAGGGTTCGGCTGAATCTTTCAACTATCGCTTGGTCTCGATCTGTGGATATGAACACGTCCACGACGAATAGCTGTTTTGCTATCTCCCATATCTAGAGTTACAGCACCCATAAATTCGCGCCCAGGGTCGACCTATAGTAGTTCTGGCCATTTCAAAGGCCCGCGTCTGTAAACCTTTTGAAAGGCTTTTGAAACCTCTAGAGACACTTTCGAAGTCAAGGGCTCTGCTGCTTTGTAACGGCTAGCCACATCGACAACCGTCAAAGCATATTTGTAAACCTTTCTCCCACGAGGAAGTTTGTCGTGGGGAAAAAAAAGGAGATCCGCTTGATGCACCGCATTGGGTGAGAAGACATCAATCTTTGGTCCGGTGATGGTAATTCTGCCAAAGGGCTTGTTTGACGAGCCACTTTTTCGCTACCTCATCTGAGACGCGAGAAGCTGCAGCTAACTTTTTCACAGCGGTAATGCCTCTCCAATAGCCTTTTGGGCTATAGTAAATCTTTGAGAGTTTAGCATCCATCGTGTAAAATATATATATGTGTTTAGGTTTTAAAGAAAGCGAAAGGCTGCATACCCAAGGGCAAGTGCGCCCGTGCCAATAAACAAAAGCTCGCCTTGCTTCTGCTGCAGGAGACTGCGTTGATAGAAGTCAGAGAACTCGGGCTCTTTGGGAAGTGTTATTTGTTGGTCCCGGTGGGTGTTATTGTAGAGCGCCAGAGCTTGGTCGGTGTCTGAGAAGTTTTGTTTTGCTTGATCTTTGATCCGATCATTGGTCGCAATCCAGTCGAGGAGCTTTGTGCGGTCTTTCTGATATTTGGCCCAAGCCGCTTGGTAGGCTTCTAGACTTTTGTCGTGCCTGGTCTTCTCTTCCAGGACGAAGGTTGTCCAATATACACGCATAGTCACGTTCCGTGAAAGCTAAGTTACGGTCCGTGGAATTCCTTCCGACCGTGACGTTAAGAGTCGATCCGTACGGAGCGTACGGTTCGTGAACTGAACAGACGGACCGTAATCAAGAAACCACGGTCCGTGAATTGCATCTCATTAAGGGGACTTAGAATATTTTCTTATATTGCGTTGAACGGTGTGTACCCCAAACGGTTCGTCGATCCGTACGGAGCGTACGGTTCGTGAACTGAACAGACGGACCGTAATCAAGAAACCACGGTCCGTGAATTGCATCTCATTAAGGGCCGGACTTAGTATATTTTCGTGTATTGCGTTGAACCGTGTGTACCCCAAACGGTTCGTCGATCCGTACGGAGCGTACGGTTCGTGAACTGAACAGACGGACCGTAATCAAGAAACCACGGTCCGTGAATTGCATCTCATTAAGGGGACTTAGAATATTTTCTTATATTGCGTTGAACGGTGTGTACCCCAAACGGTTCGTCGATCCGTACGGAGCGTACGGTTCGTGAACTGAACAGACGGACCGTAATCAAGAAACCACGGTCCGTGAATTGCATCTCATTAAGGGGACTTAGTATATTTTCGTGTATTGCGTTGAACCGTGTGTACCCCAAACGGTTCGTCGATCCGTACGGAGCGTACGGTTCGTGAACTGAACAGACGGACCGTAATCAAGAAACCACGGTCCGTGAATTGCATCTCATTAAGGGGACTTAGAATATTTTCTTATATTGCGTTGAACGGTGTGTACCCCAAACGGTTCGTCGATCCGTACGGAGCGTACGGTTCGTGAACTGAACAGACGGACCGTAATCAAGAAACCACGGTCCGTGAATTGCATCTCATTAAGGGGACTTAGAATATTTTCTTATATTGCGTTGAACGGTGTGTACCCCAAACGGTTCGTCGATCCGTACGGAGCGTACGGTTCGTGAACTGAACAGACGGACCGTAATCAAGAAACCACGGTCCGTGAATTGCATCTCATTAAGGGCCGGACTTAGTATATTTTCGTGTATTGCGTTGAACCGTGTGTACCCCAAACGGTTCGTCGATCCGTACGGAGCGTACGGTTCGTGAACTGAACAGACGGACCGTAATCAAGAAACCACGGTCCGTGAATTGCATCTCATTAAGGGGACTTAGTATATTTTCGTGTATTGCGTTGAACCGTGTGTACCCAAAACGGTTCGTCGATCCGTACGGAGCGTACGGTTCGTGAACTGAACAGACGGACCGTATTCAAGAAACCACGGCCTTGAATTCCATCTCATGAATAGTTTTAGTGGGCAAAAATGATTGATAGCGGAAGGTTTGGCGGAGGTAATTCAGTGATGCAGATTGACCAGATACTAAAGGGCATTGTCACGCAGATTTTGCTGTGTTTTGGTCAAAATACACTAATATAAATATATGACAAAGTACCTTTGCTCAAACATAAAAGTGCTTTTAGAACACCAAGAAGATAATATCAAGTGATTTCTTCAAACCATAAAAAGGTTTTCTGCAATTTTTCCACGACTCTTGGGAGGAACTTGAAAAAATTGGCCAATTTTTTCAAGTTGCAATCCATTTCCATCCTGGCCATCCTGGTTTTATTTTGACATTGACTATAACAAAGTGCTATATTTAAATGGCCTACCAAAAAGGAAGTGAAACGGAGATAAACTAAATGGATGTGAAGGCAGTTTACTAAACTAAAAGTGAACAATGACATTATTGATTTGATATGTGATAAGTGTGCTACAATAAATGATTAAATGAATGTATATTCTGACTGTTGTTTCGATCGTGGGAAGGGTTGTTAATTTTTATATCGTTTGAATCGTGCATACTTATGTTTGGTGGAGTGGCGTGTTTTGAGTTAACGCCTCCCCGCGCTAATATTGACTCGCGCCTCGTTGCTAATGTCGCGAAAGTTGTCCGTTTTGTCATGATGTTGCATTCGTTTGAATGGTAAAGAACGAAATAGATATGCATTTTCTTCATTTCTCTCGCGTGAATATTGGGGTTTGTTTTTTTCGGCTCGTGTGTTTGTGAAAGCGTATCGTAGCAAAATAGATATTTGGTGTAGTAGCACGTTATTTGTCACGTGTAGGTTCCTTATTGCCTCTCGCGTCTAGTGATTTCGGCTAGCGTGTTTGTTTATATTTGAAAGCGTATCGTAGTAAAATAGATATTTGGTGTAGTGGCGCGCTGTTTGTCGCCTCACGCTTAAAGAACGAGATATATGTGTTGGTTCCTTATTTTCTCTCGCGTGAATGTTCGGGTTTAGTTTTCGGCTCGCGTGTTTGTTTATATTTGAAAGCGTATCGTAGTAAAATAGATATTTGGTGTAGTGGCGCGCTGTTTGTCGCCTCACGCTTAAAGAACGAAATATATGCACGCTCCGTAAGCAAGGATACGTTCCGTACGAAACGTACGGTTCGTACGAATCGTATGGACAGTAACAAGTTATTCACAGTGACTTAGTGTGATAATGAGATGCACGTTCCGTATACAGACGGAGCACGGTCCGTTCGAAACGTACGGTTCGTACGAATCGTATGGACAGTAAAAAGTTATTCACGTGATAATGAGATGCACGTTCCGTATACAGACAGAACACGGACCGTAAGCAAGGATAACGTTCCGTGCGAAACGTACGGTTCGTACGAATCGTACGGACAGTAAAAAGTTATTCACTCTGACTGAGTGTGATAATGAGATGCACGCTCCGTACACAGACAGAACACGGATCGTAAGCAAGGATAACGTTCCGTGCGAAACGTACGGTTCGTACGAATCGTACGGACAGTAAAAAGTTATTCACACTGACTGAGTGTGATAATGAGATGCACGCTCCATATACAGACAGAACACGGAGACCGTATAGTTACGTAAAGTTTGAAGGTTACGGACCGTAAGCGAGGATGACGATCCGTACGTTTTGTACGGACCGTCAACGTTTACTCACGGTCCGTATCAGTGCGACAGTATTGGACATGACTGGGCTTGGTTGCTATCCCCAGACAAATATTTTGCTAGATAATTGCCTCCAGTGAAAGCGGCTGCATTGAGAACTGCTCCAGCAACCATCATGGCGATTGCGGTGGCCATTGTTGTATATATAACGTTTTGTATTTTTTACATCGAGGTTGGAAGGATTTTCTGGTCCTCAAGATATTTCTTCAGTACGATGCTCCCAGCCATAACAGCTGTGAACTTTACGTAGTTCATCACATTTGAGCTGGGGTCAGCTGTGAATGTCTCTTTGACGACTTTTTTACCAACCCATCCAATACCGGCGACAAGACCAGTGATTGTTGCGGCATCGAGAACTGATTTCACGAGCTTGTTGTCAGACATGGTTGTGTATATATAAGATTTTAAATTTCGATTAATTCCTCATCGTGCGCTGGGTCTGTGTTTTCGTTGATTGGTTGTGTTGCTTATTGCCAAACTGTTTTTAAGGCGGTTGTGTTGAAATTAACCAAAACCAGAAGAACACCTCCGATTGCAAATGAATGGGGTTAGTTTCTAGAGAAACTGTGGTGCTGCGTCGGTGGGGATGAAGCACAAGAGTTTGGTTTTATCGACTGAGTCGATAAGGTAAATTAGCCACCGTAAAAAGATTCGAGAAAGCTGACGTTTCGAGCACTAGCCCTTCGTCGGAGCGAATCAACCTCCGACTCCGATTGCAGCCCCGTTTACGAAAAGTTGGATGAGGTTTGCCATTGTATATATAGGATTTTTTATTCCATCTCGCGAATTCCTGATTTTCGTTTCTGTGTGACTGGAGGAGTAGTTTGGACATCCTCTGCTGCTGCTGGAGGGGTTGGGGCTTTGTTGCGCCCAATAGTCTTCATAATGGCTTAACGTTGGTAATACACACCCAAAGCGGAGACAATCAACCCGCCAACCGTCAGAATGAAGTAGCCCGAGTTGTTGCTGCTTGATTCTTGAGAGGGGGAGGGGTCATTTGTCGTTTTTGGAGTAGGGTCATTTACCGCTTTGGCAGCGTGTTTTTTTGCTTCGCGAGCCATACGGTTGCGCTCTGCTAGTCATTTGCCAGAAGCAACACGACCAGGGTTTTTCGCTGGAACAGTTTTTGGAACATCAGAGGTAATGTGTGTGTCTTTAGGTATCGTCTCTAGTCGTGGCGTATCCATATATATATAAGTTTTTTAAAAAACCTGCGCTCGTTCCTACCTGGTTCCTACCTGGTTCTTGTCAGATTATTTGTCAACTTCATCAAAGCCCTCTAGTGGGTAGCCTTCACTGTCTCTGCTTGGGTGTGTTGGAGGCATGAGCTCTTCAGGCACTTTCTTGAAGTCGATGTGTTTTGTAGTGATCAGAGCAGCATTGGCCAACGCTAACCATCGCCCGCATCGCAGTGCAAGGCTTCCAGCAAAGGATGACAATTCATGGTTAATCATGTAGTCATTTTTGAGTTCTTTTTGAAACTCTTTCACATCATCAATCGAAACAACCATGCCAACGCTCTTGCTTACAAGCATTATAAAGCTGTCGGCAATCAGAGCCTCGGTCATCTTGTTGCCGACGTAGGCTTCATATCTTTTGTATAGCCTTACAACCTCCTTGTCTGTAAGGCGTTTCACCTGCTCGTGTGAGAGCTGGACACCGATAACTTCTTTTGATTTGCCAGTCGAGACCAGAACTGCCAGCTCCTCGCGTTTCGTCTGGGCAACCCTCGATTTCCTCCTCGAAAGTTATTTGTGTTATTTTTTTCGTATACTAGATAAATTTTGATGAAAACGCTTTACTAATCCTTGAATGTTTTCTAAGAAATTTGGTTCTTTTGTTGCCCAAATTTCAGTCAAATCAAGCAGTTTCCACGCAAAAACTGCTACTGGTTTTGGCCTTTCAGATGATTTAAATGCTTGTCGCATAGAAATCATTCGCTCTCTCTCTCTCCTCACCTTCATCTTGTTTTGAAAACCCCATTCTCATTTGCCATAAGCACACTCAAGTCTCTTGCCCGACCAGATGGACGATACAAATGGCAGCCTTTAGCTGTGCTGTCATAAAGGACTATGTAGTCGTGCAAGATAATATGTTGGAGATTAGCGACACTACTCACGATGAATACGGCAAACACCCAATATGTGGTCAGTGGTCTCCAGCTTGGATACATGTAGATTTGATTGTTTTTGTTTTTAAACTTGACCATCGTTTGTTTGGCGCCGTCTCGCGAACACTTCAAGCTATTAAAAGCCACAACTCTACAAGAAGCTATGGAGGCCGTCAACCTTACCGAGGCATACAACGTTAGATTAAGGACAGACTCGGAATGCAATCGTTTCTTTGATGCCTGCGTAGTCTGGTTGGGCCATTTGGAATATTCAGTTGTGCCGAACGGGTTATTTGGGTCATTTGGACTGGTTAGGCCATTTTAGCCAGTTGAGTCAATTAGAATGATTGGGCCATTTGTATTGGTTGGACCGTTTGAGCGGCATTTGGGTCATTTCGACCAACTGAATGACTACTTGCATCAGTTGGAACATTTGCGCCAGTTAATTGAGTCATTTTAA
Source organism: Dendrophyllia cribrosa (assembly GCA_024195265.1). Lineage (NCBI taxonomy): Eukaryota > Metazoa > Cnidaria > Anthozoa > Scleractinia > Dendrophylliidae > Dendrophyllia > Dendrophyllia cribrosa. The sequence continues at coordinate 14,258,862 of JAJLRJ010000009.1, read as the reverse complement.
CCAGTTGGGCCATTTGAACTGGATGGGTCATTTGGACTGGTTGGGCCATTTGTGTTATTTTGAAAAATGTGCTATTCAAGATAGTTGAGCCATTTGAGTTATTTCGATTAAATGGACTATTTGGACTGGTTGGGCCATTTGAGACGGTTGGGTCAGATCATTTGGACCGAATGAGCCATTTGAGCCACGAGTTGGTTCATTTAACTAAATACAATCAACTCTTGCTATAACGGACACCCTCGGGACCGGGTTTTGGTGTCCGTAATAGCGACAGTCCGTAATAGCGGGGTGGGAAAAAATTATTTGAAAACCTACTTACAGTAGGAGGATTACAAGCATTTACATTGTCATTGACTGCAGGACCTGTTCCAGAGACTTTTTCGCATGTAAAGAACGAAAAAACCGTTTTATTTATAAACAGCATAGAACTTAACAGAACGCAACTTTCATACGCTTTTGTAGATGGATAGATATCTTTATTTGAACAGGGTAACACCTTCAGCTATTTACATAAACTGGTATCAACGGAGGCCCTATTAATCGAGGGAGGCGATTATCTCAAATATTTCCATCAAAGGGGTGCGATTAATCGAGGGACGGCTATTATTCGAGGAAATACGGTACTTTACATTTGAAAATCTGTGGGATTTATTTTGAAACATTCACTACATGGCCGTCACTTCTCCTTGACAAAATATCTATCCAACCGGCTCTAGGTAACTCTCCCCATTAACGCCAATTTCTCCGACTTTGTCATCTGGGATGTATAATTCGTGCGCAACGTTAAACCGCCCTCTTTGAATAAGAAAAGCAGAAATGTTTTGGACGCTGTCAAGAACGTCCTTGAAACTCTTTAAAGTGGTTGTTTGGTCTGAAATTTACAGTGGGAAGAAATATTTGGACAGATTAGCTGAACTTATCTATGGCAGCGAGACTGCAATTTTAGTTGATGGTCAACAGAAGAAGTGCAAATCCAACCAGAAAGACAAAGGTGTTGACATAAGGCGGGAAAATAATATTGAAAATGTGTTTTAATGTTCAAAGATGCCGCTCGGTGTCCTCGAAAACGAGAGTAAAAGCAATACAATTGTGACGTCGGGACCGAATAAGTGTCCGTAAGCCCGTAACATCGAGAGTCCGTAATAGCGGGAGTTTTTTTCAGTAAAACGCCTATAACTTTTGCTGGGGATTCACCGTTTGTCCGCAAGGCGAGAGTTGACTGTACTACTGTCATATTTATCGGTGGTTATTTGTCGATAAATAAAACCACTATGAAAACGAGACTCATAATATCATTCTAATTTTCTGTTTTATATCGGGTCCGAAAAAAAAGGGAAGCCAAGGTAAAAAAAACACTCAGACAGGATCAAATGATAGAAAAAGTGTGGTGGTTTAAATAAAACAGTTTTCGGTGGTTATTTATCTTAAGCCAATAAAACCCCTTGCAAACATGGATAAAAACTACTAAAAAATGTGGTGGTTAAAATAAAACAGTTTTCGGTGGTTATTTATCTTTAGCCAATAAAAACCCTTACAAATATGAATAAAAACTATTAAAAATGTGGTGGTTAAAATAAAACAGTTTTCGGTGGTTATTTATCTTTAGCCAATAAAAACCCTTGCAAACATGAATAAAAACTACTGAAAAATGTGGTGGTTAAAATAAAACAGTTTTCGGTGGTTATTTATCTTTAGCCAATAAAAACCCTTGCAAACATGAATACAAACTACTAAACAGGTGGTGGTTAAAATAAAACAGTTTTCGGTGGTTATTTCTCTTTAGTCCATAAAAACCCTTGCAAACATGAATAAAAACTAGGAAACGATGTGGTGGTTAAAATGAAACAGTTTTCGGTGGTTATTTATCTTTAGCTAATAAAAGCCTTTAAAAACATGAATAAAAACTACTAAAAAATGTGGTGGTTAAAATAAAAGAGTTTTCGGTGGTTATTTATCTTTAGCCTATAAAAACCCTTGCAAACATGAATAAAAAACTAGGAAACGATGTGGTGGTTAAAATAAAACAGTTTTCGGTGGTTATTTATCTTTAGCTAATAAAAGTCTTTAAAAACATGAATAAAAACTACTAAAAAATGTGGTGGTTAAAATAAAACAGTTTTCAGTGGTTATTTATCTTTAGCCAATAAAAGCCAAAAGCATGAATAAAACCTACTAAAAATGTGGTGGTTAAAATAAAACAGTTTTCGGTGGTTACTTATCTTAAGCCAATAAAGCCTTTAAAAACATGAATAAAAACTACTAAAAAATGTGGTTGTTGAAATAAAACAGTTTTCGGTGGTTATTTCTTTTTAGCCAATGAAAACCCTTGCAAACACGTGCACGTGGTTATTTATGCTTTCAAACGATCATTACAGATAAGTTGTAGAAAAATTAGGGAAAAGAAATACTGAATTTGTGCCAGGTGGAACTAAAATTGAGACCTCAATAGTATGCAACAAAATAAATACAGAACTGATTGAAACAATTTTGTTTTTTTTATTATAACTTTGTCTGAAGCTAAAATGCTGTTGGTATCAGGGTACTGGGCCACGGGAACACACGCAAAACACCTTTTAGGTGGCCCTAATGTAGGTAAAAAGAAAGTAGAAAGTCAACTATCTCTTCTCTTTCACCATTAATCGCACGAAGAAGGATGCTCAGAATTGTCCTTTTCACTGAGATGATGAAGAGCCACGGCTACTTTGAAAGAACTGACAAGCTCTAAAATAATTGATTTCCTCATGGTACATTATGAGCCAGATGATGCTCTGAAAGAAACACACACAAATAAAAATTAAAGATTGTCACAGGAAATTATTTTCCACAACTTAATTGGGAATGGGAATTTATGAAGGGCGACGGCTAGAAACAATGAATTGCCACAAATTTAGAGATTTTTAAACCTGCGCACACAACCTTAAAAGAAAAAAATGTGACATTTACAAATTTAAAGTAATCATAAATGAAATAATTATCCTATTCACATCCGTTGAAGAAAGCCAAAAGAATGTCTGCATGGGAGCATCAATTTGTACTGCTCACTCAGGTCTGGTTTTCACACCCCAAAACGGATTTGAGTGAGGGCTCATTTTCCTTGACATGGCTGGTAATTAAGCTTATATGACCAGCTCTTAGAAAAAAGTTGACAAAAGTTCATCACACGATCAAAATTTTGTTGACCACAAATTGACAACATGGTCAGTTAAGTCACGTAATGTTGAACTTGCAATGAATGAATTTCAACTCGCAGTTGTCTCAAATGTGCTCAGATAATACCTTTCCTAATATAAATAAACATTTCTTCTGTTCAAGTTACATAAAGTTAAGTTCAAGAAATATATTATTTGATGGCATAATAGGCAACTGCAAACTCAAATTCATTCTTCGCAAGGTCAATGTTACAAATCTTGTGGTCGATTTGCAGTCAACAAAAATTGAAGTGAAACCAATGGTGTGTATAAAGAGGGTTAATTTTAAGCCACTTCAAAGGACACGAGGGCTCAATAGTAGGTAATTTTGCGACTGGTCACATCCTAGTGGTGATTTAAAGGAACAAATCTCTCGGAAGCCTACTAGGGAAAACTATTCTAAATTGGCCTTTAAAAAAAATACATTTTGTGACTACATGTAGTTTCAGTCTGCAGTCTGCAAATGTGGCACACTGTATATCTCATTTTCAAATGATGTCACACTGGTGTCAAAAACAAAAGAGTTCTCATTCGCTTCTATTACTTTCTATTGTTCCGTACACCAACATCATCACTGCCCTTTTGTCTTTGAAATCCTCAGGGAATGGTTGCAAACCATCTATATAATCATTATTGTATAAATTGTATAAAGATACATACATGCAGTTTATTTGTAGGTGCATCAAAATCGGGAAAGGTAAATGAAAGGAAATTTCTGTCAAGGAAAGTGACAGCATTTGTGTTAACCACCAAAGTCATGTACATAAATAAAGAGGGCACTTCTGTAGAAACAAGGTCACTCGCCGTTGGTGGATCGTGACATGAATCGGCCACGTTTTCATTATACAAATCTGATACATCCTAAAAAGGACGTATACAAAACATGGAACCGGGTCCATGGACCACCCCTGTGGACCTGGTCCATGGACCACCTTGTGGACCCAGTCCATGTAACACCTGATGGACCACCTTTAATTTTCATCAATTTAATTTATTTTTTTTATCTTTCTGTCAGTATAAAGGATGGACTGCGGACTGGGGACAGGGTATAAAACTCAGTCTTCAGTTTCAATAAATATGGCGTTCAACATCAAGTAGCAACATCAAGATGCAAGTTGAATAAGAAGGACTGGACCATGTCCCAAGCTACTATAATTATGGGATGCAGACAATCCCATGTGCTTTTCTTTTGGATTCACTGTGCATGTGTAGTCAAGAAATACTGATGAAACTAAGCCTGGTGGAGTATAAATAAACACATGCGCAAGCCACCATACTGATGAAAAGTGTGTTGTTTGTTATTGTTTCTAGATGCTTCACGGATACTTGGAAGAGCAGTGTTTACGGTTTGAGCATGGCCTCCCCTTACCTTCCCCCTTCCCACACCAAGAACTCAAAATGCATGAAAACACTGCTCTTTGTGAGTATCCACAAAGCACCTAGAAACTATTAAAAGAATCAGTATGGTGGCTTTGGCATGTGTTTGTTTATAATCCACTAGGCTTTTGTTTTATCTGAATCCAAAAGAAAAGCACATGGGATTGTCTGCATCCCATAATAATAGTAGCTTGGGACTTGGCCCAGTCCTTCTTGTTCTACTTGCATCAAACGAAAAACTCCTGCCCCAACAGTACCCAACAGTACCAGCCAGGAATCAGAATGCATATAAAAATTAATGCAATGACTGCAAAAGCGTAAATTACATTGATAGTTGAAAGTTAAATGTTGATGTTGAACGTCATATTTATTTAAACTTAAGACTGTGTTTTATACCCTGTCCTCAGTCCACAGTCCAACTTTTATACTGACAGAAAAATTCAGGAAAAATGGGTCCACAGGTCCTCCTAAAAATAACAAACAGAACGTTGTTCCATAAAGCTTATCATCATCATCAAATCACCAAACTTTATTTATGTGTCAGAAACATTCTAGCTCAATTGAAACTATTTGGCGACAACTGAGCTTAACTAAGAACTCAAAATTAAAAAAAGCTGAAAAAACTAATAAGTTTTAACTTACCTAAGTTTCTAAAATATTCAATTGAGCTAATTGGTGACACCTAATTTCTAACTATATGTAATATACACCTAATTGCAGTAACATTGTCATAGAAAAATGAAAAAAGCTAAATAGGAATTAGTTAGCTTAATCATCATTCACAGCGACACGCGGCACGCGGCACGATCAAGCATGCAGCGGCTATTGTTGATTTATAATAAGCGTGCAGCGGCTATTGTTATTTGGATGTCTATTATTAATTCCTATTGGCCTTTTTTCATTTTTCGCTTTTACATTTTTCATTTTTCTATGACAACGTCATTGCATTTAGGTGTATATGTTGTAGTTAATTTTTTATCTCAGGTAATTTTTATTTTTCCATTGTTTTTGGGTATGGTAATATATGCTAATGATTTGAAACAAAGGAAAAACAAAAATTACCTGAAATAAAAAATTAACTGCAACAAATATCTTTCAAAACAAAACAATAATTAACAACCTACGTAAAATCTCTCATTAGAGATTCACCTTACCAGCAATGAATCTGAAATAAGTGTGGGTTGAAATACATGTACATCAAGCTGCTCGTAAAGCGGATCTTTGAGACTCTGACATTGAATGCTGGTACCATCCACTCGCTTGCTGCGTTTTGTTCGGTCCTCTTTTCCTTTTCTTTCTTACAAACTGTGTCATATCATATATAGGCATACCGATTCTGTACCTCGCCGTGTTTCCATCTTCATGAATAGCAGAGAAACGGGGGTGAGTTGCATGAACTACTCCGGTCGTTATCTACCGCCATGTTGGATATGGTGGAACATTGACCCATGTATGGTCATGTATGCCAACACAGAGTGTATTTATTATCGGTGGTTATTTTACGTGGTTGGATGCAGATTCTGTGTTACAGAATACCTCCTCAAACTCACGATTTAGGTCGTTGAAATCGATACAATGGCTTCCCTTAAATCAGAGGAAAGGTGGCAGACTGAGAGAAGCACGGTATTGGAGAGAAACAAGTACATATTCAACAGTCTTCTTTTGAGTGACATCAAGTTTGCCTTTCCTAACACAGAGACAACCATAATTCCAGCGCATAAGTATGTTCTCGCCGTCAGCAGTCCAGTGTTCTTTGCCATGTTTTACGGAGATCTGGCTGAGACCAGGGACACTATAGACATCACTGACTGTGATTCCGACATCTTTCTTCGCTTTCTGCGTTTCATTTACTGCGATGAAGCGACTTTTGAAGACATAGACTGTGCTATTAAAGTGTGGCATCTCGCTGACAAATACGACGTCCCCTCGCTTGCAGAAGAGTGTGTGGTGTATTTAGACGGAAACATGGATCCACTCAGCGCTTTTGATGTCTTAACTTATGCTCGCCAGTTTAGCGATAAAGGTCTGGAAACTGCTTGCTGGGAAGTGATCGATTACAACGCGGAAGCGATCGTTGCAGATGACTCGTTTCTGGATGTGAAGCATGAGTTCTTATCCTCATTTGTCGAACGATCGTCTGCACGCATCGAAGAGACTACCTTATTTAAAGCTATGGATCGTTGGGCTGCAAGAAGATGCGAAGAAGTAAGAATGACTGTAAATGGAGAAAACAAAAGGGCCTTCATGAAAGAAGATCTGTTGAAGCAATTTCGATTTTCGTTGATGTCGCCTAATGAATTTTCAGATGTGGTGTTGCCGACTGAAATTTTGCTGACAAATGAGGTAATCGACGTTTTTAAACAATTTACATCCGTTTCTATCCCTGGTGGATTAAAGTTCTCATTGTGTCCCAGGAAAACATGCCACAAGCTGTGTCAATTGCATAACACGGGCAATGTAAGCGTTCCAGGTACCAATACTGGCACATGTTCTCTTGTATCTGTGAAGTCCGGCTTATTGACATTTGCAGTGAAAAGGGACATTTCGTTGTGCGGAGTAAAGATTGTCACTGATAAAGGTCGAGAATCTTGTCGCGTTAGTCTATCCATCAGTGAAGGAGGCCAAAAAATGAAACAAATTAATGATAAGCATTTCCCTTCGTCCTTCGACAATAATTATGGAGTTATTGATGTCCTCTTCAACAGGCCTTTCTCTTTGACAAAGAATATTTGCTATACAATTGAAACCAACACAGATACAACAAACAATCTCTATTCCGGCTATGTTTGCTGGCAAAAATTGGAGACAACTAGTACCGGTGGCACGTTTGGCAGTACATTCGGCAGTACATTCGGCAGTACATTAGGGTCCCCGACCAAAAAAAAATCAGACACAACTGACAAAAATAAAGATGACATAATATCTTTTTATTGTTTTCAGTATTGTGACCAAAATTGTCCAGAACATTCGGCGTATAGCGGGGAGATAATGAAACTAGTTTTGGAAGATAAACTACGTGTGTAGTTTTATTGTACTTCATCATCATTTATATTAGGTCACTCCATCCTGATTTCCTTGCAAAGCGAGGTTTATAAATGTCACGTAGATTCATGTGGGGATTGCGCGAGGATCCCTTTAGGGCAGTGGAATCTCGCATTGCTTTTATATATAATATAGACATACCAGTTGATATGCATGCCTATCGGCATGCATATGAGGTGTTCTGATCATTGAACTGAAGATTTGACTTGGCATTTTGGCATTTTATTACTACATTTTATTACATGTGGCTGCACATGTTGTGCGGTACAAAACTAGTTAGTTATAGAATGCCAAGTCGAAGATCACCTCAATTATATATATATATAAACAATTACAAACAATTGCAATCAGATCCAACTCTCACACACGTTGCTTCAGTAGAAAAGTGGTGCTCTAAATGGCTACGTAAAGGCAAAATTTCATTTGAAGTGGCAGATTGGGTTTTAAATAGAAAAGCCAAACCAGGAACAGCATTTGGAAATATTAAAACCCACAAAGAAGGCAATCCACTCCGCCTTATCACTTCTTGTTGTGGCACAGCAATAGGCCATTTCCGAGTTGCCTTTAGCCTCTCTATCGAAGCGAGGCTAGGTGCGAAACCTTTCATATGAAAATGAGTTTTCATTCACATGCAAATCAGTTTTATTTGCATGTGAATGAAAACTCATTTTCATATGAAAGGTTTCGCACCTAGCCTAGCTTTGATAGAGAGGCTAAAGGCAACTTGGAAATGGCCTATTGAGCGGGTCGGCATTTACTGAGTTCTATTTACAACCACTAGCTCGTAACCTGCCTTCTTTTATAACAGACACCAATGATCTACTGAATCGAATTGAGGAAGTTAATAATAGTGGTCCTTTTCCGGAAGGCACTCTATTGGTTTCTTGGGACGTAGTATCTATGTTTCCCAACATAGATAATGATTTGGGTCTTAATGCAGTCAAAAAAGCCCTTGATGCCAGAGATCGTCTAATACCATCCACAAAATGCATTTTGGAAGCAGTTAAACTCTGGCTTGTGAGTAACCATTCTGTTTTTAAGGAAAACTTTTTTCTGCAAATTCATGGTACGGCCATGGGACCAAAAAACGCTTGCAGCTACGCGGATTTGGCAATGGGGAAAATTGATCATAAGGCTAAATTCTGTGGTTCATTAAAACCTATGTTATGGTGGAGGTACCAAGATGATATTTTCGATCTTTGGCAGCAGGGGCTTTTTGCCTTAGAAACATTTACTCAGTACATTAACTCCCTTTATCCCACAATTAAATTTGAAGTAGTATTTTCTGAAAGTCATCTTCATGTATTAAACGTTACCCTACACTTAAGTGATGATTTTATCAGGACTGATGTGTATTCGAAACCCACAGATAGCCACCTGTACCTTCCTCCCACTAGTACCCATCCCAAACATATATTCAAAGCAATCCCTTTCAGAGTTGCCGCCAGAATCTATAGAAATTGTTCAGATGATGATTTCTTTGTGAAAAGGCTAAGCGAGTATAGGGGCTATCCGGTGGATCAAGGTTATCCTGCCACTCTGGTTGACCAGTTTTCTAGAGCTTCTGCTATTCCCAGGAAAGATCTGCTTAAACCGAAAAATAGTTTCCCTAGGAAACTTTTCCCATTTGTTACCACTTTCAACCCCAACTTGCCTAACATCAGTACTATCATTAGGAAACATTTGCATTTTTTGGCTACTACCATAGAGCGGTTACAAGTGGGTGGAGGTTATACAGTACTTTTAGAAACATTGTTGTTATGACGCTCTAGCTAAGTTGATCATAATAAAAAGGAAGAGCATATATGAGTTATAATAATATTTAAATTAAGTAATTAAATAAATAGAGCTAAATAATAAATTAAAGTTGTTCAACATGCCTGACTGTCAAGTAGAAAGAGTTTGTATTCTTTTTTTAAAACTATTGAAAGGACACTTAATTTTCATAGCTATTGCTTCCCAGGTCTGTGATGCTACTACGCTAAACCTTGCTAGGCCATAATTCAGTAGTTCTGGAAAATAGCCGAATATCAAACAATTCTATCCTATAGAAGCGCTAACAAAAAATCAATGAACTCTCCCAATTAAAATGATGAAGTTCATCTTATCATGCTTAGATTTCCGCAGTAATCTATTATCAGTTCAGAGTGATGAAACTTTATCGTGTTTTAATGTGTGTTTTTCGATATCCTTTGTTGTGCAAATCCAATTTATGTTTATCCTTAAAAGTATCAGGCTTCAGCCCTTTAATTATTGCTGCTGATAAGTCGATTGTTTTAAAATTTGTGAATCCTTTATCAGCTATTGTTAAAAATTTTGCCAGAAACTGGTGGCAGAATTGCAAAACCACAATATGTGAATAGCCCATTTCTGAGTTGCTCTTTGCCTCCTTTTCAAACCGAGGCCAAGTGCAAAACCGTTCATATGGATATGAGTTTTCAGTTTCACATGCAAATAAAACTTATTTCCATATGAATGGTTTTGCACTTGGCCTCGGTTTGAAAAGGAGTCTAAGAGCAACTCGGAAATGGGCTATTATACTCTCTCCCCCTTTGGTTTTCTAAAAAGTGCATGTATCATTATCTTTGAGACCTATTTTCTTTAGGAAGTCGTTTGTTGCCAGTCATATGTAATAGCTTAAACTAAAATGGTCATTTCAGATTTCAGCACCCTAAGCGGTACCAATCTACAAATTTTGACTCCTAAGAGGTACGACGAGCACCCCCGTCATTTTCATTTTTTTTAAATTTTAATATAAAAAAACTGAGGTCCCGTAAGGGGTTATCGGAAAACGGGATACATGTATTCATTTAAAATTGGGGGAAAATTAACACGATACAATGTACATCAGCATTCAATTTTTTTTTGCCCAGCGATCTACGGCGTTGAATAACCTTCTTTCTGTTCTTCTGCCAACTTTATTCTGTGTAAAATAGAATGCACGATCACTGCAACAAACCGTTGAGAATAATAATAATAATTAAAATAATATATTATAACAGAAGCTCGTTATAAGCTTCTGATTATAATTATAATAAGAACCTTCCCATCACCCTTTGCACCAGAAAAATTTTCGATGCCAAATAACTCTGTCAATTTTGAGTATATGAGGATACTACACCACATGCTATTCACAACACTCGAAATAAAGCGCGAAGACTGAATTCCAGAGGTATTTCGACTCGAACTATGTTAACGAACCCCATTGAGTCTGGCAATCCCTAGGGATGTTAAATAAGGATAAAAGATGACTCTCACCAGCATTGTGCCCTTCAAACGTGATCAAGCGCCCGGAAGAGCATTTGACGACTCTTTTCTGTGACCCCCGAATTTCAAGTGAAGAAGATTATCTGTTGTTGTGATTATGGCGGATCCACAGATGCCAGTTCAACCAGCACGACCGGTGCGTCCAGTGCAGCCAGCTCCACTGGCACGGCCAGTGCAACCGGCACAACCAGCACGGCCGGCACAAGCGGCACAACTGGCACAGCCGGCACAAGCGGCACAATTACCAGCACAACCAGCACAAGTGGCACAACCAGCACAGCCAGCGCAACCGCTAGGTCAGGGTGAACAGGGAGAACTCGAGGTAACTATTTTTCTGAACTGTAGTCTATTATGCCATCGAATTTCCCCAAAGTTTTGGCGCGGTGTTGTTTCAGTTGAGTTTTTGTAAATTTTGGGTGTAAGGGTAACACGCATCTTAAGGTTATCGCTAAATTTGTTCTTATGGTACGGTTGGCTTGGGTTCAAATACACTTTTATTTCTCGCCTGGGATATTGAATGTGTTTATTGTTGAGCCACAGTACTCTTAGTGACATGATTCTTTCGCCAAGGGAACGACTGATGATCACTAATGAGTGTGTTTTTCGATGCATTTTGTTCGGGCTCAGTATTTGATTGTACTCTTAGTGACATGATTCTTTCGTCAAGGGAACGACTGGTGATCACTAATGAGGGTGTTTACAATGCATATTGTTTAAACTCAGTATTTGATTGTATTCTTAGTGACATGATTCTTTCGTCAAGGAAACGACTGATGATCACTAATGAGTGTGTTTGCAATGCTTATTGTTTGGTCTCAGTATTTGATTGTACTCTTAGTGACATGATTCTTTCGTCAAGGGAATGACTGATGATCACTAATGAGTGTGTTTACGATGAGTATTGTTCGAGCTCAGTATTTGATTGTACTCTTGGTGGCATGATTCTTTCGTCAAGGGAGCGATTGATGATCACTAATGAGTATGTTTACAATAAGCATTGTTTGGGCTCGGTGTTTGTTTGTACTCTTAGTGACATGTTCTTTTGTCAAGGGAACGACTGACGATCACCAATGGGTGTGTTTACGATAAGTATTGTTTGAGCTCGGTATTTGATTATACTCTTAGTGACATGATTCTTTCGTCAGGGGAACGTCTGATGATCACTAATAAGTGTGTTACAGTGCATATTGTTCGAGCTCGGTTTTTAATTGTGCTCTTAATGACATGATTCTTTCGTCAAGGGAACGATTGATGTTTACTAATGAGTGTGTGTACGCGCACAATGCATATTGTTTGAACTCAGTATTTGATTGTTCTCTTAGTGACATGATTCTTTCGTCAAGAGAACGACTGATGATCACTAATGAGTGTGTTTACAATGCATATTGTTCGTCGAGTTCAGTATTTGATTGTATTCTTAGTGACATGATTCTTTCGTCAAGGGAGCGATTGATGATCACTAATAAGTGTGTTTACAATGCTTTTTGTTTAAACTCAGTATTTGATTGTACTCTTGGTTGACATGATTCTTTCATCAACGGAACGACTGATTATCGCTAATGAGTGTGGTTACAGTGCATATTGTTCGAGCTCGGTTTTTAATTGTGCTCTTAATGACATGATTCTTTCGTCAAGGGAACGACTGCTGTTCACTGAGAAGTATGTTTACAATGCATATTGTTTGAGTTTGGTATTTGATTGTACTCTTGGTGACATGATTCGTTCGTCTAGGGAATGACTGCTGATCACTAGCGAGTGTGTGCACGATGCATTTTTTATCGAGTTCAGTATTTGATTGTACTATTAGTGACATGATTCTTTCGTCAAGGCCCATTGACGGATGTTTGAATGCGTTTTATGTGATCCTTTTCAGACTTTGAAGAGGAACGTGGTTGCTTTACAGAAGAAGGTAGAATCTCTGACTACCTTATCCTTGGAGAGTCTGTTGGGTAGAGTTCAATTCATGGCCGCCCGTCCTATTGCTGAATTATCCCGCTACGAGGCCATGGTTTTGATTGAAGCAATAAAGGATGCAGCTCAAGATGGCAAACACGACCGTGCGAACTATTACAAGTTGGCTTGTGAGACACTTCGTTCTAAGCTCCACTGCACTACCGACAGCCAGTTCCGTGATTACCTTCTCCCTCTCTTGGGGGATAAGGATCAAGAGAAGATTTTGGAGATAGTGGCGAAGGTGGATAGGCACACCAGAGGGCGGCAGGAACGTAGTTTTATTAGGCCTCCACGTTGTGATGGCCCATCAGCTCCATATACGCTTCGTTGCTTCTATTGCGAGAGGTTTGGCCACACTAAGGCAACCTGCTTCAAGAGGAAGAGGGATTTCCCTGAATCCTCTCCGCGTGACAATTATAAACAAGGAAGTTTTAAGTAGAACTGTTGATGAGTAATGGACCGGAATTATGGAATAAATGATTGTTTCAATGCCTTTCTCTTGTTTTTTGATGTTTATATTATTCAGTATTTATTTCTACATTCCATCTATCCCACCCTTGGGACTGTGGTTAGTGACAATTGCGAAAACGGGGTATCTTAAGTCACCCTCCTAGTCATTCTGGGTCACAATTGTCACTTCCTGCTGGCCTTTTACTTTTATTCCCCTTTTGTTGTTAATATAAATCTCCACCCACGCTTTTCCCTTCGTCTTTTCCTTTTTTAGGCTTCCTTTGAACTGGTGTGGGAATGGGAGTGTGACCTATCTTTTGACGTGTCTGTCTTAGCTGCAACCCAGTCTTTTCCGGAAAAAGTACGTTGGGTTGATTGGAGGGGAAACCCTGTTAAGGCCGGCATGGGAGTGACAACGTTCCCAGATGAGAGGCTCAGTCAAATCATTCAGGGTGATACACTTGGTTCTATTTCTGAATTGCGATTTCTTGTGTTTTATGTTTTGAATAAAATGTCATTTGTTGAGGATGGGTGAGTTTGGGGTGTTAAGGTTTGGGAGGTTCTTTTGGTCTGTGGGGGCTTGGGTTGTTGTGCTCGGCCTCTGGTGGGAACCAGGATAGGAAGCGGCGAGATCAACGCTCCCATACCTCTATTCAACAATGAGTACGAGTAAGAGTGTTGTGGAATAGAATACTATTTACACCTACCATAAAATACCTATTTAAATTGACTGAGTGCGATGACGTCATCAGTCACGTGACTATGCCCCCAAGTGCCTTTAAACGTTTTTTAGAAACATGGTTTGATAAATGCAAATATAGTCAACGTGGCAAGGAAGGCATTCGCTTACAACATTTCGTCATGCCCGGTATGGTTCTGGATTTTCAAAATTAAGGGGGCTATACACATGAGCAAATAGGGGGTCTGGGGACTAGTATCTTTGTATACATGTATCTTTGAAAGGGTGAAATGCAGAGTTAAAAAATTTGATATGTTGGTAGATATAAGAATAAAAATAAATGATTTATCAACGTCATTAGTATGACGTCTTGGATCACGTGACCAGAACGCACGGAAGTTGACTGATTTTTGGCTCGGTTCCGGTTGCAGTTCTGGTTTTATTAACTTAAATAAATCCCCGTTTTTCCACCCAGTAAAAATTTATGCTATTTTTGTGTATAAAAAAGGCCATTATTACTCCTCCAGTAAAATTGTGTAAAAATGAAGGTGACGAAAAAAGTTTTACACGTTGGAAATCCATCCTTTACTGATCCTGTTCAGCGACTTTTCAGTTTAAAACTATAAACAAATCTGCATAAGTGGTTTTTATCTTACCTCTTACCAATGGCGTTGTCAGTTTTTCTGTAGCATTTTTCTTTCATACCGATCAGGGGTTAGCTTCTTTTATTCCCCCACCCTCCCCTCCCCCTTCGGTCCACTTCCCTCCCCTCCCCTGCTCTGGTTTGCACGACATGGTCAGCGGGAGGACTGGTTTGTGTTTTCACACCGTCCAGCATCCGCCATTTTTCCAGCTCGTAGCGTCAGCACAGAAAATTTATTTTATTTCGTCGATTCAGAGTCCTGTTTAGTGAAAAAAGGCTGGCGAAATTGCTTTGCAAACTGTTCTTTTCGTGGCTAACTTACGATATAGCGCAAACAAGTCAGCTTTAGTTCGCGCCGGTCGCGAGGATTGATAAAGGACAAGAAAAGCTGGAAAAGGTAGGTGACTTTAGTTTTAAATTACATGTAGTAAGACGTAAGTTTAACTTTCAACCTAATGTCCAACTGGACAGGGTTCAGGGTTATTTTAGACCGTTTGGGGCGATTGATTATTAGTTTCTATTTGATATTGTGCACGTCTGACTAGTTTACAATTATTATTAAAGCGATTTTGTTTACAATAAACAGATTGGCAAAAGTCTGCGACTCTGAGCGCTGAAAAAAATTAAATATCACAGGGCGTAAGGGGCGTAACATGTCGATCAAAATCGATCATCGAAAACGTAGTCGATACAGTTTTAGTCGATAGTACTCGATATTTGTCGATAATTGTCAATCGACAGGTTTAATTTGTCGATAAAAGTCGATAATCACAAGATTTTCATGGCTACGAAATTACTAATTGGAATCTGGTTACCGGTTACCGGTTACCGATTTCATAATTTCAGTTACCGGTTACCGATTCCCCGTTTGGTATATAAACAACATTTTTTCCGTGCAAATATTATAATAAATGTTTCTATTACCTCGTCTAGTAACAACTAATTAAGCGCTAGCATGAACGGACAACCAAACCATGTCGAATTCTTCACGACAATAAATTTTGCTGTCACGTTATCTCCTTTGTGCAAGAGTGGGAAGTTTGTACCGTTATAACTTTGGGAAAAATCAATTAAAACTAAGCAAGCCAGCACGTACTTGAGTGTACTACCCATCGCAAGTATCATAATGACCATCGCAACGGCAATGATGTGTTTATTAAGCATTGAATGACACTTCTGTTATGGTGAAAACTAAACAACTTCCGGTTCTCGTATTTTAAAACCAACTTTACGCTTTAACAGCTTTTGATTCCATCCCGACATCACCTTCAAAATAACAGGATGTTAAGTTAAGAAGTTGCTCTGTTCATCGCAATGCAGTAAAACAACATCGCGACATTTGCCAAAAATTTATGAGAGTATAAAATATGGACGGCGCAACTTTTGATCCATCGTGTGCAATTTTCAAAAAAGTTATAACTTTCTTTTAAGACATTGGAATAAAACAAACTACGCAAGCCAGCGCGTACTTGAGTGTACTACCCATCGCAAGTTTCATAATGACCATCGCAACAGCAATGATGTATTTATTAAGCATCGTAGTGACACTTCTGTTACGGTGAAAACTTAACAACTTCCGGTTCTCGTATGTTATAACCAACTTTACGACTTAATAACTTTTGATTCCATCTCGATATCACCTTCAAAACAACAGGATGCTAAAATAAAAAGTTGCTCTATTCATCGCAATCCACTAAGACAACAATGAAACATTTGCATAAAATGTACGAACTTACAAAATATGGATGGCGCGTCCTTTGATCTATCGTGTGCCATTTTCAAAAAGTTATAACTTTCTTTTAAGACATTGCAATAAAACAAAACTACGCAAGCCAGCGCGTACTTGAGTGTACTAACCATCGCAAGTTTCATAATGACCATCGCAACAGTAATGATGTATTTATTAAGCATCGTAGTGACACTTCTGTTACGGTGAAAACTAAACAACTTCCGGTTCTCGTATGTTATAACCAACTTTATGACTTAAAGGGAGGGTTTCACGGTTCGGCGCATGTGCACAGATTAAAATGCTTTATTCGCTTACCTGCCAATTTTATCGGTTAAAATACCACTCACATTTACTTCAATAATCACATACTATAATTAGTTCAAATAAAGCGAAGGATAACCAAAATTCACAGAAAATTTCAACAAATTCCAACGACAAAGTCAACACTGAATAAAACCTTTGACCCGAAGGATTTATTCTACGCTCTGGTGGCTTTCATGGCGCACATTGGTATGTATAATCATCCATTCAATCAGCGACATTTTCACAGGCAAATTTCCCGTCAGAGCTATTTACTCGCTTCCGATTGGTCTAAATAATGAATTTAAATGAGTCTTAAATGCTTACGCCATAGCTTGCACATGCGCCGAACCGTGAAACCCTCCCTTTAATAACTTTTGATTCCATCCCGATATCACCTTCAAAATAACAGGATGCTAAAATAAGAAGTTGCTCTATTCATCGCAATCCACTAAGACAACATTGCAACATTTGCCAAAAATGTACGAGCTTACAAAATATGGATGGCGCGACCTTTGATCTATCGTGTGCCATTTCCAAAAAGTTATAACTTTCTTTTAAGACATTGCAATAAAACAAAACTACGTAAGCCAGCGCGTACTTGCGTGTACTACCCATCGCAAGTTTCATAATGACCATCGTAACAGCAATGATGTATTTATTAAGCATCGTAATGACACTTCTGTTACGGCGAAAACTAAACAACTTCCGGTTCTCGTATGTTATAACCGCACAATAGTAATGATACATTAATTAATTAACGTAATGACTCCCTTGTACCGGAAAGCCGAAAGAGTGCGTTATATATCGCAAAACTCCTTTGAACCTTTGTAAACACTATCAGCATACGACATGCGACAACCGGAGAGGGGGAGACTCCGATATGAACATGACGGCAGTGCTCGTCGCACCGTTTAGGGACCAAAATTTGTCGATTGGTACCACTGGTGCTGAAATCTCAAATGACCATTGTTAGAATTATCGCAGTAACTTTTAGGGTATTGAGCTGAAACATTTATTACAGAATGTGTCCATGTTGTGTTTTATAAAATTAATGTGGTACCTCAGGGGTAACAATATAAAAATATATTTGAGCTACGCCCAGCAAACGAGATTCTGGTTCCTTTTAGGTTGTTTTTCGAAATTTTCCGACGAACACCACCATCATTTTTATAGTCGAGTCTCCCACCGGAATGCAACACCCTATACAATATTTAGGTGCATTTTATTGCCTAACTACTTTTTTTGGAGTAGCCGACTTTCTTTTGCTTTTCTTGGACGGTGGTTCCGCCTCGCCTTCTTCGGCGCTCAGCATCTATCATATAAGCGTGGTACAGGGTATGTCCTTCCTGTGTGCCAAAGATGCGCGCAATTGCCATGCTGCGGTCAATTCCCTCGTTCTTCATCACAAATTGGGTCAGGTGCTCGGGTAGCAGAATGGAGCAGATCATTTCTGATCGAGATTTTGTGCCATGCATGTTAGAAAATGGTACGTTTTCCACAGGTAGGTCGTAAAGACCTCTTTCCGCTGCTGGTACTTTCTTAAAAAAGTGCGGGATTAGTTCTCTTTGGAAATCAAAGAATTTCCTCTCTCCAAAGAAATGCAATAGAGCTGTGAGCTCCCGATCCCGAACTTGCAAAAACTCCTTTCTTGAAGGATTTTTGAAGCCCTGAGACGCTCATTTTCCAGACTGGGTTGTTGTGTGTCTGGAATCGACTTAAGATGGTGAATTTGTTCTGCCACAAATGATACGACCTCTTCGCCGATTTCTTCCTCGGAGCTGTCAACTCGGAACTGATCTTCCGGCTCTGGCTGTGGACTCTGTTGTCGTTCGAAAGTTTCACGTCCTGTTTGCCCACTTAGCTGGCTGAGCTCAGGTCCGTGAAATACACAGTTGTTTTTCCTGAAATATGCATGATTAACCCTTGTGAATAAAAAAACCAATAATATGTTATTCTGAGATTCTGACAAATAACGATCCCGTTATTCCCACAGTAGAACATATAACGACTTACTTAATTTCACTGTCGAGAAGTTCGAAAGCAATCTGATATCTCAACGCACCAACATCTTCCTGAAAGAATATTCCTAGAAAATTGTGTTTAGGTAAAAAATAATGGTATTAAACTTGCACATTGTAATGAGCAGTGCAACTCATCGAACACCAAGAAAAAAAAGAATGCGAGAGGACTTTTGCGCGCGTCTACATACCGCATTGAACTCCATTCCATTTCCTCGAAGGATACATAAGGCATACTGGAATGCAAAACATAAATAGCATACAAAATTAAATACAACTTAACTCAACAAACACACATTTCGCAATATGGGGCTTTTGTACAATCTCCTCCTCGCTGCTTTCATTGTCGATGACGTTGGTACCGTGAATAGGATTAGGCGGGAAAGGTGCATCATTGCTGTCGCTTTGTTCCTCTGGCTGTAATAGATACCCCCCCCCAAAAAAACACTAAATTTTATGCAAAACAAATTTAGATTGATAAATATAGATTTCTTAAATTTTATCCCAGTTGAGAAATATTTTTGTTCCAGTCCCAAAAATATTGAACTGCAAGGAGCTTGTTAATCGAGCTTGTACATCAAGTGGTATGGCAATGATTTAAAGTCTCACAATTAACATACCTGGAACATTGATGTCTTTGACCAACAACGATCACAAACAAATCCACCATCACGGCTATTTTTGTAGTTCTGGACATCCTCCGCTGTTTGCAAATGACCCAACCCCACACAGGAGGGATGATAATAGTGGTAACAAAGAGGTCTGTCACAGTCACAAATCAGGTAAAAGGATCTAAATAAAGATGAAGCCTATTTGACTTTTGGTCATTTCCATTATGTAAATTTATATAAAAACTGAAGTTTAAAAGAAATGAACGCACCCATCATCTTGCTTTCGGCAGTTACAATACAACGATCCAGGTTTGATATCATAGTCCGCTGGGGTGAATCTGTTCGGTTTCTGTATCAGCATGAAATATTGGGGGAAAAGGAACTAAATCATGCAGGTGGAAATGGCGCCACAATGTACATCCAGTATTAATCACATAGACTTCTGCTATGTAACGATCTTTAATTTTAGTTTTTGATTTTCAGGCTGTTATTAACGTAAAGTTGCGAAAGTAGAGATAACATTTGACATGCTGTTAATCCCAAGGAGGAAACTCCTTTTTTAACTCTCTTCTGAAGCACGTCAATTTCCTATTTCATTCCAGGAAAACGAGGGTCTGATCAGAGTCTATAGGATCCGTAAGAAATCAAATGCTCGAAAATGAAATGTTATGAAAGCTATAATTGTTGTCTTGACTAATCTTAATGACGCGTCCAGCCCTTTTGTGCAGTAAAGGTGTACATGGGAAGGTTCGTTCTAGCTTGTCTGGAAAATTTTCCTTAAGGATCAAAGCGAACATTGATGGCGTTACAATTCGGCTGTTAGATAATAATAGATTAAATCAATAAGCGGAAAGAAAGTTACCCCCTTCTGTTGGGCGTTCTTCTGTTGTCGAAACTTGGCTTGAATTCCGCCTCTGTCTCTTCGCCAAAAGTCATAGACGGACTTGGTTTGGCGCAAGGAAATGTGGTCTGTATTAAAATATCGACGACTAACACGGTTCCAATAACATGCTTTCTTGGGCAAAAAATTACCTTCACTGGAGATTGCCCGTACTAACTCCTCACATTCAAACTATTCTGTTTTTCTCTCGTTTCTGTTGGTACATAAACACGCTTTATAAGTCTGGTTCAAAAAGCTGCCGAAAGAAGCGAATAAAGCTTACCCTAGGGCGAACCATGGTTATTGCTGTGGACAATAGACATGTTGTGCAATTCTCGTGTAACACATCTACCCGGACGAAATTTTTATCCTCTCTAGACTCTAGGCTTCTTAATTAAGCGTTACATCAACAACTGTGCCGATACATATCTTTCGATGAGTATCTCGAGGTATATACGTGAGGATAACGAGGGCAATTTAGTAACATGCTTTTTCCCATGTGAAACGTTTTTTACACTCATCGCCTAAAATCATGACATTTCTTGTTAATGTGCGCTGATTGGTTCTAAAACGATGCAAAAAAGGCTGGTGTGACAAAACCATGACAGCTGCTCACAAAAATGGAAATGTCACTAATCTAGGAATAAAACAATGCGACAACTAAGTTCTTTGCCCTTCGCACGAAAAAGTCTCTTTATAATACGGTTCTGATTTGCTGTGCAATGTTCTGTTCTGTGAAATCTGGCTCTCGGATCCCAAATATTTCAAACAAAGCTCGTATATTTAAAAATTCCCTATGTTCTAACTGGAATTACAGGAATTTCAGAGGCGCTATTATCATGTTTATTCAGTTAATAACTGAATGAAAACAAGATCGCACAATAATATTGAGTGAGTCACTCAACATATTATGCGATTCAAAGAGGAGTGCGTGATTAGACATCGAAATGTCTGCAGAACGAACTCCTCTTGGAAAATTTTGACGAATACTGCACCGTTTTGTCCTTGGATTCTAATACTGCCGTGAAGTTGTTTAGTTTTCACCGTAACAGCAGTGTCATTACGATGCTTCACAAATGCATATTTGCTGTTGCGATGGTTATTATGAAACTTGCGATGGGTAGTACACTCAAGTACGCACTGGATTGCGTAGTTTTGAAAGTTATAACTTTTTAAGGACGCGCCATCGATATTTTGTAAGCGCGTACATTTTATGCAAATGTTGCGATGTTGTCTTAGTGGATTGCGATGAATACAGCAACTTTTTATCTTAGTATTCTGTTATTTTGAAGGTGATATCGGGATGGAATCAAAAGTTATTAAAGCGTAAAGTTGGTTTTAAAATACGAAAACCGGAAGTTGATTTGCTTTCGCCGGAAGGGAAGTGTCATAACGATGCTTAATAAATACATCATTGCTGTTGCGATAGTTATTATGAAACTTGTGATGGGTAGTACACCCAAGTACGCGCTGGCTTGTGTAGTTTTGTTTTATTGCAATATCTTAAAAGAAAGTTATAACTCTTTGAAAACGGCACACGATTGATCAAAGGTCGCGCCATCCATATTTTGTAAGCGCGTACATTTTATGCAAATGTTGCGATGTTGTCTTATTGGTTTGCGATAAATAGAGCATCTTATTATGTTACTATTCTGTTATTTTGTAAGTGATATCGGCGTCGAATCAAAAGTTATTAAAGCGTAAATTTGGTTTTTAAATACGAGAACCGGAAGTTGATTTGTTTACGCTGGAACTGAAGTGTCATTACGATGCTTCATAAATACATTATTGCTGTTGCGATGGTTATTATGAAACTTGCGATGGGTTAGAGAACACTCAAGTACGCACTGGCTTAAGTAGTTTTGTTTTATTGCAATGTCTTAAAAGAAAGTTATAACTTTTTTAAAATTGCAGATGATAGATCAAAGTTCGCGCCATCCATATTTTGTTAGCTCGTACATTTTTTGCAAATGTTGCAATGTTGGTGGATTGCGATGAATAGAGCAACGTCTTATCTTAGCATCCTGTTATTTTGAAGGTGATATCGGGATGAAATCAAAAGTTATTAAGTCGTAAAGTTGGTTATATCATACGAGAACCGGAAGTTGTTTGGTTTTCACCGTAACAGAAGTCTCATTACGATGCTTAATAAATACATCATTGCTGTTGCGATGGTTATTATGAAACTTGCGATGGGTAGCATACTCAAGTACGCGCTGGCTTGCTTAGTTTTGTTTCATTACAATGTTCGTAAAGAAAGTTATAACGTTTTGAAAATGGCACATGATAGGTCAAAGGTTGCGCCGGCCATATTTTGTAAGGTTGTATATTTTTGGCATGTAGTGCGATGGGATTGGGACATATTGCGATGGCTAAAGCACACATTAAACTATAACACCGGTGAAGAATACCTTTTTTAATTGATTTTTCCCAAAGTTATAACGGTACAAACTTCCCACTCTTGCACAAAGGAGATAACGTGACAGCAAAATTTATTGTCGTGAAGAATTCGACATGGTTTGGTTGTCCGTTCATTCTAGCGCTTAATTAGTTGTTACTAGACGAGGTAATAGTTGGAAACTTTCTTTGAAACATTTATTATAATATTTGCACGGAAAAAATGTTGTTTATATACCAAACGGGGAATCGGTAACCGGTAACTGAAATTATGAAATCGGTAACCGGTAACCGGTAACCAGATTCCAATTGGTACGAAATTAACCAAACTAATAAGACTTAATAGCTCGAACGACTTTTCAGGTTGAAGTATAAACGCTCTGAAGTAAATCTTTACGGCAATAAACTTCATAAAAAAAACTGAGCAACCAAGTGGTTTGTTATTCAATGTAGAATCGAATAATTACCTTGAGAAATGATAAACTAAGATAAACAGTGGTTCGTTCAGTGCTTGATGGACGCCAAAAAGCCGTTTAATTCTGTTGAAATTGATAAGCGCTGGAGTTTAATCAGGTTTAATGAGAACAGGACAGAAGCAGCGTGAGACAGCATGACAGAAGGCGGCGTTCAAGAAATAGCATAAAAATAAGATGCATAAATCACTGATAAGACATAAAATGATATGACATGAAAATGAATCACTTTTACTGGAAGAAAAGAGTAATTTCTGATTTCAGCTTGTGTTTATTTGAGCTTCCAATTACAGTGTAAAATCGGTAAAATAAAGTCTTGACATAGCCGATCCTGCTTCATTTATCCGCGTTTGCCAACTTCATTTTTTATATTTCGATACTTGTTGATCGAAATCGATCAAAATCGAACTGTAAAAAAAAATCGATAATCACAAGAAATCGTGTGATTGACTTTTATCAAATTCCGATATTTGTCGATTGATTAGTATTGAATTCAATCTACAATGATCGATTTTTATAGACTATTGAAATTATTGACATGTTACACCCTGATATCAGCTTGATAGTACATGTACAGTGTAGCTTTCGCGGTAATTTTCAAAGTTAATACATATGCTATACGGTAAGGTTTTAAGCTTGCTCTTGACATGTTTTGTCCACATTTGAACTTATAAGAGGTTTTAAATATGACGTGTAGCTAGAAAGATGTTTCGTTGCCTTTCGTTTCACCTGTTTCACTGTATTTCAAGCACGAAGATGTACAGTAGATCTTTGACAGTGGAAATTAGAGGTGGAAGTAAAACAAAAACCTGAGGGTCTGCATCTTGCATCATGCTCTAAAAATTAAATTTGTTATCAACTACAAGATCTGTACAGTTGTATTGCTATTTTGAAGTTTTGTTTATTTTGTTCTCCTAAGGTAATCAGACTTTCAAAAACTACAGTCACATGTACATGTTGTGGTTTACATTTCAAAGAAGGAACAAGTCGGATAAAGGTAATGGCTCTGTCAATTCCAAGCTCGCTCATTCCCCCCCCCCCCCCAATGGCTCCATCAATTCCAAGCCCGCTCATCCCCCCCCCCCCCCCCCCCCCCCCCCGGGTATTTGTCGGGTATTTGTCTTCTTTTTAAATAATGTTGCAAATGCCCCACGGTGGGGTCAGCTTATACATACAAATCCCCATGGTGGGGCTTCTGAAAGAGTGCAAATGCCCAGGGATAAAATCAAAATTTTATTTTAATAATTAATTATTTTAACAATTAATGATGGCAGCATTAATTGTTCACAAATAAATGGATCTTTATTCATGCTATAAATTCTTTCATTTCTCCTCAGTATTACATACATCCGTTCCCTCATTCGTTCTAAATATTTGTGTTTAATTTATTGTTCCCGCAAAATGTTTGACTCTGAGGTAGCCCTCTAAAATCCCTGATCGAATTGGAATTTAGAAATGTTGGTAAATAAGACCTCAACATCATGACAATTTACTGTGATATTATCTTCTGTGGCACTTGAAAGGTAAAGCACTAGCCTGCCTGTCTTGAAAATTGTGTGAAAGCCCAAAATGGAATATGACTGCGTTCACTCTGTTGCTTGTTGCTCCGGTTCTCTTGAAAAGTGTGGGACCCAAACAATGTTTATCAACTCAGTTTTTGTATTTTTGAGGGCAATCAGGAAATTTAAAATAAAAAACTAAGGATTGTATGAGTCAACTTTTAAAATCTGAAATATAAGGTTGTTTTGACAATGCCCCACCCCCAGGCTGACCTGTTTTGGTAAATGCCCCACCCTTGGGAAGGAAAAGTTATAAAATGCCTGACAAATGCCCATAATCTGTTCTTCAATTTATTTATTTAATAATGCCCAATCTTGCAGCATGTGTTATAACTCAGAGTTCTTTCTACAATATTTTTAGAAGCAGCTGGTAGAAATAATTAGATTTCTAAAGAGACACAAATGAATGTAAGGCACGTGAGTTTAATATAGCAGAGTGTACATGTGAGCGGATGTTATAACTTATGTTACATGTGAGTTTGTATGATTTGGTGCATATTTATGTCATGCAAAAATGTTCAAAATATTTTAAAGTCTGTTTGTTCTTCAATTCTTGGACTTCAAACTTAGTATTAAATGGAAAATTATAACCAATTTGTGGATTTCAAATGGATTTGGAGCATTTAGGGGAAATGTCACTGTATTGCTGTCATTGCTTGCTTACTCGGTTCATCCAGCTGTCTCGTTTCACACAATGGATATTTCTGTCATCCTAAGATGTGTTAATTATCACAGTGACGCTGCTAAATTACAAAACATCAAGAACAACTAAAATTATCCTTACGCTGTTTCGTATTCATGAGATGCATGGCTCTTAGAGCCCTTTCATTGGACTGTGCATTAGGGGATTCCCTCTGTCCTCCCATGTAATATCAATAGTATGAAAGCTGTGACAATGAAACTTGGTATAATTAAACAAGAAGCTGTACACAGCTTGAACTTGTGGTGTCTTTAACCCATTGCAGTATTTGATTCCCAAATGTTTTGAGTGCTTTTCTAGAGAAACATGAAATTGTGTCTAAAAAGAAGACTACATTCAGTAGCTGACACTGGAAACCGCCATCGCTGACTGAAATGCAAAGTTATATAAAACACAAAACTTGCTGGAACAAAAATCCCATGTGGCAATAAGCGGTGAACACAATAACAAACAGTCCTATCCATCCATGAATGCCCCGCATTGTCTTGCGTAAAGTTTAAATATAATAAACATGTCTTGAATGAGTTGAATCGCCATTCAATAAGCTTCTTGGTAGTTTGCCTGGGGAGGCAGCGGATTTTTGTTTTATCTTCACGAGGAGCTGTACCCATGAGCGGCGAAGCCATAAGCGATCGGTTGTCTATTTTGTCGCTCGGTTAAAAATAGTTTTGTCGATTTCTTCTGAATTATTGTCATCTTTCTGATCAGAATTATTTTTATCCGACTCTTTCAGTCAGTTCTGAATTCTACGGCGGGTTTGCGATCAGAGTTAACGTGCAGTGCATGTCCTGGAGTCCCAGAAATGCCAGCTGAATGACCAGCTGAATGACCAATTCGTTCGTGACTAATGAAACGTTCATGAATTATTTCTAACGGCTTGCTAACGGCTTTCGAATTATTTTCGCAGACGGTTTTATTTGTTTTACACCTTCTGAAGGATTTTTGTTTTAACTATGACCGACCGCTGAAATTGTGTGTGTAAACAAACACGGCGAAGCGAAGCGACAAGAACTATAAGTAACTCGTAGATGGTTTTCGGCTAACTGTAACAAAACAACGTACTCTTATAATGATTTTATCCGCTTTAAGGTATTGAATTGCAGAGGCTGAAAGTATGGTAATTTTGGGAGTTTATCTGTGAGACATGGCGCTCGCGAGCAACCGGGCGCCTAGATTTCATGTGTATCATCATTTGTTTACCTTGATTTTGAATTTTGACTTCCGGGGCGTGCTGATTGGTTAAAATTTGACAGTTGACAAGCAATCCGCGGGTTCTTGTGGGCGGCAGCTGCGATTTTGAAGGATGCGTGCAGGCTTCCCTTCTTCGCATGACCCCGCCGTCCGACTGGAAGCCTGTCCGCAGGCTAGTTATTCTTCTTTCTGCTTCTCAAGTTAGCACACATGAGGCCATGAGATCACAAGGCCTCAATAATTTGTCAATTAATCAGATCAGTGAGACAAAAATATGCATGCATAAATTTGCATGCACTAATGGGACAAAGTCAAATTTATAACTTCTTCCTCGGCTATGCCATGAGTAATAAAGATTTAATATATACTTTAAGATAGGTCATATGATTGTGATGGTATCAAATCAGCCAAGAGTTCACAATCTTGGATCTCCATACAGGATTAACCAAATTTGACTCAAAATTAATTTAAACCAATACAAGGATGCTACATGAAGAAAGATCTAAAATTGTAACTGGTTGAAAAACTACAGTTTCAATTCTGCAAGACATGTTTCATCAGCCTTGCTCTTCTGTCATTGTCAGTTACATGTACATGTACAATTGAAGGGCTCCCTGCAACAACGTCCTGAGTGTGTTTTTGGTAACTTTCACTAAAATTGTATGTTTTAGGCCTTTAAAAGCACAGTTTTGTCAAATTAATGATTTATTATTGGTAAGGTACTTAAAACAGCTCCAAAATGGGGAAGAAAATCCACATCTTTGAGAAAATGTTTTGGGCTCCTATGACACCCTATGGCTCCCAGGACACCCTATGTATCTTTTCAAAATAAAAAATTATTCTGTTCGAAGATAGAAGATTTGTTGACCTGGATTAAATCCTTTCAGTCATATGTACATGATCCAGTCATAATTTTGGCAAGTGAGTCCCTTTGGAGGCCAAAAATCCAAGATTTCTGTGAAAATTTTCCAAAAACGCACTGAGGACGTTATTGCAGGGAGCCCTTCAATTAGGAATCTAAAGATGCTTTTTTTTTTCTCACCCTTGTGTTCTGCAGTAAGGAACTTGCTTACTCCACTCCTTGGAAAAAATGAAATGCTTAAATGTAAAGTGCTTAAGTATATACATGTACATGTACTCAAACAATTAGTTCTTTGTTTACCTGTAGAAAGGCAATCAAATTGCAGACTGTTTTTACAAGCCCCAGTGCCTTGCTTAAAGTGAAAGAATAATTTAATGTTACTATTAATAATAATTACAATATTCAGCTAGCAGGGCTGTCACTAAGATTCAAGTTGTTGGGTAAATGCAATTAGTAGGCGGGCAATCAAACAGCTGGGGAATTCTTTTGGTTCTATTTTCCTTCTATTTTCCTATGAAAGTATGGGGTCATGCTCATACATGTAGTAGCCAGGGGAAATTCCCGGCACCCAGCCCTTAGTGACAGCCCTGAACTACAGTAGGTACATGTATACCAGCAGTTAATCCTTTTTTATGTCTGAAAAATTCATCAATCAATTCAAGATGCTCACTTCCTATATTAATCAAATTGTTTCTCCCAGGAAACATCACATACTCTACATGTACTGTCATGGGTTATGGACATAAAAGTCTACCACATTGTAAACTCATTGCAAATGTGTGATCTTTCTAAGGTATGTTAATTTAAAATTGTTAATATATTAGTTTCCATGTAAATAAGAATAATTGGTTGTGGGTTTATATTACATGCATGTTTATGTAATGTTTAAAACACGAACAGCAGTGTTTTATCAAGTTTAAAAATTTGAGCGCGAAGCGCGAGAATTTTTAGACTTGATAAAACACGTGCATGCTGTGAGTGTTTTGAACGGCTTCAAACACGAACCGCCAAAAGTGTGTCCCTACGGAGATCAAACAAATGTGCTTCTTGTGCAAAGAGGATATTAGCATACGAGAAAAACAAGTAGACTGATTAGCATACAGCGCATGTGCCACACTGGCTTTGATGAGGTGACCATGGCTTCCCGGCAACTGTCGAAAGTTTTGGTATTTTAAAGTTCTGAAGAAAAAAATAATCCATGAAAAATGCTATACCAAAGTTGACAGGTACGGTGGATAAAATGTCTAACAATTTTTATTCAGTGGCAGCGAACGAGTAGAAATGAGCAGCTTGCATCTCTGAACCACTCGCTTTCCTACCAATTTACACGTGGGTGCTGGTGTCATTCAAATAACGGCTTACTTGCTAAACTGTTGGTTGCTAATTTTGTTGGAGAAGATTCCATATACAGTGTACATAGATATTGTAAAACAGTAGTATTTGTTGTACTAAGAATCCTGAATAATTACTACCAACATTAGTATTCTTTATACAAAGAATACTAATAAGGAAAAGAAACCCATTGACTTTTACCTATTATATTATCATTGCCTATTATATGGACTACACATGCTCAGAACATAACTTGCAAGAAATTGTCTCTTTCATTGCATATCGACAGTAATTGCATTGCCAATTTCATTCAACCAAAACGTTTTGATCCATGAGTTCTTAGGAAGATGGTTCTTAATGAAGAAAAGTAAGAAAACTGAATACAATTGTATTTAGAATACAACTGTACATGTATTTATGGCCCTTGGGGGGGGGGGGGGGGGGGGGGGGGTTAACTCATGTGAGGGGGGCAGGGTAGTGTTTAAACCAGCCACAGTGTGTATTTATGCTAATCAAATGTCCCCGGATAAATAAATGAGTTAAAAAAAAAAGAATGCAAAAAAATGGAGGTGACACCAACTTTTATTTAGCAAAGTTAATGCAATGGCTACCAACCGTTCATGTGGTTAGTTTTCTTCCTCTGTGCACAGGCTGAGTTGCATGATGTAGGATGGCATTGTGACAAACTGTATGTGCAGTAAGGATGCACATGAACAATAAGTGCGAACATGCTTAAATTAAAAGTTTTCTATTTCTAATCAACAGACTGTTGAAGAGGCATCCCTTGGTATATTCAGTATAAGCATAAGGTGGATTTTCTACGACTGAAACAGTGAAGGGAATTTTTTACAATTAATAATGATACTGTCTGTTTGTAAAAGGCGTTGTAGTGTAATTATCTGACCTTCCCTTTAAATCATTAAAGGGTTGTTCACAACCAGGGTACATTGGTTTCTGAGGTTCTGTTTGTGGCCATTTTTGGGTGCTGCGAAAATGGCCACCCAGTGATTATTGCAAAAATTTAAGGTTGTATTGACCAGAGGTACATGTACATTGAAACTTTCTTTCTTTCTTAAAAAACATGAAAACAAATAGCAAATTAAAGTAATAAACAAAAAAATTGAGGCGCTGTCAAAGTGATTTAGATCACTTGATGGATAGGACATTCCTCTTAGTGAATTGGTTTTATTACATGTACATGTACGGTTTGATCATCCCCAGATCATACAGAATAGAGAGTTTAACCCATTCACACCTGAGGATTTTTACGTTTTTGAGTGATTTTCTGCATACACACGCCCCATAGGATTTCGTGACTTCATATTTGGAGTTACCATTGAAAGTGCTGCTGTTCTAAAACACTGAAGGCTCGAGTTTACTGGAAACGTCATTGTGACGATCTCATTTTGCTTGGTTGATTTGCAAAAAAGGGTCCAATATGAATTATCTACGATTTTTGGTAATTAGTTCACTGCCATTTTTCATCTTTAGTAGCTGCCTGGTGAGCATCATTAAGCTTGGAGGTAGTTCAGAGTCCACTTCTCAATGAAGCGAGTTAGGTGTTGTACTTCGTTTACGAATTTGGCTCGTTGCTCGTTGAACTGGAAAAATGGCCGCCTGGAAACGAAGTGGCTTTGGGACTCGACTCTGGATGAATTTCTCGACCTACCGCGGCATATTTTGGAAGTTGCGTCCACAGGAGAATACAACAAGCGCGAAATTTCGGCGGTGGGTCGGAGTGACTGTGGACTTAGTATAAATATGAAATGTGTGGGGAAAGAATCGAACGCTGTCAAAATTTTTGGCTTTTTCCCAGCATGCAGTGCGGTGGTGATGTTGAAAATCGAGGCAAGGTGAGTATGCACTAGTATAAGAAGCTGTAGCTAGGCCCGAGCAACGAATAAGAGCAAAAAAATTCACTGCTAAGCTAGGACTAGGACTGAATTTTGCTGTAAATGTTGACTTTTGGGTTTGCCACGATGATTTGAATAAAAAAAACTAAAGGCAAAAACGTGATTTTTGTTGTTTTTCTATGACGTTAAAAACGGTAATTTTTGTTATTGTCCAAATTCAAACGCTGATATTCTGCAAAAATCGCTGACTTTTTTGTGTTTATTGGGTATCTCAATTTGAAAGACTTTCTAGTCAATGCTCACAACTGCTAGTTAAGGCAATGTTCGCACGATTAAGAAAGTTACAATTTTTTAAAGCAGTGGAGTCTTGTACGGGCGGTTACGGGCGGTTCAGGTGTCAATAGGTTAAACATCATGACAATGTTCTTACTTTTTTCTGAAGCTTTGTCATCTTCCAAGTGAATGTACACTGGTTGATATAGGGAAGATATGGGAAATGACAATAGTTTAATAATAATGACCAGTAGATTTTGTCGAATCAATTACCTTTTATGTGTGTCAGAAAGTATTTTTAATGTATTATCATTGAAATTTAAATAAATATATATTTTTTCAAATACTGCTGTATTATAAATCAATGTATATGGTGTTATTATGCAACATACATGTAGCATTTGACATTGCAAATACTGTATGCACCAAAACAAGTGCAAATGTACAATGTATGATACATTATTATTCGACATACATTGTAGCATTCTAGAGTGCAAATATGCATCAAAACGAGTGCAAATATGACACGTTATTACACTCTTCTGACCGTGCACTAGGAAAAACAACTTTAAAAACGTAGCCTTTAGGAGAATATTTCTGTCGTAAAATAAACATTTATTCAGTGAAAAGTTGTGTAATACGGCTGGGCATTTTTACTCGTCAGTAAATACTCAGCCGTATTACACAACTTTATGCTGAATAACCTCTATTTACTATTAAGGGTCAGCGCATTTTTTTTTTCTGCCCCCTCAAATTCTATATATTTAGTATGAACCCAACACTACAATTAGCACCTTTAAAAAGCAGGCCATGTGGTGAACACATATGTTTATTTACAGGATTTACTTGAATGGCGCAGATTTTTCTTCAACGTTGTTGAAGTTCTTTTTTGGACTATAGTCTATGGAATATTATGTTAAATTAATTATAATATATTATTTACGGTTTCACTTGTAATAATAATAATAATAATAATAATAATAATAATAATAATAATAATAATAATAATAATAATAATAATCAACTTTATTTATCGAGGGTGACACTTGACAGTATAAAATACTGATAAACTCGCGTGGCCCTCTAGACAAATTAAAAATGAACACATACAAAAGAATAATGAAGTAATTAAAAATTAGCCTATAAACAATTAAAATATGATATATCTAAGAATTAATAAAATATAAGAATATAAAAAGAATAACCTATGAAATGGTAAAATGATGCACATCTTTATAGGACTCTAAAAAATACTTATATAGAGACTTCTTCAAATTTCTAAACTAGTGCTACTCTTAATTTCATTGGGGAGTGAATTCCAAAACCTAATAGCTGATACTTGGAAAGTCCTAGCACCTTCTGATTCTCTTTTATACTTTGGACAAATTAAATTCAAAGATCCATATCTAGTTTGTCTTTCACTAGGACATATGTCGATATTTCGTTTGAGTAATTTCGTTTGAGTAACATAATTGGGACACATCCCATTTAAACACTTGTAAACTAAAGCGCATTTGTTAATCTTAGCTTCATGAAAAAAAGGTAGCCAATTAAGTTCTCTAAAAAGATCAACACTATTTGCTCTAGTGTCAGCATTAAGAATAACGCGTGCGGCACGCTTCTGTAGCCTGAAAACCTTATTTAAGGACGTTCGCGCTAATTGTTTATGCGCATCCTTACTGCGCACGCAATTCATGTCGCAACGCCATGCTACGTCATGCACGAGCGCGCGCGCAAGAGAAGAAATCTAAGCACACAAAGGGCTGATAGCCGTTGCGTTAACTTTGCTTAGATTTAACTCGCTTGGATGGTCGGTGACCCCCAATTTTTTTTTCATAGATAATTTTCTTTGCCAATTCTCGACAGATTGTGAAAAAATGAACAAAAAATCAATGTAGGAAGGTTAATTTTTTTCCATTTTTCTACCCGCGCGCCGTCGAATCCTGCCAACTTGCGGCTGTCAGAGTTTGCAAATGCTGTCGTTTAAAGATGAAATTTACTTCAAGGAACGTCACCAGTTGAATAAATTTACTGAACAGACCTACTCGCATAAAATTTGGGAAAGAAAGTTGCATTTTAGAGATTCATTTGCAATATTTTTAGACTAACAGACATTGGGGTAACATCCCGTAAGGAAAACCAATTTTTAAAAATAAGGGTCGCCTTTCAGATAGCTTATCTCAGAAACGAAGTCGGTGACCCCCTCATTTTTTTGCATTTCTGACACGAGTTACTCATAACCTAGCTGTAGCAAAAGTTTTAGAAAAAAATCAATGTTAGAAGATTTTCGCGCGAACGTCCTTAAATTATCAACAGATGTGGAAACCCACACACTAGAGCCATACATCATAGTTTGCTTTATCATGGATCTTGTTGATCTTGTTTTCCAGACCACCTGGATCAGTATTAATACTTGAAGTAAAACAAAAGAAACGGCAAACTATCGTCGCCCTGTAGATAATCCATATATCATCTCAGCTGCCCTACTTCTATATCACAACACTTTAATCTATCGGGACACTCTACTTAAGATATGCAACCGTGATACCGCTGGAATTAATATGTAATGGCAAAGACTCTGTACGAAAAGCGCGTGAAGCATATCTCATAGACAAAGCAAAGACGTTAGAACCACTTGGAATCAACAGACGCGACGAACTTCATTAACTTTCTCATCACTTTAGTTTATCACCCGCCAAACCCTTCACCAAAGATATTCATTGTTTTT
The DNA here is from genome assembly GCA_024195265.1 of Dendrophyllia cribrosa. Classification (NCBI taxonomy): domain Eukaryota; kingdom Metazoa; phylum Cnidaria; class Anthozoa; order Scleractinia; family Dendrophylliidae; genus Dendrophyllia; species Dendrophyllia cribrosa. The sequence continues at coordinate 14,225,354 of JAJLRJ010000009.1, read as the reverse complement.
GTTATTCTTTAGTTTTTTTAAAACTACTTGTATAACGTTTTTACAGTTGTAATCATTTATAGTGCTAGCCCCTGAAGAAGCACTATTTTATTCCACTTTTATTTTACTTTTTTTTCTGCCGTAAGGATCAGTTTGCCTTTATTTTGTTTTTATTCTGTGTACTTATCTCGTACAACATAGCATTTTAGAGTTCACTACGTAACAAACGTCAGTACCTTACGCATGCGCACAGCCATATCACCCTGGCAGTGGCACCCATGGCTCTCCATGGCTGCCACTGCTGGGGTGATATGGCTGTGCGCATGCGTAGGGTACTGGCCAGACCGCAGGGTTGTTGTTCGAGTGTGTCACTTGCTTTTTTTGTGCAAATACAAGAGCATAATTAAACCTCCAATAAACCTTATTAGCAACCCCTAAAGCCAAATTTGTCATTATACAAAGTCGCCCACTATAGCAAACTCACTTACAGCTGCTCCTCACAGCGGTCAAATATGACGTACGTGCGTGGTTCCCACCAAGATTTTGCAAACAAAATACACTTTGAATCTCATACTTTAAACCCAAAACTCAAAGCCACATTTTTTTATTTCTTGTATCTGTGCAAATGTTAGTGTTAGCCGTTAGATATATCGGTATAAAATTCGGTTTTTCAAAGCTATTCTAATGTTTTCTAACAAACTTTAGGTCCGAAATATTCATGGTCAAACACGTTGCCTCAGTCCCAAGAAAAGAGAGGAAGAACCCTGGGAACGAGGTGAAGCTGCTCATAAAACAATTCACACTTGGATTGATTTTGTTGTGCACGTGCGACGTGTCACTGGTTCCTATTTCACTTTCGCCTTGACTTGTTTGTTATAGACCTTTTCAGTCTAAAGAATGGCTTCCCTTAAATCAGAGGAAAGGTGGCAGACAAAGACAAGCACGGTAGTAGTATAGGGCCATTAGATTTAAGCCTCGCTACGGCCTTCCCCTGCCTTCCCCTCATTAGCTATGCTTAATCATGACGTCACAATATGCCTTCCTGCATACTAATTTGAAATAGGTAACTTATTAATGAATATTAATAAAGGGAATGCCTTTTCATGACCTCAACTACCTATTCCTTTTGTGTTATTCTGAAACAATAGGAACAATAGACCGGCCCAAACTTGCCCGCTCTATTCCAACTCTCTTCAAAACTTAACACAACTGACACAGATATACTTTACAGACAGAGAGCAAAACAACATGCCTTGACCAGGACTCGAACCTGGGTTACTGCGGCCACAACGCAGTGTCTTAACCACTAGACCATCAAAGCTGTGGATATTATAACCGGATAAAACTAATTAGGGGTTTCCGAAACATTCAAGTTTGGAAGCAATAAAATTACGCAGTATAAAAAACCGCTTCTTATTCTTTTTTCTTTTTTTTTCTTTTTCTTTTTCTTTATTTTTTTTATTTATGCAAAACATTTACGTAACAAGCAGATTTAAAAGGTTACAATACAAAGGAATACATGACCAGATGTTACAACAATACACTACACTAGACATTCCGAGACTGGGTTGGCATTGGCGATTTCAATTTTTGTTTATAGTCTGAAGCTGCACTAATCATTTAGTAACTCTATATAGTAGTTAACAATGTATTTTAAATTATATAATACTTATGTTTTATTTTACAGAGGGGATTTTTCTAGATGAAATCTACAGTTTAATTTAACTACAAATTCCTCTAAAGATAGGTTTTTCTGTGCTAGTTTTTGGGTATAGAGGTAATATTTAGCAAAGAGGAGAGTACAGTTTAAGTTATTGGTAATCAGGTCAGTCTTGGAGGTGGAGCTCGTGCCGAAGAGAATTTCCGTTGGGGATAAGGAGAAAGAGGTGCCATTTTCTTTGTTAAACCACTTAATAACTTCCAAGAAAAACTCTTTAGACCAGTGACAATTTAAAAAAGTGTGAATAATGGAATCATTTTCGCGACAGTAAATGCAAAGCATATCATTTTTAATACCAAATAAATGCAGTTCTCTTTTTGTAACAACTATTCTGTGCAAAAGTTTGAAGTAAAATTCTCTCAGCTTGTTTTCTCTAGAAATATATTTTACACGACTAAAAAAAGAGTCAATCCGCACCATGTCTGGCTGTAAATCTCTCTCCCACTTTACGCTTGCCTTCAATACTTGCTTGTCCTTATTTATCAAAAGCCAGTAGTAATCCCTGTTTTTTAATTTAAGTAAATTTATGGTAGTATCCCGAGACAGCTGAAACTCATATTCTGAAAGAAGAATAGTTTTATCTAGGCATTTTATCCTTGCCTTAATAATGAGGGTCTGAGGTATTGCAGATACAACTTGCATGTGTGTTAGGAAATTACAACTGAGTTTGTATTTTCGGATGAACTCAGCGTAAGGGAGAATTTTTCCATCCGCCTTCAACAGATCGTGGATAAAAATAATATTACTACTGAACCAGCTCCGATAAAAGATAGTTTGACTGTTAATTCGAATTTCTTTGTTATTAAATAGAATCAATTCCTGATCGGTTTCTGGATTATAAGATGCTTTAAGTTCAGAGAAATATAGTAAGATCTGCTTGTAGAAGTTCGGGAATTTTGCCTGCTCGAGGAACTTTTCATCATAGTTACAGTGCAACAGGAATTTTAAGCCACCATATTTATCAAAATAATAGTTTGGTATAACCTTCCAGGATTCACTGCCCATTTGGTCGTTTATTAAAAATCTCGAGATCCATGCCAATTTGAGTGATTTGGACATAGTTTCTATGCTAGGCGCACGTAGACCTCCATTGTCGTAGTCTTGAAACATGACTTTACGATTGATTTTGTCTTTCTTGTTTTTCCATATAAATTTAAATATCGTAGAATTAACATCTTGAATGCATTTTTTAGGGATATCAAGAATCGAAGTAGAATGAACCAGCTGCGAAATGCCAAGGCTTTTAGTTATAAGACATCTTCCAAATAGTGTAAGGTTTCGGGACTGCCAGATGCCATGAATAGTATCTATTTTTTGAATTTTTTCTTTAAAATTGTATTGGTCATTTTTTTTTTCATCATAGGATATAAATATCCCTAAGGCTCTTATCGGCTCTTTTGGCCATTTGAATCCGAAAGGTGTTTCTTTGCAATACCTCCAGGGTCCCAACCACATTGCTTTTGTTTTTGATGGATTTAGTCGCAAACCTGATAGGTCACCGAAGTCATTCAATCGTACAATAGCTTTTTGCACGGTGTTCGTGTCCTTGCAAAAGAGAGTGGTATCATCAGCGAATTGGCCTATTTTAAATTCTTTCCGAAAGATAGTTATACCATGTATTTCCTTGTCTTGTCTAATCTTACAAGCTAGTAACTCAACTGCAAGAATGAATAAATAGGGGGACAAAGGGCAGCCTTGCCTCACTCCTCTTGATAGCTTAAAGTAGTTGGTACAAAACTGCACTTTCTGAATTTTTGTAAAGAGTGGTTATCCATCGTTTGATATTATCACCAAAATTAAATACCGTAATTGTCTTCTGGATGAAATCCCATTCAATAGTGTCAAACGCTTTACGAAAATCAAGTTGCAGAAGTAACCCCGGAATGTTTTGAAGTTTTGTTTGCTCAAGAATATCATTTATCTGCCTGACATTTTGACCTATATACCTCCCTTTTATGAAACCTGTTTGATCTGGATTAATTAAGAGCGTCAAAACTTTTTCTATTCTCCTGGCTACAATTTTGGACGCAATTTTGTAGTCCATATTAAGTAAAGTTATCGGTCGCCAGTTTGCGAGATCAGCTAGGTCTGAACCTTCCTTTGGGACTAGAGTAACTACACCTCGCTTTTGAGAGATTGACATTTCGCCTTCTTTAAATACTGCGTTGAAACAATCGACTAAGTCTTGTCCCAACAAGTCAAAGAAACAGTTATAGAACTCCCAGGTAAATCCGTCATCTCCGGGAGATTTTCCACTTGCGAACGTCCGCAAAACATCACTACATTCCTTAAGAGTGATTTCTCCCAGTTCGTCTTGGAGTTTCGGTATTTCAAGATTTCTGACAAAATTTTCAAATAATCTGCTTTTATCCTCTACATGGTTTGACGTATATAAATCTCTATAAAAATTTTTAATTTCCAATAATATGTCTTCTTCTTTGGAAATGTTATCTCCATCTGGCCGTTTCAGTTCTTTAATTACCTTTCGGTTATAGTTTCGCTTTTCTAGATTAAAGAAATATTTTGTTGGTTTTTCACCTTGCTCAGTCCATCTAGCTTTAGAACGAAGAATTGAACCTTTTCCCTTGTTTTCATATAAGAAATGAAGTTCCTGTTTTAATCGAGTATATTCCCGTTGCTGAGTTTCGCTTGTATCATCTACATCGACATTTTGAGAGAGGAGATTGTCGAGCTCCTCTAATCGGTCCCCTAGGTCTTGTTCCTTTATAAGAAGCTTTTTTTGTTTGTTTTTGGAATAAGGGATTGTAAGCGCTCTTATTTCCATTTTGATAAGTTCCCACTTTAACCTTTTGTCTTCCACATCCGAGTATTTATTTATTATGTTAGGATAATTTTCTTTTATAAGTTTTTTATATTCTTCATCTTCTACAAGAGAATTGTTGAATTTCCATAGACCCGGTCCGCGTCTTTTTTTCGTAACAGTCAAACTAAGTTTTACTGCTTTGTGATCAGGAGCAATAGAGACTTTTGTACCTATGTGAGACACACATTTGATTAAGGATTGAGCAATAAGAAAGAAATCGATTCGCGAGCTGAGATTGAGTGCCTTGGACTCATAAGTGAAACTCAGTTTGTTCGGATTTTGTTTTCTATAGATGTCAACAAGCTCAAGTTCTCTCATCATTGATATAAGATTGTTTCGATAAGTATGTGGCTTCCACGCCGCGCCACCTATTTTGTCAATGGCATAAAGAACAACATTCCAGTCACCTCCTATAACTAGGTTTCCAATATCAGTGTTGGACATTAAATATTCATGTAAAAAATGCAAAAATTCATTCTGCTGTTGTAAATTGTTTGGAGCATAAATATTACATACAGATAAGTTGCCTGCTTCAGAAGCTATGTCCACTGAGACAATTCTCCCATTTTGGTCTTTGTTGAAGTTGTTAACCGTCTGACCGTATAAGGGGTTAATTAAGATACAAACACCTCTGCTATGAATTGAGCCGTGTGAAAAGAAAATGTCACCTCCCCACTCACTCCTCCAAACTGTTTCATCACCTGGTTTTGAATAAATTTCTTGCAGAAAGTAAAATAAACAATTCTGATCTTTCAAAAACCTGAAAATACTTCTTCTTTTAACCTGATTTCTTAACCCTCTGACATTTAATGACATGACACTTAAATCACCCTGGTAGGCTATAGTGGCAAATATAGAGCTTAAAGCTAGGAAAAAATGCAGCGAGAAATGGTGCTCATTTGGTTTGATTGAATAAAAATTGAATTTTCCCCAGTGGATACAAAAAAACACACATAAATACAAAAACATGGTACATATACTATGTGGTCGCAGCATTTCTAGCGCTATGGTACTGATTCGATGAGTTAGTATTGATCCATGCTCCCTGAAAAACGAAGTTTCCTAGAAAAAAAAACTATTCTATGGCGATATATAAGTAGGTCAAAGCTGCAAAATAAGGTCGAAGATAAAACTGATCTCTATTATTACAAAACTAGGGTGCCATTTACATACAGTTTATCTGGCTCCGATGCGCTAAAGTAGGCCCTGCTTCCTTGCTTCTTAGCAGCTTTTAATTTTGGTAGCATTAAACGTCGTCTGTCGATGAGCTCCTTTGGCAGGTCCTCGTAGATTACGAAATTTGTTCCTTTCAGTTCCTTCGCCTTTTTACGCACCAGTTCACGATCAGTAAATCGAAGAAATCTGGCCAAGATCGGACGGGGATTATTGCTGATCTTTCTCCCATTTCTGTGCACTCTTTGAAACTCGATTTCCCTCGCGTCCTCAATGTGTAATTTTTCCTCCAGAAACTTCCACAGAACCTCACGTGTGTCTTCCGCTCCTTCGCCATCGACGTCCTCATTTAACTCCACAGGGATGTTCACAAATTTGAGGTTTTCTCTTCTACTGTAGGCTTCTAAATACAACAATTTTTGGTTTAATAAACTAGTCTCAAGCTTGTATTGTGTTTTTAAATTATTTATATCCTCGTCCGCCTGTTCAACGGAGCCGTTCAAAAATTCTACACTCCTCTCTAGCTTGTGAGTGAGTTTGTCGGTCTCATCGTGTTTCGCTTTAAGTTGTGTGATCTCACCATGTAGAGTACTCACATTGCTCTCCAGTTTGGAAACCGTTGCATTTACTTCTTGTAGTTTCACTTCGATCCTATCTAGCTTTTCAAGTTTCTTTTCTAGCGCCCCAAGTCGGGAGAGAACTTGGTCTAATCGCTCGTTTATCTGTTCCGCCATATTCAACGTAGCTAACGCCTCCTCCTCGTCTCCTTCGATAGATTCGTTTCTTGGCTTTTTTTCGTCTGGAGAAGGGTTGCTTTCCTCACTGAATTCGCCGCTACTTTGTCTTCTCTCCTTTCGTTTGGAACTTTTATGTTTGCTGGCCATATAAAGTGAAAGCAACTCGAATTTCGAAGGGAGCTCCACAAAACGTGGCTACACGCTAGCCATGCGCATGCCCTCTCTTATTTAATGCAACATTCTTATTGTCGCCTCATTGCTAGACTCTATATCGATTTCAGCTTTCCCACCCATCACCTTCAAGTTTTAATTTCTTTAACCGTAGCTTCAAAGTTCAAACTTTTAATTATGCTAGCCTGTGAACAGGCTTCTTTTTGGGGAATTGGGTTAGGTTAAAATCGGCGAGCGAAGCGAGCCGAGCGCGGACTGGGGAAGAGGGAAGGGGCGACGAAGCCTGTGGACTCGCCTTTGATGCCGCCGTTCCATGATACCAGAGTCTGGTATCATGAGCTGATTGGTCAGATCACTTGGTGTTGACAGGCATGTGGTGATCGACGACACATGTTGACATCTCAGATGCCTGGCGCCCTACATTTGCATAATTATTCCATTTGCTGGCTCAAATGATAAACAAACACGGCGACTCGTTGCATGCAATTTTCAGATCTCGATTTGGAGAAAGCTTTGAACGATTCGTTGCGAAATTTTTCGCATATACCGAGACTTAAAGAAGAGCAAAAGCTGTGTCTAAAGTCTGTGGCAAAAAAGCAAGATGTTTTTGGAATTTTGCCGACTGGATTTACAAAACAGTCACCATGTGCAGATTATCTGTTGGATGCCAAATCAAACGCCATTACAAAACAACAGAGGTTTATCCTAGCTCCACTGAGACACACTACTCAACTACAGAACTTACTAAGGAGCTAAATTAATAGTTCATGATTTCATTGCAGTGGAATTATGGACTACGGCTTTTTGAGACTCGGATCTAAGATGCCTTTTCCCGCGCGGCCGGAAACACTACACTGTATAATCCGCCGAGATCAAAAGATCAATATCATCGAAGAGAACAAATTCATAACTGCGATCTAAAGGCGCGATTCTCTCTGAATTCTTACTGGGAAAGCTTTATACTTTAGGCTTTTTAAATACTTTTTAGCGAAGAGTGGGAGTCGTGTTCAGCCTGTCTATTTTTATACTACTACCGATGCATTCAACCGAATAAAAACATGACAACTTGTTGACATATTAATTAACTTGTTCACAATTATAATAACAGGATAATTACTTGGGGGCGGAACGGCGGCATCAAAGGCGAGTCCACAGGCTTCGCCGCCCCTTCCCTCTTCCCCAGTCTGCGCTCGGCTCGCTTCGCTCGCCGATTTTAACCTAACCCAATTCCCCAAAAAGAAGCCTGTTCACAGGCTAAATTATGCGAACTTACACTGAACCAAATTTGCATGAAAAATTAGCACCTCGGAAAAATTAACAAAGCAACCAATAACATGCGCGTGCTAAAACAATAAACCCACACTTTGTTTAAGGTCAAACTATATTTATTGATAACAAACAATTTCATAATTATACAGACAATTTAAAAGCTTAGTTGGAATGGAACAGACAGAGTTGATTTATTCTTTTTCATCGGGTTTATACAAAGTGCTCTTTGATTCCCTTGGTTTTCTGTGTCTCACCGCACTGCAATCATCGTTTCGGATGAAATTAATCCTCTTGATTCTTAGAATGTTTGTAAGGTTCAGCTCTATTTCTGTAACGCCTGGGTCAAGCAAGAAAACTGGGTTTTTCACAAAATCATGAATATCTTCAACATCATACAACAGATAGCCACGAAATTTTCCTGGTATAGAGTTCTCCATATGAACATTTGCCTTAAAGTAATATAAAGGTACATGGTGGTCACGTGACGGGTCACGTGATCCACCAAAACATCGTTCAGTCTCTGACCAAGTTGCCGACGAAAACAAAAAATCATAACAAACAAATGGATTAAGCAAACAGCCGATTAAAATTACCCACCTTTCACGTTTGGAATGAACTTCCTTCGTTTCTCTAAAGAAATATATAAAGGACGAAAGCATCATAATGCAGTTTGCGTAAACATAATGGCGTTTTGCTCTTTGTGAGTTCAATCGGAAAGTTCATTCCAAACGTGAGTATAAAGGTCTGTCATGGCTATTTCGCATTTGGTTGAAATATTTGATTCTAAATGAAAACTCGGCGGCAATTTCAGCATTTTCTGTGCCCTGTTTGACACAAAATAGAGGCGCCATTTTGTTTTCCTCTCGTTTCACAGAGTGGCGCCTGGAGCGGACTATTAGACGATTCCACTGATCAAAAGGGACTTTTGCATATAATGAGAATCAAAATTTCCTTAACTGCCTTTATTTTATTCATTTCAGCTTTCTCTGGATGGAAGGCCATTCCATTCCAAAAATTACTTGGGGATCATTTCGGGGTCAGTGTGAAAAAAATGGGGATCATTTCGGGGTCGGGATCATTTCGGGGTCGATTTGGGGATCATTTCGGGGTCGGGGATCATTTCGGGGTCGGGATCATTTCGGGAGCTGTACAGTTCTAAGCGTTTAAAAACTGTGAACTGCAGAATTGTCGGCGTCTTTTGCCAACATAATTTTGATCAGGCGCAAAGAGTTTTGGTCAGTTTTCAACGAAAAAAAGCTCATCACTTTAAGAAAAATTAAAAGATAGTAACGTCAACTAATTTTTTAATACATCCTTGCCAACATTTCCATTTAATATTAAATAAAATCCCACTAAATAAAACGAAAAACGCCTCGGACGTTTGACCGCGGTGGACGCACGAGTCGGCACGACCCAAAGGCGATCTATACGGTCGAAGCTTAAACCAGTTTCCGTAGCATGAAGAACTGATTGGAGATATCACTACCCCCCACCCCTCTCTCTGAGTGGGATGTTGGTCCAGGCGCAGGGTTACTCCCAGCTTTATGTCGCCGACATCCATCAGTATACACCCGGGAGTGGAACAAAATTTCTTGCCTAAGAAAACACGACGGCAGGAAGCCGGCTTCGAATCACCGACCTTTATATGAAGTCCAACAGGTAAGCCATTGCACCATTACACCACCACGCGTCCACACCTCCACTGCAATGGACTAAACTTGATGCATAAATTTTTCCAAGATAAAAGGTGTCGGGCATGTTGCAGGAAACTTTGTCAACTATAACACCATCGATCATTTAAGTGCAAGTCTCGTCCAGACTCGATTCCCAGCCTTTCCTTCCCATGAACACGCACAGATTAATGTACGCCTTGCTTCCGCAGCTGTTGGTATTGTCCGCGCGACCGCGCGCGATATGCAAAATTTTGGTCGTGGAGCCGCTATTGAGTGGCGTAAGCCGAGACAACGAACGGCGTAAGCCGCGAGAAGGTTACGCCGCTCGTTGTCACGGCTTACGCCGCTTAACGCCAAAAGTTTGCCATCGCACGCGAACGATACCACCAGCTGCGTAGACTAATGTACGCCCACGCCTCTGTAGTTTGAGAGTACACGTCTGGAGCTTTTACTTTTATGTTAACCTCGACGCCAGGTTCCTCTTTTTATTGAAGATCTTGGAAAAAAGCAGTAAGTCGCGCTCCTTAAAAATCTCTCAATAGCACGTCTACCGCTATAAAATATTTTGAAAGAATTAAAATCTCCATATATTTGAGCATTATAAGGCCACTTTCTTACTTACACACCAAGCTTCTCTAGGAGCCGATTCCAGCGAATCTGGCTTTGAGTAAATCCCACCAGAATTCCCTAGTTGTAGTCATTAACTGATCTTTTTAATGTAACAGTTGCATTCCATGCATGGCACATTGTCCGGCCGTTTCTCGTACCTGTATGATATATTAATATATTGGTGGATTTTGTAAATTTTGTAAATAATTTTCCCTGAATTTCGGATTCAGAGGTCTTAACATGAATGAATCTTTATTTCCCATCTTTCTAGCAATGCATAATTTGTTTAAGTTGTAATATTTTTAATTTAACTGTAACTGTAAATCTTTATTTAAACACGGTAAAATCATCAGGAAACCTAACCTAGCTAACCTAACTAGCCTAAACAAATTACAAAGCTAACTACAACTAATCTAAATAAACCTGTTTTTCATGAATGCCGTGTGTAGTTTACATTAAAAATTCAATTTAGAGATTAAGAGATTTAGAGATTTAGAGATTTACAGATGAGGAGGACTAAAGAAACCCTTACAGGCTTTACAAGGCAGTCCCGCTTTGTATAATTACTTAATTAGCTAATTTAAGCTTGCGTATTTCGTATCAGGGTTGGTATTTAAATACATCAAGATTAAATATAGTTATTAAAAAAATAGAAATATTAAAACCTGGTACTTTGGTGACAAAGTTGCGTGGGAAAAAAACACAGGCAACTGACAACTAGGCTCCATTTTCAGCCGTTTGAGGGAGTCCAGTTTTCAGATCCTCCTCTGTGCGCGATGGAACGCGGACGCACAAAACGGCTGGAAATCGAGCCTACTGAGATACATGATCAATTAATAATTGTATACAGCTATTTCAGTTAACGTTGTCGGATGGTAATTGGTAATTGGGCATTGGGAAGCTATTGTTTGGGGGTCACTCAAGCAAAGCATTGCATTGTGTTCCGTATGCCTACATGCCAATGCCCAATTACCATCCGACAACGTTAATTGAAATAGCTGTATACAAGGATATATCACTGCAAAAGAAATATTTTTTCATATCTTTTAAATACATTAATGACATTAATGGAAACAGAATGCATAATTTCATTTGGAATTACATTCCATATACTAATTGCTATATTTCTTGTGGAGTAAATACCAAATTTGGGTGTAGATCATTTGATTTTCTTGTGTAGAAGTTATGAACTTAAAGTGCCACTACGACGAAAATTTTTGTATTTCTTTTCCGCTTTTTTAACGAAAATGTATCTAATAGGTTTAGACAAATGCGAATTGCTATAAATTATGTTGATATATTCTTACACAACCCAGAAATAGCTGGCCGAAAACCCACAAAAATCACATAAAATCCGTCCGCCATTACTCCGTCCATAAATCTGAGCCCACATTCTACTGGTTTGCGATCTGGTACACGTGACTTGATTTGTGACATCAATGACTCAACGCGGTTCCCTCCGCGGGGACACAGACAACAAAGCCAAAGGGCACGTGTTGAGTCATTGACGTCACAAATTCTTTAGGCCTACTCGATCCAACTATCAGGATTCGGTCCCGGTCATTTTTGAATTGAGTAATGGCGGCAAGCCGAATTCGAAATGTAAAGTTAAAATAACAGCACTTCCCGTACGAGTTTTGACTTGAAACTTCGCAAGGTAAGTAACAAGTACTTATTTTTTCAAAATACGAAGAGAACAGAAAATGTATATTTTTGATCATAGTGCTAGGATCGTCCTAGCACTGGGATCATCCAAGCGCAACATGTTTCCTGCTTTCAGTTTACATGCGAAGGGTTGCATTTGGCTCTAGCGCTAGGATCATCCTAGCTCCATGTAAACGGCCTCTGGAGCCCCAGGGCATGATCTTCGCTTTTGTTATTGTCGCCTAGTCTGTCTACAGACCGATTTATTTTTTAGCCCAGCGCGAGCGAAGCGAACGCGCGCGAGAACGAGCCCAGGGCGCGCGATAGCATTCGCGCGCTCTCTTCGCTCGCGCGCTCGACTCAAAAGGAAAAGTTTGTAAACAGACTAATTGTCGCCCGCCGTCTTGCTTTGCAACCGCACCGAACTCAAAGCAACTGGAGCCATCCTGCCGAATTTTTCATGTAAACCAAATGAAAAGTTTGTCCTGGAAGCCGCAATTATGCATTTAAAACCAAATGAACTTTCTAGGATCAGCCTAGCACTCGGGATCATCCTCTTTCCATGTAAATGGGGCCTAAATGAAGGCATTGAGAGTTATGACATTTTATTTGTATATTGCACCCTCACTTCCACTTTTCCGAAAATAAAACTTGTTAAACATTTATCAAATTAATGATTTTCTCATTAGTTCTTTTAGGTTTAGTCTTAGTGAAAATACGCTACCATGTTATTTCAATGATTTTTGTACTGGAAATAATTTTAATAATATCTTTTAATAATCATTTCCGTTGATTTTACATTATTATATTCATCAACAACTTGCTTCCTTTTTTCAACCAAATGACCTTTGCCAAGTATTCCCTAGAAGTTAAATTTTGGTAAAGGATATAGTTTATGATTTACCGTGTCAAATGCGTTTATTTTATCTATGAGTTCAACCATTGCATGATTGGTTGAATTTTTATTTTGAAACCCAAATTGTTGATTGGATAAAAGTGTTATTTTATTGATATAGTTAATTAATCTTTTATACATAAACGTTTCAAAATTCTTTGAGAAAGAACAGAATTAGCTCTATCATTTGAGAATACATTTTTATCAGATGATTTTTAGACAGGCGTTATTAAAGCTACTTTAAATTTATTTGGAATTTTACCCGTTGCCAACGGGTAAATATGAGATGATGGTAATGAAATAAATGGGGCTACATATTTTTAAAACAACTCTGGTATTTATATCATCAATTCCAGAACTTGATTTGCTCATCATTTCCTTAATTTTCTTCAAAAGGTTATAATCAACGTGGCGGGATTGGCCACGCTGCATGTTTTATTCGCTCGCTTGCTGCTCCACTAATTAAAAGAAAAATAAGAGACTGTTCGCAGTCTATCATGCATTATTATATACATCATCATACATTATTTTGGATTGTCGTAACGATCATCTTCAAGACTTTCTCCTGCGGTAATTGAAACTCTCAGGGCCGGTTATTTAAACGAAGTTTAGACGGTGTTTAACCCAAATTTAATCTGGCCAACCCTAATATTTAAACGCTATTCACTGTAAACAATGTCAAATAGGCATATAGAACAGTAGAAAAACATTTATTAAACCAACTTATAACAGATATGGAGGTCCATTAATTAGTCTTAAACCGCGGTCTAAGTTAGAATTCGTTTAAATAACAGTCCCTCAAAGTTTCGTTGTAGTTCGGAGGGCTGCCCAAGTGATCAAACTGTTGATTGCTGTATGGTGGCGGGTCTTCATTTATAATGTTCTGAACATCAACAATAACATCACCAGACGATTCTCCCTCGCCCGTTTCCTCTTTCGTCATCATGGTGCGCGTGGGTTTGTGGTAAGCCGAAGACAAGTCGTAAGGTGGCAAACGCACTTGAGGAAACATAAAATCGCCAACGAACGCATCAAGATCACCATTGAGTGGAAAATTCGCAATCCCCAAGCTAAGGAATTCAGCATTTCTGTCCTCCGTTTGCGATGCCTGAGAGCCGTGTGGTAAGACGTGTGTTGCTGTTTGCTGCCTCTGTTCCCGTTGCTGCTCTAATCGCCTTTGTTTCATTCGCTTCGAGCAGAAGCATATCAAGACAAAGAAAATGATAGAAAGAACTGAAGACCCCCAAAACACTAATTTGTATGTGAACGGTATTCTTGGTTGCGTACGTCTTGGCGGTCTAGTATAAGTCGGGTCTGATACTACTTTGTAAGTCATTTCCGTCGAGCTAGAGTCCACTTTTCCTCCGTCCGTCGAGTTCGTTTCGACATCGAGACAAACGCCATCACGACAAATCTTTCCAAAGACACAAGAAATGTTGATTTTGAAACCACACTGAGTGTTGTTGACCACATTAGTACTGTTTTCATTCGCAACGTTCCCGCAAAGAGCCAGTGGTTTGCAGGCGATATAAATTGTTAGCAGCAAGATATAATTTAACGACATCCTTCCACTCTTTTCCAAGCCTTATTAACAATTCAGCTTTCTCAGTAGCTCGTAATCACTTGCTCCTTTTTAAAACGTCCATTGCCTGTTTGCAATGGTGCCGCTTAAATATTTTCGAGCTACACAATGCTGATCACGTCAGTTTTGTTTTTATGAAGCGATGCGAGAAGCATATCTTAGCTACCGTTGGTCTAGCCATAATCAGTAGTATAAGAGTTGGCGGTACCAGATCAGTTTTGCAAAACTGATCTGATACCAAGCCAACTCTATACTACTTACCATATAATGGCAAAAATAAAATGGAAATATTAAATGCAATAATTAATTAAAAATATTAAATGGAAAAATCAAATGAAACTATATGTTAATAAAAACAAAATGGTGCGTTCATTTCATTGCGTGATCCAGCATAATAGAATCCTTTGCGTGACACAATTCTCGGAAACATAGGAAGTCTACACAGGATTTAATTAAGGAAAGTTATTTTATAATGTCCATAAGCATATGAATTTATGCCATCATCTGATATATACCTTTTGTCATCGAAACAGCTGAGTGATACTTTATTGATTTCATAACTTCCTAATTTATGGTTTTGACTTCTTATTGTTTTCATAGTGTGATGCATCTGTTTATTTCCTAATAACGTTTCTTTATAATCTTGATGCTTGATATTATTTTTGATAATATTATTTTTGATTCCCTTGGCAGTCTTTCCTCCTTTTTGGTTGTCTTTCATGTAACTATACATTTTAGATCGTAGACCGATGAATTCAGTTATTGGTATACTTGCAGCTTCATCTTTGAATTTACCAATTACTTTTTTATTTGTCTTATCAAAATATGGAGAATCTTCTGGGTAATCGCTATTATCAAATTTATCTTTATCATTCCAAAAATCTTGATACACATCCTTAGCTTCAATTTCGTATGTGAGACTGTCAGTGTCTGTGAATAGTAGTCTAGCTTTGTCTCCATATTTCTTTTTGATATAGTTATAATGGAAGTCATACATCAAAACCTTACTAAGATCAAGAATACACATACCCACATATGCCGGCCTGTTTAGGGTTAGTGTTTCTTTGATCTTATGAACGGCTACAAGATTTTCATTGAATATCTTACTGCTTACATAAGTAGGTTTAGCAGCCATTTTTAATAGTTTTTTCTCATCAGTAACTAATCTAACATCTATTCTCTTTCTTATATTTTCCATTGTTTTTCCAAATACACTGTTGTTCATAAGTTTGAAGAAATCTTTCTCAAAGGCATTTTTGGCATTAGTTCTTTTCTGAGTGTTGAAATCAATATATTGCTTCAACCATGCTGACTGATTAAACTCTAGTACTCTATGAACTTTTGTTATTTTCAAACCGAGATCAGTGTATAATTGTAGGTTTCTGTAATGAAGAACATACTTTTCTTTGTTTCTTAAAGTTGGAATCAGTTTTTGTACAAGGCCTGTTGATATATTATATTTGGTAGCTATCTTTTGGCAATACCCAGATAACATATTACTAGTTACTTTAACTTTCTCTGGTCCTAATGGGTAGTCATTATGAAGGCTGTGCAATTCTTCAGGATATTCCATGTCAACTTCTAGTATTAAACCTTTGTTGCTATCTTCTTTATATTTGGTCAAGTCTAACTTCTTAATCTGATTTTCTGTCATCCATTTGAAACCGCCAGTTGGTAGGTATTGTGACATAGCCCAACCATAGAGATTGTTAGCATCAAGATACATGATATACTTTGAGGGCGCCTTCTCATTGTATGATTTCATGTATTTGTTGTTGGCTTTCCCATATCTATTGGCTATATAAGAAATACCACCTCTCATCCCTTTTTCAATGAATTGAAACATGTCAATATCAGTCATTAGTTCTAATTTAATATTAGTCATTTTTAGCATAGCATCCCAAGACAATCCTGGAGATGTGAAATAATGACATGGGTCTAATTTATAGTATTGCAGACAGGTCTTTCTAAAGTTTTCAAACACATCAGCTAACAGAAGGATGTCAGATTTAAGATATAAATCATGGTACTCACCCATATTTTTAAGCATGAAGGTTTCCCAAACAGTTTGAGCATGCTTATAGTCTTCATCTGATATGCATACATCATTTAATATGCTGTAAAATTCTGCTTTTGGTGGTAGTTGTTTATTGAATTTGTCAAAACTGTCCATGAAGTCATATGGATAGACTCCTTTTTGGGTGACATTAAATTAAGCTTTTCACCTTTGAATTGTTGAGAGGTATATTTTAATGATTCTTTTGGTAGATTGCTTACTAGTTTATCTAAACTAGAGCTCATAAACTGGAAACTATCAATGAAGGTAAGATGATTACCAAGCATGAAAGCCATATACTTTTCCATATTGTTTGGTATAGCATTTATGTTCATTTGTTTGTCTTCTCCTTTCTTATTTTTGTATGTGTGCTTCTTGACTATTTCACCAATCTCTTGCATGATGAAATGACTATCATAACCTCTGAGATTATGGAATATAACAGGAATTTTTATCTCTGCTGGATTCACTCTGAGTTTCAGATTACATTCTTGGTGAGCAGATCCTCTGTATTTACCAGTTATATGGCAATGATCTCTAACTTTAATATCTTTCTCTGCATACTTTTGATCACATATATGGCATTCTTCAGCTTTTTGAAATTCTTCTTCATCTTTTGTCATTCTTAATGGTTTATTGAATTCTTTTTTCATCACTTTCTTACAATATTTGACTTCCCCCAGCATAGCTTCCATAAATTTGTGAACAGCTTTTTCACTTCTATATATTTGCTCTGGTTTGGTGTATTGATCATTGTAGCAACAAACAACCTTATAACCATAACTACAGTCTGTATGCTTCTGATAAGCCTCTGTGTATGATTGATCATTGTCAGGCTGACAACCATGTATTTTTTCAGTAATTGCTTCAAAATCTGCATAAATAACAAATGGTACCGGTAGTTGTTTATGGCAATTGTTGAATTTTAGTGTATTATTATCCTTGTCAGGCATTTTTATAGCTTGTGTGCCATTCACTTGTATGCAGTTTTCTTTATGATTTAATAATACTCTTTCACTACTGAAACATTGTAAACAATACATACAAAAATGCTTTCTATGTTCATGTTTTGTTTGATTGTACATAAATTTATTGAAGTCTTTTATTAATACATAATGTTTGTTTTCGCCTTCTGTTATCAATAATAAATGCATTTGATCTTCAAATTTTTCTTGGGATATGTAAATAGGAAATGGTTGTTTTTCTTCATATCCAAATACAATGATATTGATATTATTCTGTTTCTCAATTTTATTATACTGTTTTTGATTGACTGGAAATTCAATTCCTGAGTAATTCAATTTTTCAATAAATTCTTTATCACATTTTTTAATTCTCTGTGGGTATTTTTCTTGAGGATTCAAATGTCTAATGTGACACCATCTAAAACACTGATTGTCTTCGTTTTTCATGTTGATCAAACCTTTGGCACTATTTCTTAGTTCTTGTGGTAGTTTAATATATGAAGAGCCTCTCATTGGTTGATATCTTACAACATTAAGATAATGATTTTCCACTGATTGAACAGTCCAACCAGATCCCTCTGAAATCCAAACTGCAATTTTGTTTAATATGTTCTGCTTTGATACTTGCAGTGATTCATCTATATCTAGGTTGTTTATGATTGTTTGAACTTGACTGTTGAAATAGGCAGTTTTATATACTGTGTCTCTATTTGACATTTTTGTAAATATTACCTTGAGTGTTTCAACAAATTTTAGTCCTTTCATGGATTTTAGTGTATTTGTAATATGATGTTCAATAGCCTTTCTTGTGTTCTGCAACTGCACCAGTGGGTCTTTGTTATTTTTTATATTGATTTCATAGGATTTAGTATAACCTTTTAGAGCTTTGTCTGTTTGTTCTATTTTAGTTCTTATAGTTGGAACTGGTTTTTCTGCAACTGGCTGTTTAGTTCTAGGTGCTGGCACTGGTTTATAGTCGTCTCTAAACTCCATTGGTGGTAAAATAATATGGTCTTCATACTCATTCACCATCTGTTTAACACTTTTTCTTGGTGTAGGAATTGGTCTCCTACGTTGTTTTTTGTTATCCACTATTGTCATCTCAGGAGCTGGTTTAGCATTCTGGATTTGCAATAACATTTGGATTAGTTGAGATTTACTCAATTTTTTCAAGTCTGATTTTTCCATTATCTATATATATAACTATAGATAATTCTTTAAATGGTTTTACGAATGTGCGTTTGAATATAGTCGAGAATTCAAATAATCCAATCATGGATCCTTTGAACTATAACTATGAAAAGAATTAATCTTGTGTGTGATTTGGAATATTTTTTCGTGTTATGTTGATGATTCGTTGCATTATGATGTAGATATTTAGATTCTTCACATGCTTTTTTGTTTTCTCATGACATGATTTCCCAGCAAGTGTATAATTTTTGTTGTTCTTACAAATCTTACAAAGCCAGACTTTATTTAACATGTATTGTGTCTTATGTTGCTTTCTTTCTTCATCGGTATAAACTCTTGGTCTACCGCGACCTCTCTTAACATTTTGATTTTCCATATGTAATACTATACTATAGATATTATTTTAAATAGTTTCATAATAGTGCGGATAATATTGGTCAAGAATTATATATTTTGCATTATTGCGTAATAGCCAGAAACATTAATATTTTTGGCTACCAATGAATAGCGAATGCAAAGATATAAATATCTCAGAAATTTCTGGGATACTTGTAAATAGTAACATCTCTTTAAAACAATTTTGTATATCCCTTTAAATCCCTGATTAGTGTTCTAATGTTACTGATTGTATTTTTTAAACCCATGTGCCCTGGATCAGATGAATATTTCTACATCTTTCCAAATCCGCGTTGCTGCTTGTTTTTGTTGTGCTAGATATACTATTTTCTTGTTTGAGATATTTAATATTATCAACTTTGGTTTGTTTCAACACATTACATTCATCATCGTATCTATTGTTTTCTATCTCATTGCAGATAATATTCAATAACTCTTTCAATGTTATATCTTCATCAATTTCATGTATTTTTTTATGATAAAGTTTCAATAATTTCTTTTTATATTGTAACAGATCCAATCTACGCTCATTATCATATATTTTATCATGAAGATTGTCTATTTCATCTTCACATTCCTGAATTTGAAAATTTATTTTTTTTGATATATTTCTCAATGCCGCTCATGATATATATAAACATTATATATTTTTTACATCTTTTAGCGGTATCCAGCTGTTAAAATCATCACTATATCCTTTCCACTTCACCAAAGCTTGTTTTTTCTTATAGTCTCTTTTGATAACCTTATCTATACGAAAAACATCTTGTTTAGCTTTCAATAACTCCTGTTGATAGAAAGATCCTTCTATTGATTCATCATTGAGATCTTTTAATTTGTAAGTTATAGGATTAGTGTATTGTATCTTATCGACTGTAAACACTTCTTCAGTCCAGTTTGGTGTATAACCCTTGTCGAACACATTCCGTTTATACTTTGAAATTCTAACCTCATCACCAACTTTAAATTTTGGTTTATATGATAATAGTTCCGTATCATATAGATTGAAATAAACAGTTCCTTCATTCTTTTTCATAGATGCTTCAATAGGTTTCATTTTAATACTTGAATGCTTTGTACTGTTGTATTCATTTAATAGTTTTGGTAACATGTCTAAATATTGTGTTGTATTTTGAGCTGTAAATTGTTTCCACATTTTAGATTTTAATGTTCTGTTAAATCTCTCAATAATAACAGCTTTACCTTCATTGAAAGTAGAATACATCTCAATATTATTTTTCTTTAGCCAGTCTTTGAAAGTTTTATTATAGAATTCAGACCCTTGGTCTACCCAAATAAATTTAGGTTTCCGTTTGGATTTTTTAATAACATCATCAAATGATTCAGTAATTGTATTACCTGTTTTATTTTTAATAGGGATGCTCCAAGCAAATTTCGAAAACACATCAATGATGTTTAACAAATATCTATATCCTTTATTCCATTTTGAAAACTTCTGCATTTCTACAAGGTCAGCGCTTCAAATATCATCTATTCCATTAACAATAACACGTCTCTTTTGAAATTTCCGTTTGATTGGTTTATGTAGTTCATTTGCAAGGAGTTCAGCCCAATCATTACTCAACTCCTTTTTACGTTTTTTGACTTCCTTTTAACACCTAATCCAAGTTTTTGTTTTACATCAATCGTGTTTCTAGCCAACCAATGCCCCCATTGTCTTTCATTATACGGTACGTTGTCTAAAGCTTGAACCATTTTTCGGTCTGCCTTATTTTTACATTTCCTATCATCCTTGCAGACTGAATAATCGACATCATGTTGCATTGCTATTTCATCAGTTCTTCCTGTAGGTTGGTCATATATTTCTAATATTTGGCCAGTTGTTGGGTCATATTTCACTTGACTCTTTAAATCATTATATGGGCCAGTATATTTATGGCCGGGTAATGTCCAACCGCCTTTTGGTTTCGGAAGCTTCCCAATGGCCTTATGAATATCAATCCCACTACCTTTATGCAATGGATCTAGTTTCTTACTAATATCTGAAGTTAAACTATCTAAGGCTTGATCCAAATATTTATCAGCCATTCCTTTTATTTTTTGTTTAGCATAATCAGATTTAATTGCCTTTGATGCTCCGATTCTACCTAAATTATACAAACCTTTTAAAGCGCTTTTAGCTGCTATTTCACCAAGACTGTGACTACCTTCTATATTTAAAAAGCCCCCATCTTGTGAGGGCTCAATTAGTTTCCCTGTTTTTGTTTTATAAATTTGGTTTTTGTTATACCACATTCAGCGCAAGTGCATTTCAACATAGTTCGACCATTTTTAGTTTTCACATATCGTTCGCTTCCTGGAACACATTCAGTGACTTTATTCTGTCTAACACAATATGATTTTACCATTATATATATAAGTTAGATATTTCTAAAATAATGTTCGAGGAATCTCTCATTCTTCATTGTATCATATATGTCAAATACTTGCAATAAATTATAATATGAATTCCCTTTATTCATTTCATTCAGAAAGTATAAACAGAAGTAACCACATGTAGTCGTTTTTATGTTCTGGATTTGGTTGTTTTGATGTAACAGAATCAAATTCTTTCTTTTTGTATGATTTACGATCTCTTGAAATGGAGGCATACCGAAACTATCAAAATAATTTATCACGTTGTCTTTGACATATGTGGCCACCCAATGGCTTCCACTCATATATGAGGGTTCAAGATTGTATATGAATAACGCCTGTTTATGCTTATGTGGAACTTTCTCATCCCTCGATAGAACATCTTTGATTGGGATGTTCAAATATCTACACCATTTTATTAGATCATGATTACTTAACGGGATATCTTTATGGAATTTTGGTTTTCCAGTATTGCCCCTAGTAGTGGTATGCCATTGAATGGGCTGTTTTTCCCTAATAGTATGCCTTCTCCCGACTTGTTTTTTTTGGTAGTTTTTTTTTTAATCCCCATACCAATTGGATTATCCCATGTACCTATAAATGGAGGTGGTTGTCTGTATGCACCAATTCTCGGAGCTCCCTTACCCCTTTTTTTCTTACTAATTCCCATTCGTGGAGCCCCACTACCAGTTTTACCAGTCAAAGCATTTAGAAGGAGTGGAACACCAATGCTTGCCAACAGAGTGCCTAAAAATCCACCTGATTGTGTTTTTGTTGGTTTTACATGAACACCTGAACCTGATTGAAGGGCATTCAATATATCCTGTTTTTGTTTCGTCGATAAAAGATGCTTATATTCTATCAGCTTATTAATTTTGTCTTGTGGTACGAGAAAACCACCCGACTGTACGCCTTTGCCAGATATTGATTTCACAATCTGAGAAGCACCTTCTGAAGCCAATCCAGCAAGAGCTGATAGCCCAAGGGTTTTACCTATAGTTGGTGCTAGTGTCTTTCCAATACTTAAGATAGAAGTTAGTAGACTACCTCCAACCTGTTTTCTGATATTACTTTTAACAAGTTTGATATCCATACCCTTATTCATCATACGATTCTTCTCCAATCTCTTCTTTACCATTGCTGGTACATATAGAATATCATTTCCGTTCAGAGATTCATTTGATAGTCTGAGAACAATAGTTTCCCTTTTTTTGAAAGCATTGCTAAGATTCTTCTTTTGATTGTCAGACAAATTTACTTTGATTTCAAAAAGCTGAGTCATTTGCTGTATATAATATATGTTATATAATTTTTCCAGTTATAAAACATATATGAAATAAGGATATTTATTTTTATTAGTAATACATTACTTATTATACAATTTTACACTATAACCAATTCATTACCCACCTTGTCAATGACAACAGATTCTTCATATAGGACTACAGCATGAACATTGAAGTTTGCAGCTGCATTCTGGCTTAGTCTATACCTGAAGATTAGCTGTTTCGGATCTCTTGTTATTTTTTCAGTTTGATACGTAAGATTAAAGTAAATCAACCCATACAGAGAAC
Source organism: Dendrophyllia cribrosa (assembly GCA_024195265.1). Lineage (NCBI taxonomy): Eukaryota > Metazoa > Cnidaria > Anthozoa > Scleractinia > Dendrophylliidae > Dendrophyllia > Dendrophyllia cribrosa. Next base: position 14,202,520 of record JAJLRJ010000009.1, on the reverse strand, counting down.
TATAGTTTGCTAAGTTCAGCTGAGTTCCGCTGTTATAGTCATTTTTCCGCATAGTATATGACATCAAATCGTTAAAGATTCTCACTTTTGATTCTGTATCATACTCTGTTTCTGGATAAAAGACTCCATTTCCATATTCTAGTCTACAGTTTAAAAGGGAAGAGTGATTATCAGCAACATTAAGTTTAAAAGTGTCCATTAGATAAGGACTGTCTTCTTCAACTGCATCATTAGGCGGGTTTGTTCTTTTCAAGTAAACAAAAATGTGTTTGACATTGTCAATACTGCTTGAAATCTGGAAAAATCCTGATGATTGTGTAGGAGCTGATGCTTCGTACATTTCCCTTAAATATTTCCACTGAGTTTCTTTAAGAAATGAACTAACGAAATTGTCATACAATGAATCCTTTGGAGTTAGTTTTGGCACCCAGAGCAAAAACCTGTTAACAACAATTCTTCCAGCATCAGTTCCATTAGCCATGTGAATGAGTTCACCATCGTTTTGTAGCTCAATGTTAAATTGTATTTGCATTGGTACAAGCATCTTATCTTCAAGTTCTTCAAAAAATGAGAACCTGTTCAATGGTATAATCACATTAATGTTTTTAGCACCACCAGCCCCATTGTCTCGAAGTGCTTGAGTTTGCAACCTGCGAGCTTCAAATCCTGTGTTATTCGCAGCTGTTGTAGCATTCGTGTCCAAATACCAGAAACTGTTTTTAGCAACTGATCTACTGTAATCATCAGAATACTCTAGCAGGTTTTTAACAAAAGTGACTTTATGGAGATTGTCAGTGTCATAAACTATTTTTCCTGCAGATTTAATCATTATGTGGTCAATTAAGGAATGCCCTCCATTAATTACCGTTATTCGATCAGCAGCAGCATATCCTACTCCGTCTGCTAATTTCTGTAGTTGGAATTGGACTTCAATATAGGCATTGTACCAATCGTAGAAACTCGATCGATCATTAATTGTAAATTTATAACCATTTTTCGTTTGGTGTTGACCGTTAGCTGGAGACCTGATTACATCATCGAGTTGGAATCGCACCAACTCATTTCTTTGAAGAAAATTATCTGTTCTAAAAGACATATATTATTATGTTATATAATTTTAACAATTAAAAAATATATTCATTGATTCTATACAAATCTAACTCTACGTCTTCTCCTCAAACCATCTCCAGAAATGAGTCTATTCAGTATCATATCAGTACTTTCTTGATCTAGTTTTGGCTGATAATGTTGCTGCAGCTGTTTAATGGGTGAGGATGGAACAATTGCTGTTTGTCTTGTAGCTCCTTTTCTCAAATTTGTCAATCTTTTCATTATCAAATCACCAGATTTTTGAGATACCGCCTTACCCAGTCGCTCACCTGCATGGGATATCCCCGATTCTAACGCCTTCTTTGCTATTGGCTTAGCAAATTTCTTGAAAACAGATGATGCAACACTCTTCAACGGTTTGAAAATATTATCAACGATAATTCCCGATCCTTTGTGTCTGTATACAAATTTACCAAGTTTTGGATGGTAAAATCTTTTGAATTCATACGGTTTCATTATACTATTATGTTATATTATTCTATACTTTTCAGAATTAGTGAGAAAGATGTATCTGCTCCATTCAGGTCAACTAATCTTCTTTTTCCATCAGTAATGTATACCCTGATACTACTAATATTATTCTTATTGACTGGATTGAATGTGACTCTTCGTGGTTCGAGGGTAAAGGAGTAACTAGGTTGGAGTACACTGGTCGAGAGGGAATAAATGATGTCTGTATCTTGACCGTCGACAAGACTGTCGTTTATTAGGTTACAATGGATATTCAGGATATCTGTGTCTTGACTGAGATTGGGCACTTTCGGCCCTATATTTGTTTCATTAGATAATACTGTCTTATCAAACCCGATTAGATCATTAAAATTGGAATGCGTCAAATCAAGCTGATAATTCTGAGTCAATGTAATCGTAACCCTAAATGTTGTATTATCGAATTCAAGAGTGATAGGATACGTATCACCAGTCTTCGTTATATCCTTGATATATGTATTGAAGTCTGTATAATTCCATACTCCGGCTGGAAAGGTGATGTTGTTAAATGTTGAACCACTATCAGAGCTAAATTTAATTAATTGATTATTGTATCCAGCATTAACATTAAACCATGTAAAACTCATATTGATAATTCGGTTAAGGCCGATCACATATTGAGAATTACTATCCAATATCATTGGTCTAGTAAATTTTGTTGTGAAATCTTCAGGTTTATTATTCCCTTGATTTTTTACACTATAAGATGATAAAACTATCTCTCGTTCCATTTATATAATAAAGTTACATAAATTATATTTTGAAATATTGACTATACAATTTACTATATTGTGACCTATTGATTTTCGACATTTTCAATAATGTGTCCAATATAGTAACTCCCATATTTCGCATCTCAATGCTGGTATTCCCTGCCAATCTTTCACCAATAATCAATTCCAATTTTTTTAAAAGCTGCTTTACATCATTAAAAAACATAATATTTCCACCTCTCTGTTTTTTTCCCCGACTCTGGATTCCAGAACCTTTTATTGTTTCCAATTTAGTATTATAATGTTTTATGTATTCATTTAAAGTAACTCTTGCATTGTCTATTCTTTTGTTTCGCATTTGTCTCTCAGCTTCTGATATAGCCCCACTTTTGAACTGTTTTGTAACATGTGACTTATAACCACTTAATTGACTCCTTTTTGATTTTGCATCATTTATAATCTTATTAAGATAGGCCTTAGTCTTTTTATGTGTCATTTCTGGTTGATTTAACCTCATTTCCACATTTTCATAATCCGTAATACCAATATCATTCAAAATCTCATTACTTATATCTTCATTATCTAATCCATAATCGATCTCATCGTCGTCATCATATTCTGGTGGTAATTCATCAGGTTCATCACCAAAGTACTGAGGATCAACATAAATATTCTTATTTCCTTCCATAAGATCTTGTAAAGATTCTTCATAAGTAGGTGGTTTAGGTACAATTTGTTTATTTTGATTTGGTGGGACATAATCACCAAATAAATCATCAACTTGCATGTCTTCGAAAGGGTCAACTTCAGGCATATAATCAATACCTTGATCAGCTTTTTTAGGTGCTCTTTTCTTTCTTATGGGTACCCTTAAATCTACATTACTGTCGATAACATCATCTAATTTACTAGTCACAGGTTTGAATACCTTAGCCAATGACTCTTGACTTATCTTATGACTAAGATTATGTTTTGTGATTGCATCATGTACAAGATTAATCTTATTACCTAATAGAGATTTACTCTTTGCAAGTTCTTTCCATTTAAGTAAACTCATTTTTATTATATTATTAGGTTACATAAAATTTGGAAATCATATATAAAAAACAACGTTTAACACCGTGTTATACACCGTGTTATACACCGTGTTACACACCGTGTTACACACCATGTTGTATTGAAATAATATACCCATATTATATAATGATAATACCAAATTACGATATTGAAGACGATATGGTCTCGAACTTTAGACAGTTATATGATTTCATGCCAGATCAATCATTTAGGATGTTGGTTTGCGGCCCAAGTGGTTCGGGAAAAACAAATACACTTATGCATATGATTTACAATTTATTGTACTTTGATAAAATATACCTGTATGCGAAAAACTTAGAGCAGTCCAAGTATCAGAATCTTATGGATATATTCCAGCCAATAAGTGATGAAGCTGGTTATAATGTTATTGAAGCAAGCAATGATCAAATTATTCCTGTAAATGATATTGATAATGAAAGTCAGAAAATAGTGATATTCGACGATTTCGTATGTGATAAAAACCAAAAACCATTAGTCGACTATTTTATACGAGGGAGACATAAAAACTGTAGTGTGATTTATTTGAGTCAGAGCTATTATAAGACACCGAAAGACATAAGATTGAACTGTTCACATTTCTGTCTTTACGAATTCCCAAGCACCAATGAAAAGAGTCTAATTTGCCGTGAAAACAATATTTCAAAACAATTATATGATAAAGCAACTAAAGAACCATTTTCATTCATATATATTGATAAACCAAAGAAATTCACAACCAAGAATTTTAATGAAAAAATATAATCAAAGTAATATAATGTTATTATATAAATGAGTTACTCAAACGGACGTTTACCTGAATCAACATTTAATAATCAATCTCAACGGGGATTACCTGGTGTCGGGTTTGTATTAACAGATGACGGAAATTATGATATTCAGAATAAAAGATTGACAAATGTTGCAGAAGCTATTAACAATAACGACGTGATCACAAAGCATCAGGTTGACACGCTTGGAACAAGTTTGGAAAACAAACTGATTCAACTGAGGGCTGATTCTCTTCAGGTTGACGGATCATCTCATATGACTGGAGATCTTGATTTGAGGGGACATAAACTAATTCTACCCGGTGAGATTGATATGGATAGAAAATTAATCACAAACATGGACGCTGATTTGAATAATGACCTGGCTGCTGTTAATTCGATAACTCTCAAAAATCAGGTCAATAACAAAGCAAACATTACAGATGCATATATGAAAAATGAAAGAATAGTATTGACTGATCACATGGATGCCAATTATCATTCTATATTAAATGTTCAAGCAGCTGGTGATAACGATGCTTTCCCTTTTTATCATGGGAAGACACATTTTTTAAATTATGATGGTCAACAATACGATGCGAAGAATAAGAAAATCGTAAATGTAATAACCGATGAATCCAATGATTTAAGTAGTGTAAACATGGTTACTTTGAAAAAATATCATCCTAATACCGATCCTTCACACACACACGAGATTTTGAAAAATATTGATCTGAAAGAACTTTATAATATTGTGAAATCAAAACAACAGACATATCTTGAATTAGCAGCAAATTATAACAATCTTGTATCTTATAATGATGTAAAAAACATTTTTCTCAGTCGTAAAGAAACTTTTCCAATGGAAACTAGTCTAGATATGGGATCAAATACTATTTATAATGTAAAAGATCCAACAGAAGTTGATCATGCGGTAAATAAAGAATATGTTGATAGATTATACGGTGACAACATCACGAAAATCGAACAGAACGTTACTGCTCTAGCTTTTTTAGGAACATCGAAACTCGATAAAAAAGTGGAAAATGATCTTGATATGCAAAGTAATAAAATTACTAATTTAGCAACACCTTTACCAAATGAGAATGGTGCTGCCGTCAATGTTTCATTCTTCAACACCGAACTCAATGATTCTAATACAAACTTGTACACACGAATAACGGATGATTATAAGAGTTATGTAAACAAGTCACATATAAATACCTCTACAGCTAAAAAAGATGTTTTTAGATACATGATGGAAGATGTTAATCAGAGCTCGTCGGAGAGTAATATTGTTGTTAATGGTATTATCGATTTTGTATCCAGTCCACACAAAATTAACAAGAAAGCCTATGATATAACTCTTACGACAGACAATAACGATGACTTCGCGTCAAGGATAGGTTTTAATGCACTAAATCTTTCTCAAGGTGAGTACACTATGGTGATTGAGTTTTTCGTTCCAGATAAAGCTTATATTAGTTCAACAACTGTCAGTGTTGTATCAACAGTCATTAATATTGGGCAGCAAACAACAAAAATATTTAACACTGAAGGATATACGAAAAGCATTGTTCATTTACACAAATGGCAGGTCTCTCCACCTGAATATATAATGATAGATCTTCATGGAAGAATAACAAAAGGAAATACAAATAAAGCACATCTAATTGTTTATGGTGTTCAAGAACATGTCTCGAGTGTCGATCCAGATGTATTTGATACTGTTTTTGTAATTGAAAATGGAAAAATGGTTATGGAGACTGATATTGATTTAAATGGTAGAAACCTAATTGGTTTACCAAAACTGAAAAATAAATTCATATTTTTAGGCAATTATATGAAAAATAAGAACAGTCGTGATATAATGTTCAACGGTTCATCATCATTTATTGCGGTAACTAATTTGAAAATAGTAAAATTATGGTTGATAATATTGGACGATAAACCGCCTGAAGGATACAAAAAAATGGTTATATTAATCGGTAACTATTCATTTGGACCCCAAAATTGGAATAAAACATCAAATAAAATTTTATACACTTTCAATATATCAACATCAGTTATCAATTTCAATGAAGATACAGTTGTACGAATCAAATTACTATCAATTGATCATATTACATATGCACCTTATAATTGCCATATCAGTGTACTTTTTCAAGAGTTTTAATATATAATTATCTAATATATTGATATATATAAATGTCAATTCTTGCACAGTCAATTAATTTTTGTAATAAATTTTTCACAACCCAAAAAAACCTACATCCTAATACTAAAGATGAAATATTAAAATCGGCTTTAATATATCAATTTTTGTACGTTAACTATTTGAATAAGCCAATATTATTTAACCAAATATTAGAAAAACACCCTGACATTGGATTAATAGGACCAGGTTCTTGTACTCTAAATACCAATTACCAATTTTTAATTAAACATGCTATTTTTCATGATGCATTTGGAAGATTTTATAATGACTATGAAATGGGGCCTGGATACACATATTGCTTCCTTTCAATGCCAAAGAAAGTAAAAAGATCTCCAATAATGGGCCAAATAAGTGGTGTATTATATTGTCTTATTTCAAATCCTAAAATATAATATGTACTAATAATATATAGAATAGAATGACTAAAACAGATATCTTTCAATTTAATCATATCGATAAGTGTATAAGCAAAGAAAAATTATCTGAAATCAAAGCGTTATATAGATATTACCACAAACGCTTTTGGTGTTATAAAAAGGCTTTCAAATATTTTAAGAGATTGAATTTAATTGTAAATGTTACTTCAACAGGCTTAGTAGTTATTGGTACAATAGCTGGTAGTATCACATTAAATCCTGCTATACTAGCTTCTATTTCTGGAGCTGGTTTATTGCTTAAGACAATATCTGAAATCAAGGACTATAAGAGAAAAATTGAAATGTCTAAATTTTCTTATATGACTTATGAAAAAGTGTTAGTTGATCTACGGTCTTTTTTAAGAGGAAATCAATTCAACCACACTGTTTTCATCAATGAAATGAGACAGATGAAATAATCATCGATCTTTGTCCTCTTGCTGATAAATTCGAGAAACAGTATGATAAAAAATTCGAGTAAATTTTATTTTATAATTCATTCAAAGGGAAAAACCCTTCACATGACGTATGACTTCCTATTTTTCTGAGAATCATGCAACAGGTCACCTTTTAATAATTTTGTTGACATCATCAGAATCTTTATTAATTTATAAACATCATCCCACCATTGTTCATAAAATGTTAATGTCTTTTTAGAAGAAGTTATTTTTATTTTATCATAAGGTAATCCTAAAATTTTTAATAATCTTCTCAAAACATAGGTTACACTAATCATCCGTTTCCGGTTCTTATTGACTTCTGGTAACACGTTGTTTATTAATCCAAAAATCTTATATATTTTGTTACGGTCTTGATAACTCAAATGAATTTCTTTATTATATTTATTGATTATATTTTCGATATGATATTTTCTTACATACACACTCTTCGTCCTTATTCTATACATATTCTCATAAAAATCAACGTACTCTTTAACATAATCATAACCATGGACGGAACCGCAATTTAGACAGACGCTCATACCATCTATACTATTTATATCTTGTTCACAACAACATAACTCAACCAATCTAGCACTACTATCAACTTCTAATAATTTCATATCATAAAAGGGATATATCAACTCACCAATACTCATCATTTCCGTATTTCTACCAACATCTGCTAATCGTCGGTCACAAAAGGGACAGGTCAACTCTCCCATCTTCTCAAATTCATCATGAATTTCCAAATTACAATTCATTCTATACTATTATATGAGATTATATTTTTAAAACAATAGCTATAAGCGGTGCGTGTCTAAATTCCCAGAAAACAAAAATAGCGAACATGTTTTAATAACAGGAAATGAGTCATCATTAATAGTTATTGTTTCAGATCACGAGTCAGTCGTATGATTTTTTCAACCAATCAGAAGGTGGATGATGCATCATTCAGTTATGTGAGTAAGGCATCTTAACTTCACAAGCAACTTCACAATTGTGAACTTTTTCACTGAAAAAGTTCACAATTGTGAATCAAAGTGTGAAGCCTCTGATTGGTTAAAAATATCACACGACCGTCTCGTGATCTGAAACAATAACTATTAGTGATGACTCATTTCCTTTTTATTAAAACATGTTCAGACTTGTAAGCGGGGGATTCCCCGTTCTCTGTTTCTGGGTATTACATCCTGTGTTTCCGAGAATTGTATCACGCAATGAAATAAACGCACTTTGTTTTAATTAACATATAGTTTCATTTGATTTTTCCATTTAATATTTTTAATTAATTATTGCATTTAATATTTCCATTTTATTTTTGCCATTATATGGTAAGTAGTATAGAGTTGGCTTGGTATCAGATCAGTTTTGCAAAACTGATCTGGTACCGCCAACTCTTATACTACTATAATCTTAAAATAATTCCCCATTTTCATGTAAATAGCCGTTTCTATTTTACAGACGTTAAAGTCGTCTAGACGAATAACGGATAACCAAAACAAAAACGTGATATATCAGCAGAGTGTTAACGTAGTAGACTGCTAGCAGTCCCTCTCTGGATAGTCGACCGGTGAGAAAAGGTAATGCGAACCGTGGTGGCTCTGGGGAAGCCTCTCCCTCAGTTTCCCCTCGGCTCGTTCGCTCGTTCCAGTCTCACCGCTACCGAGCTTGTTTTCGTGATTAGCTCGCCCGCTCGATTAACTGAAAAGGGACAGCTAGCAGTCTATAACGTAGTAACCCGGAAATATTTAGCATTACCTACCGAATATCAAACAATTCTCTCCTATATATAGAAGCGCTACCAAAATATTAATGAACTCTCCCAATTAAAATGATGAAGTTCATCTTATCATGTTTAGATAATAATCTATTATCAGTGCTTAATGCTTATCCATTGGATAGTGATTTATCCGGTGGATAGCGCTATCCACCTTTTTGAACAACCGGGGCCTGATGATTTTTCTTTTCCATTCATTCTACGTTAAACATCCGGGAGACCCAGATTGATAGGCCCGGCTACTAAGCCTTGCATTCCAAGAATAACAGGGTTTGGTGTGATTTTACTACGAACTCAGTTACCTTGAAATGGGATATCACATCATGATAAAACGTCAAAGAGATCCAGAACTTCGCATGTAAAATCACATAATCGTTAAACATAAAGCAATTAACTGTTTCCTATTTTTTCTACATGCCAAGCTGAAGCATGGCAAAGTTTCCTCACTTGCAGCCCTGTAACTGTTTGGTACAAGCTTACGTGATTACGAAAGACTGTCAGTTTGAGCATTGCCGTAAGTTTCCTTTACATTACAACCTAATTTTAAATCTCGTCAAAATAAAAACGAATTAAACTGTTTGCAAATTAAGGTCGAATTTGATGAGCAATTACTTATTACTGTACCGAGTTTCGATTGTTGTTCTAATAAGTTGCCTGTCCCGCATTTTGAGTTTGATGTCGAAACGGAGATCAAAGGCTATTGTGAAATTTTTACTTTAGTTTTGTCGATAAAAAAAAAACACTTTTTAAACGGTTTTCGACTTGAGGGGGCTTTAGCAATGATTGTAAATGATATAAGAAACTATGTAGAAACTTTTTTTTCAATATTTTGACCGGTCAGAAACGAGACGTGACCGAGCTAAAATTTCTTTGACCGGTCAACATGACCGGCCACCGTCCTGAAACACGTTGCCTCAGTCCCAAGAAAAGAGAGGAAGGACCCTGGGAACGAGGTGCAGCCGCTCATAAAACAATAGGCCATTTCCGAATTGCCTTTCATATGAAAATGAGTTTTCATTCACATGCAAATGAGTTTATTTGTATGTAAATGAAAACTCATTTTCATATGAAAGGTTTCACACCTAGCCTCGCTTTGATAGAGAGGCTAAAGGCAACTCGGAAATGGCCTAATCGCTTGGATTGATTTTGTTGTGTACGAACGATTTGTCACTGGTTCCGCTTTCACTTTCGCGTTGACTTGTTTGTTTTAGATCTTTTCAGTCTAAAGGATGGCTTCCCTTAAATCAGAGGAAAGGTGGCAGACAAAGACAAGCACGGTATTGGAAAGAAACAAGTACATATTCAACAATCTTCTTTTAAGTGATATCAAGTTTGCATTTCCTAACACAGAGACAACCATCCCAGCGCACAAGCATGTTCTCGCCGTTAGCAGTCTAGTGTTCTTTACTATGTTTTTCGGCGATCTGGCCGAGACCAGGGACACTATAGACATCACTGACTGTGATTCAGACATCTTTCTTCGATTTCTGCGTTTCATTTACTGCGATGAAGCGACTTTTGAAGACATAGACTGTGCTATTAAAGTGTGGTATCTCGCTGACAAGTACGACGTCCCCTCGCTTGCAAAAGAGTGTGTGATGTATTTAGACGGAAACATGGATCCGCTCAGCGCTTTTGATGTCTTAACTTGTGCTCGTCAGTTTAGCGATGAAGGTCCAGAAACTGCTTGCTGGGAAGTGATAGATTACAACGCGGAAGCAATCGTTGCAGATGACTCGTTTCTGGATGTGAAGCACGAGTCCTTATCCTCATTTGTCGAACGATCGTCTGCACGCATCAAGGAGACAACCTTATTTAAGGCTTTGGATCGTTGGGTTGCAAAAAGATGCGAAGAAGCAAGTATGACTGTAAATGGAGAAAACAAAAGGGCCTTCATGGGAGAAGATCTGTTGAAGCAATTTCGATTTTCCTTGATGTCGCCTAATGAATTTTCAGATGTGGTGTTGCCTACTAAAATTTTGTTGTTAACTGAAGTAATCGATGTTTTTAAACAGTTTACGTCCGTTTCTATCCCTGGTGGATTCAAGTTCTCATTGTGTCCCAGAAAAACATGCGACGAACCCCTTCATTCGCATAACACAGGCAATGTCCACGTACCTGGTGCCGCTACATCTCTTGTGAATGGGAAGTCAGGATTATTAACATTTACAGTGAACAGAGATAGTTCGTTGAGTGGTGTAAAGATTGTCACTGATAAAGGTCAAGAATCTTGTCGCGTTAGTCTCTCTATCGCTCAAGGAGGCAAAAAGATGAGACAAATACAAGATAAACATTTCACTTGTAAAGACCACAAGACCAGCAATTATGGAGAAATTAATGTCGTCTTCAATAGGCCTTTCTGTTTATCTAAGAATACTTGCTATACGATTGAAACCGAAACGGATACGACAAACAATCTTGATTCAGGCGTTGTCTGCCGGCCTAAATCTTTGCAGCAAAATTCCTCGGTGCCGCGGTCGCAAGAGCTGTCACAACTAGCCTCGGCCTCGCCAGGGGGCCTGTTCGCTTCTTTATCACAATCACCAGTTTTCACGTTTGGTGGCCCTGCGCAACGGGCGGGATTGTCGTTCGGTTCTTCATCACAACCATCAAATTTTTTTGGCGCCAGCTCTGTGCAACCGGCGGGAACCGGCTTATTTGGCAAGGCAAGCACATTTGCATCGCCTCCTGAAACGTCTTCATCAGATAAGACCGACAAAGACGACATAATATCTTGCCATTGTTTCGGAAATTGTGACAAAAATTGCCCCGAACATTCAAAGTATGGTGGAGAGATAATGGAACTATTTTTTAGAGGATAGAAAACATAAAGGGGGTGGTAAATGGTAAATTCCAGACTTTGCGAGACTGGCATCTTATCTGTTAGGCAGAAACTTTGACTTCTAGTTAAAATGCGAGACCCATTACAACGGTTCAATTTAGTTTGTACCTTAGAGTCAAAGAAGCAAACTTCAAAACCGAGGGTAAACATCTGTCTGTACATTTTTTTTGCGAGGTGATGGAAAATTTTAAAAAAATTGTTTTATACAGAAGCTGAAAAGAATACACAATATTTTTGTACATTTTTTTTTTGCGGGGTGTTGGAAAATCTTGAAAAAATTGTTTTATACAGAAGCTGAAAAGAATACACAATATTTTTGCAAACCCGATATGTAAACATTGTTTGTTTTTCTTTTGTCTGAGAGGAAGTTGACAAAAATTAAACGCATGATTTTTTTTTTACTTTTTGTATAATATTTACTACCAAAAGCTCAGTCTGTATATTTCATAAATTTCCATAGTCAGGTATTACAAACTCACAACTGAAATGGATGGAGCATTGCGACCGGTTATCGCAGGGTCATAGGTTTGAATCCGGGTAGGACCTGGATCTCCTTCAGATTTCTTTTTAACTGTTTAAGTTGATAAGATCACTGCGAAAATCACAAATATAACTCATGGTTCATCCGTAGCCGTTCACAAATATGATTATGTCATATTATGCAGTTTTCAATTGAGTATGAAAAGTAATTACACAATAGCCCAATTTCGATATATTAAAATTCAACTTCAAACAAAAGACATCACTACGAGGCTTAGGGGAATAAACCATACAAATCCCTACTATCATTCCCCTAAGCCTCGTAGTGATGTCTTTTGTTTCAAGTTGAATTTAATATATTGAAATTGGGCTATTGCTTTGGTTTTTCATTGCTACGCTTTGTGATTGGCTAAAAAATCTCGCGCCACTTTCTCGACCAATCAGAAGTGAAACCAAAACCAATCGTGACTTGCTCGCATGCGTTTTCCCGCGCTTGGCTCAGCCGACATGTAATTGCTTCGAGCTCTGATTGGTTCATTGGATTGTTTACGACTGCTGCGATTGGTCAGAGTAATTACTTTGGTTTTGGTTTTACCACACTCAATTGAAAACTGCTCTATTCACATTCAATAGCATTGTTAATTGGTATCATTAAATATTATTCAGTGTTATTCAGGAGCAGAAAAGAATATAATATTAACGAAATCGTTGTTAATAGAAGCTTGCTGACTTTAGTTTGTACCTTAAAGTCAAAGAAGCAAACTTTGAGGGTAAACATCTGCCTGTACATTTTGTGAATGGTTAATGAACATGCGCTAACTGTACAGAAAGATCAGCAACTACATTGTGGTAGGATATCATCATGCTGTGCAGACTTTGTTTGACTATATTAGTGTTACATTTGGGTAACAACCAAAAAAAAGTAGAGTTGAGCATTATTAAATAAATTAAATTTGATATAATTTGTTAAAACGAAATTTAAATTCAATTTCCTTTCTTTAGCGAAATAGGTTACCGTATTTATTTTTTGCAAGGGGGAGGAGAGGGAGGGGGGGGGGGGGGGGGGGGATACCCCTGAAATGAACCTTTGAGTGGCAAGCTGATCACAACAAACTGATGAAGTAGCAACAACAACAACAACAACAAGAAAAACTTTACAATTCAGTGGGACATGGGGCTAGCCAAGCAACCAATGGTTATCATTATTCAGTAGTATTGCTCAGTATCATAGAAACATTCTAAATAAAATCATTGCGTTTATTAAAATATGTTACAGTAACGCGATCAAAATGTTAAACTAAAAACAGTTATTAGTCTACACTTGACTAGTATATTCATGTTTCTGTTCAAAAATACACGTGTAGCCTCATATGTTCTTTACGAATGTCAATGTGCCTGAATCCTTTACTCTCAAGAACGTTTTAAAAATGAAAACAATTCCTAAATGTTTATTTTGAAACTTAGACGATGCGTGAAGAGCGGTCCAAGAAGCAATTATAATTATTTATAAATTATACCAAATATTGCAAGCAACGTGTCCATGACAACAGAAGTGCTTAAAAAGTGGCGTTATAGGTGGTTTGCAATCAATCTCTAGAGACATAGATAACAATAGTGAAACGAACAAATGCTGGTGGACGAACAAAAGGAGCTAATGAGAGAACTATTGTTTATGTCCACCAGCATGGCGGCGATGACGTAACATGAAAACCACCTATAAACTGACCATGCACTTTTCAAACCATTCAAACCTAGTTTGCATGCTTTAGATAATCACTAAGGCGGGCGCGTTTTTTGGGATATATTCTGGTCATTCTGAAATCAGAATACGCTAACATTTACATTCTCTTACGCTAACGTTTACATTCTCATACACCAAAACTTTTACAGGTACACAGATTCAAAGCGACTTCTGTCCATATTTTACCAAGGGAAGAGGTTCAATATTTAGAGGCATTCTGTTTTTGAAATAGCCAGAATATGTCCCAAAAAACGCGCCCTAAGGGTGCGTTCGATTGAACATATTCCGGAATAAGAATATGCAGAATGGTCACAAAAAATCGCGTTTTTCGGGATTTGGGAGCCACTGGAAAACTAAACGTTTGCTATTGCCGTATTACAAACATATTTTGACAGATTTATACTCCAAGTGCGCCTAAACAAACAATTCTCAGAGACTATTCTGTTTATCATCTTATTCCAGAATACGGTGAACCGAACGTGTCCTTAGTCTTCAATTCAGACACTAATCTTGTTTCTAGAGTCTCCTTATCTATTAAATTTAAAATTATAGTAACAGAAGGAGCGAGAGTTTTGAGGATGTGGCCGGTTTGAAATTTTAAAGTTATTCACGTGTCCAACCTCATACACTCGTACTCAAATCTAAAGATTCTTATTCTTAATCAACTCTTTTAGCACTGATGAAAATCCTACGAATTTATCTAGGATCATGCCAAAATTCTTTCATGCATAACGACTAAAACTACCCCGTTCCATCTCCTTTAAAATTTCACGGTATTTGACATTCAGTTCTTGTTGCCGTGGGAACAAAAATTGGCTTCCCGTTCAACTAGTCGAAGTTGTAAATAATAGTGTGGTTATAAACCCCGAATATGAGCGGTATTGTTCCCGATCTGAATGGCAACCCCTACAATATCTAAACGTTAAGTCGCCGTTTTGACAAGTTGGTGGTCTAAACTCATACTTATTGGTTACGAAAACATTCTGGGAACGACTGGATACTTCTATCAGTTCAATAGTGTGGCAAGTCTTTGCTTGCACATAAATAGGCCTGTTAAAAAACACATTTGTTGCTTCACGGAGAGGGGAACTCGGGAAGCTAGAACAGTCATAATAATAATTACGATGTGTCGCACTTAGTTCCTTAATTTTCTCGCCTGTTCGCGACACTGATAGACGGAGACGACGACGCGAATCTCCGTCGCTAAAAAGGTATCCTAAACCACATAGGAGTACGTTTTTGCTCGCTGCAAAGGTCAACTTCCCTGCTTCATAACCAGGCCCTTTTGTTAAAACACCATTCCCCAAAGGCGGACAGAGAAGAACGGCTGTATCAGTGCTTGTTACTCTTGGACGATCTGAGAACTTCAATCCACCATGAATTGGAACCTTACTGAAAGATTTGAACACGTCGATAACCTCATCCCTTGTTAAAATCTCTTTAGGTAACACCACTTCTGAAAACTGGGTTGGAGACATCAAGGGAAATCGAAAGTGCTTCAACAGATCCTCCCCTAGTGCATCCCTTTTGTTTGCTCCATCAACAGTCATACGCGCTTCTTCGCACCGCTTTGCAGCCCAGCAATCTACGGCTTTAAATAGAGTTGCCTCTTGGATGCGTAAAGATCGGGAAACAAAGAAGACCAACAACTCGTGTTTAATATTCAGATGCGAGTTATATGCAACGATTTCTTCCGCATTGTAATCAATCACTTCCCAGCAAGCAGCTTCCAGAATTCGATCGTTGAATTGGCGAGCATACGTTAATATATCAAAAGTGCTCCACAGATGCATATCTCCGTCTAAATGCTTCACTCTCTCTCTTGCAAGCGAAGGGACATCGTACTTGTAAGCGAGATGCCACACTTTAATAGCAGTCTGTGTTTCCAAAGTTCCGGCTTCATCACAGTAAAGGAAACGTAGAAACAGACGGAAGATGTCTGGATCACAGTCAGTGATGTCTATAGTGTCCCTGGTCTCAGCCAGATCGCCGTAAAACATCGCAAAGAACACTGGACTACTGACAGCGAGAACATACTTGTGCGCTGGAATGGTTGTGTCGGTGTTAGGAAATGCAAACTTGATGTCACTCATTAGAGGATTGTTGAACATGTACTTGTTTCTTTCCATTATCGTGCTTCTCTTCGCCTGCCATCGCTCCTCTTCTTTAGTTGAAGCCATTCCCTTATTTATAAAGATCTAAACAGAGAAGCAATAAGTTAAGTGAATGAAATTAAACCAGACGAACGTGAAAGCAGAAAGTATGTTCCCACGCAGCGCGGCTGCAAAATAGGCTTGGCTTTTCTGCATTTATAGTTTGACTTGACTTAGTAACGGTTGGGTGACTTAATGTTATATAAATAGCCGAAAGGTTAAAGAAAAATCTCGCACGAGCCACAAGTGGCCCACACGCCGGAGCCTTGTTAAACCAGTTTCTGTAGCATGAAAAAACTAGAAGTATTCCTGCTCCCCCTGGATGGGATGTTAGTCCCGGTGCCAGAGTAATACTCCCAGCTTTATGTCACCAATATATCTACCTGGGTGGAGAGATTTAATTGAGGAAGTGAAGCAAAGTTCTTGCCTACGAAAATAATACGACGGCAGAGACCTGGGCCCGGTTGCACTTAAGTAGTACACTTACGATTCTGTTATGCGCCGATCAATTCGAAACATCAACATCCCCACCCCCGGGCATGCCCCGGGCATTTGAACATTTTCTATGCCCGGGGAGTCGGGCATTTGATGTGAAAGGCCATCCCGGGGGTGGGGAATTTGACTTTGCCCAGGTGGGGTGGGGAATTTGAACCGGAAGTGTTCCAAATATCGGGTTTTTTTTAGTAGAGGCCTATTAAAGGAAAAAAATATCGTTTTTGTTAGTGGCAAGTGAAAAAAGGGCCAACAAAGCTTTGCAATGTTTTCGAAGGTTTGTAAATTGTAGATTTTTAAAATATAGCTTCAACTGCCATTCAACGCGTACTCTATTGAGAGATTTCGAAGTCAAAGTGGCTGACTGTATTGCCAGTCCGCAGATCCGCAGATCTTAAACGGCCATTAATTGAAAAGAAAAAACACTGTAAAATCAGAATGAACAACAACCTTTCTCTCAGGAAACGTTTGTCAGTTGCTATAAAATGCGTTTAGATTAATAAATTTTCACTTGGTGGAATAACGCTTGCAAACGATTTGTTCAAAACCCAACTTTACAACCGCTTTGCTAAATATTTTTTGCAACATTTGGATCACACGAGGAATTACTCAATTCAGAAAAAAATGATCGAAAAGTAAATCCCCAAACAATAACAAATTCATTTCGACGTGGTGTCCACAGCGGAAGTGCCGTGTAGTGAAATATCAGTTGCAAACTGATACGCGGTTCAGTTGAGTATATTCTCGAGGAAAACACTCGGTAGAATAAATCAGAAAAACTGAATGCAAAGTGTATTTTTTATTCTCACTAAAAACTTTTGATCTTTAGGAGGGGCATTTGACCATCAAATCCTGTGCTATGGTGGGGTATTTGAATGCAATTTTCGCCCAAGGGGGCGGGAATTCGAACAAGTCGATCTTCAAAAGTTCAAATGCCCGGGGCATTGCCCGGGGGGGTGATGTTGATGTTTCGAATTGATCGGCGCATTATGGGTACACTTACGGGTGTTGCATGAAACATACTTAGCACTCTCGTAAGTTTCTGATTTACGTGGTAACTTACGGGTTCACTTAAGGGCAAACCATTTAAAGTGCCTAACACCCCTAGAAAGTTATTTTCAGAATCAACTCGATGTACACTGAATAGTTGAATAGTAAAATATTTCTTGTTTTGAACGTCACGTTTGTGAGTCAGTATAGAGATTTGAATTTACAAAATGCTAATTAGATGACGTCAACCCGGGAATTTGCCATTATTTCTACGCCAATTTACAGTGCCCAGTTTACAGCTTGAGGATAATTAATTTGATAAATACTAAAAATAAACTGTGGATAGTCAATTGATTCGTAAAAATATTACTTGGAGGTGAAAACAAGTGGTTGTATAATAAATGATTCCAGGGTTGACGTCATCTAATTAGCATTTTGTAAATTCAAATCTCTAACACGACGTTCAAAACAAGAAATATTTTGCCATTCAACTATTCAAAGTACATAGAGTTGATTCTAAAAATAACTTTCTTGGGGTGATAGGCACTTTAAACTGATGACATATTTTGTAAATTTGAGATCAGTGTAAAAACCTTGACATTATACATTTGATCATTAACTGAGAGAAAAAAAACATGATTGGAACTTATCAAGTCCGTTGACTTTCAAACTTCGATATCCATTGGAAAATGATGTTTTTTTTCAACGACCAGTTTAAAACGTACAACAGTGGTTAAAAAAGCACATTATAAGTATAATTACATAAAGAAAAAACTTTCCCTTTCTATTTTTTCCGTTTAAAAAGTTTTATGCAACACCCGCAATTCCTGTTACATAAATAACTCTTAAGTGCACACTTGCGAAAATCGTAAGTGCAGCCACTTACGTGTTCTTCGATGCAACTGCCTTAAGTTACGGGTACACTTACATATACCCGTAAGTGTTACGGGCGCTTTATGCAACAGGGCCCTGGCCTTGAACCACCGACCTCAGTTCAGATCTGAAATTCACTACACTACTACGCCTCCACTGTAATGAACTAAACTTGATGCATAAATTTTTCCAAAGATAAAAGGTGTCGGGCAAGTTGCAGCAATCTGTAACAACATCGCCTTGACTCGAGTTCCAGCCGCCCTCTTTCCTTCGCAGGAACACGCCCAGATTAATGTACGCCTAGCCTGCGTAGCTGGCGGTATCGTCCGCGCGCGATGTAAAATTTTGGCAATGGAACCGCCGTTGAGTGGCGTAAGCTGCGATAACGAACGGCGTAAGCCGCGAGTAGGTCACGCCGCTAACGGCAGCTCCGCCGCCGGAAGTTAGCAAATCGCGGTGGATGATACCGCCAATATCATCCAACGCGCGCAGGCTAATGTACGGCAGAGCCTCTGAGTTTGACAGTACACGTCTAAAGCTTCTACTTTCTTGTTAACCTCGACGCTAGGTTCTTCTTTTTTATTGAAGACTTTAACAAATATCAAATCGTTCTCCTTAAAAATCTCTCAACAGCGTGTCTACCGCCATTTTGAAATAATTAAGATCTCCAAGATAATAGGCCATTTCCGAGTTGCCTTTAGCCTCTCTATCAAAGCGAGGCTAGGTGCGAAACCTTTCATATGAAAATAAGTTTTCATTCACATGCAAATAAGTTTTATTTGCATGTGAATGAAAACTTATTTTCATATGAAAGGTTTCGCACCTAGCCTCGCTTTGATAGAGAGGCTAAAGGCAACTCGGAAATGGCCTATTGGAAATTATATTAGGCCACTATCTTACTTACACACCGAGCTTCTCTCGGAGCATTCCAGCGAATCTGGCTTGGAGCTAACCCCAGACCAAATATTTATAATTTAGCTCTAAGTGCATTAGCTCTACGGATCGGAGGATTTTGTAAATAATTTGGCCCGAATTTAGGATTCAGAGAAAAATTTAAACGCCGGATTTGTGGATCTTTCACCAAAGCAGCGGATTGCGGACTTTTTGGGTCCCGAATTTTGGTTTTTGGTTCTAATATAGTTCGAATCTTGGATTCACCCGGCCTTTACAGTGTGTCGAAATGACTAAGGCAAGAAATACATATATATGGTATTGAAATATGCAGCTTTTGGTTTATTTTGTAAACCGAAATATCGGGCAAGTATATCTGAATCAACTGTTTGAGTTTTTATTTCACTTCTGTCGCAATCTCTTCTCATTGCCGTAAGGACCAGTTTGCCGTTTTTACCTTTACTATTTCAATATTTTTACTGATGCAGGTCTACGATAGATCCGGCTGCACTCTTCATTGGTTTGTCGCTGTGGTTTTGCCGTTATTATAGCTTTTTTATTCCTTTCCTGCTTGAGCTTCAGTCATAACTACTGAACAACTTGAAAAATTCTGCTTCTAAACAACTCTCCGTGCCTGTGGTGATGTTACCCTGGGTACCAGAGGATCTCTTGCGGCACGCTTTCGTAAAAAAATACAAGAGACATAAGAGGCGTGAAATATGAGAAAGATGAGAGCGCGAGAAAAGACTCTGGCACCCGGGATATGGTGATGTTTGTTATGATTCCAAGTTGGTTCTGGCCAGCTTGTGTCTGTGGATAAAATTACAGTCCGTACTGCGCAACCTCGGGGTTTGTTTTCATTTTTTGTTTTGAATTTGTTGATATGTTACACTTCGGTAATAGCATACATGGAGTAAATGGGAGTAAACCGTCAGTCCGCCATTACAGCCGTTGTGTTTGCGAATGCTCGATGAGCTGAAACGTCGGTTTGGGAAAACTTTAGGGTTCTTTTACTTATTATTATTGTTTGGCAAGGATATCTGACGTTAATAATGAAGGAAAAGGTAAGTTTGTCCCGTAATTTTCATTTTCGCTAGTAAACGTTCCTTGTTTGTGAGTCTCACAAACATTGCCGAGCTGAGATTGCGCAGTACGGACTGTAATTCATCATTAAAGTGTAACCACTCATGTAAATGAAAGGTATTGAGCGGTTCTTTCCTGTGGTAATGTCAGATTACAAGGTAATTCTTACCGTTCGAAATTGTCGACGAAACTCTAATTTGTGACGATTAAGTAACAATCCGTGTAAGAAGAAGGCAACCCAAATCCACGGAATGCTGAAAGGTGTGAATTGTGCTATTGTTGAAACCGTTCACCTCATTGGCTAAAACATGAAAATCTACTATAACTTCATCAGGCAGCGCATTTATTTATCTCTAGTTTACTAATTGATTCCCTTTTAGTGAAAACTATTGTGATTTTTAATGCAACAAAAATTCTATGTGGGGAACATGGAAAATTAGAAGTCTTTCTTGGCCATTGTTTTGGAGTCTCACGATTGGATGAAATCTTGTAACACAAAAGAAACAGCGCTTTAAAATAAAGTTTCAGTAAATTTTATTTCAAAACCATGTTGTCCATAGGTTGACGTATTCTCAGTACGAAAATCTAAACATTCTTATGTGGGGAAAGCGAAATGCATCGGAACAATAGAGAATTGCCTACTTCTTACACGGATTGTTACTTAAAATAAAAGTCTTTGGAGTGTCTTTTTATGCTATGCTATTTTTTTTAACATCAGAATCTTGCATGACAAAGTGTTCTTATTCTTTTCCGATTTTTAAGGTCGCGCAGGACCCTTGCTCTTATTATGCAATAATGTATTTATTAAATGACTATGCGCGAACCGTGATGACTGATACCGACAATATTCTTAATAATTTTTTCAATCTTTATTCAAACCTTGTCGCACGATAATATGATCACAAACCATAAAAATTGTTATTGCGAAATCGGCTTCTGTTGTAACACAAAAGAGGTTAAGATTTACCACTAGATTAAAAGATTAATTCAGTACGCTTCTCTAGCCGCACTGAAACTTGTCGAGAAACTTGGACACAAAATCGCATTTGTCGTAGTTTGAAATGTCACCTTAAATGTGTGATCTGCCAGTAAAATAACAAATCATGATATAATTCCATCATTCTCCAATATCTCTGATAAGTTTTAGCGGAATTAATGTTCAAATTTAAGAGATTTAAAGCTTCAAAAGATGACACCTACCTAAGAAATTTAACTTATGAATTTATGAATGAGCAATGGTCCGGCGCGACCTAAATAGACCATTTTCGATATATTAAAATTCATACTTGGCTCCGAGGATTGGGGGAATAAAACAAAAGAAATCACATTGAGGTTCAGCGTTGAATTATTAATTTCTTATGTTTTATTCCCCCAAGCCCGGAGCCAAGTATGAATTTTAATATATCGAAATTGGTGTATTAGTGGGCATTAGAATAGAAACCTTGTTCCCAGGGTTCTCCTCGTCTTTCTGTGATAGAAGGATAGGTAGGTGGGGGGGGGGGGGGGGGGCGTAATCTCGATCAGAGTCTTCTCCATAGAAATACCGAAATTAAGCCGTCAGCTTATTGCGTCGACGAAGGAGACGCTTCCTAATCTTGTCGGCTAGGCGGAACGAATCGAGAAAAGTGTCGGTACCAAATCTGCGCCATCTTGAAACGTCAGAATAGTATCCAGCATTCCCAGCGCGTGGAAATCAGGCATCATCCTTGGGAGCTGGGGTTCCGAAATGTCACATGTGAATGATCTATTTGTCTTGATTTAGTTTCGGATATTTTCCCGATTTTGGAATCGTACGGCTCAATATTTCAACGCCTACTAAAAGTACGAAGTGGAAAAATTGGACGAAGGTTCATTCCCGGACCAAGTAAGTTGTTGGGTCTCTTTGGAATCAAGCAAGAAGTTATCGGATTTTCCTCGCTACCGTTCTGGTATGTTTTGAATGTTCTATCTTGATTTTGCTGTGGTTCCCTGCCTGATTTGGGAAGCTTTCACCTAAATACCGACGTCGTTCTTCGCGATGTTCTACGGTACGGTGCAATTCGCTGTATGTTTGTAGCAATAATTTACTGACCGGCTGCGCCAGGCGAACGCAGATTAACTTTACAGTGCTCGAAATTGCGCCTGTATCGGGCGCATTTGCGACTAAAGATTTCGCAGTTTTGTGACTAAAATTTGTCTAGCTAATAAAGGAATTATATTCAACAGTCTTGTGTCTTATTTGCAACTGGTAGTTGTAATTTTATCCGAAAAATCCTGCGAAATTCATGTTGAATGTTGCATGACTTAATCGTCGATTTCATGCTCCATTAACGCGGTGTCCAAGAAGTTTATCAAGGGAGCACTTTTTCAGGCTTCCTCAGAAATTTCTTATTTCCGGTTCCGGTATTAGTACATGTACTGAGCAGTATGATTTCAGAATCGGAGAAATAACCGAAATGAAATCAAGAGAAATGTATTATTTATATGTCGGAAAAATCTGAGACCTTTCGGAGTACACAGCACGGCAGGATTTTTCCCGATCCCACGGCGATAGCGTGAATTTGTTTGATGTCGGCCCGGCATTTTTGCCTGCCTGACATATCCCGCGACATAGCCCTTTTAAACAGTGGCTGAATTAATTCATGAAACTGAGGTACTAGGTCAAGACGAGGTGCCACGGGATAAGGAGACGCACTATAATCTATGATTACTACTAGTATAGTACTATATACATACTGTTATTTTTGTATCTTCGGGACCAAGAGATCTGTCCGTAATAGAGAGGATCAGAGAGGTGTCCGCGGTAGGGGATGACACATTATGCCGGCATAATCTCGAGCATAAAAGTAGTATTTTGGTGGGATAATAGAGCTAACTGTTATATTTTTTTATGCTTTTGTCCATTTTTGAGTAAACACTGTAAAATTTCAAGCTACAAAATCAGAACGAAAACGCAAAAAAAAAAGAAGAGAACAAATTAATAACAATAACTTTAGTATGGTTTGGGGTTGAATGTTTTTTTCAGCATAATTGCCAGCAGAATAGCTGCAGCCAAGCATAATTTGGAGCATAATAGACAAAGAGCATAATGTGTCAACCCCTAGTCCGCAGGGAGAGGTTCGACGCGTCTGTTTGCCTCAAATAAACAAAAGGGGCGTATTTTAGGAATTAAAAACTTGCGTTTCGTCATTGCCCCGTGTGTTACTTGTTTTCAACTCCATTCATGCATAGCAAAATAACAATATTCACAGGGGCGAGCATCGTGACCTTTTAGACCGCGTCTAGCATATGTTAATGTGCGTTTTAAAGAGATAATTTCGGCAAGTTCACTTCGACAACTCCCCAAAACAACAGCGTCGCTTAAAGACTCGCGGTTCAGCAAAAGGTTCGGAGAAAGAACCGTCAAATATGGGATCGTGTATGAGCTTGATATGTCAGTGCCACTTGTGCCGTTGCTGCGAGTGTGGTCCGTGCTGTTATTGTTGTCGCTGCTGCAAGCGCTGGTTTGGCGACTGGTGGATGTGTAGCGACTGCTGTGATGAATTTATGGACGAAGAATACTCCCCTGTAAATCCGAAGAAGACCCACCAAGGACCACCTGAAGATGGAGAAGGGATGTACAAATACCCAAATGGAGACGTGTACGTGGGCGAGTGGCGGCGAGGCAAACGACACGGCTATGGTGAACTCGTGAAAAAAGATGGCACACAGTAAGTAAAGCGACTACTGGACTAAATATGTATTTAACCTCTTCTCTCTAAAGATTTCCATTCCATAGTGTAAGAATTTGAAAACATTTTAGTCTGGAAAATAGCAAAAACGAACTGTATCGGGGGACGTATTGTACAAGATTTCTTTTATTTTCAAAAATACTTCACACTTCATAGGTTCATTTATAAATCAGAGCTACATTTCAGATGCAGATTTCATGACGCGAGGTTGACTCGTCTTGCTTATAAAAGCACCGCAGAATTGAATTAAAAAATAAAAATAGAAAAAGGGCATCGCTCTCTTTGAGGCTAATGTCTCTCATTTATCTCCCACTGATAAACTGCAATGTTCATATATTTTTACAGAAACTGTAATACAAAGTTATGTGCAACTTCAAGTCGGTCAATATGATATTTATTTAACTCAGTGATGGAAATGTTTTAAATTTGTCACGCGACCTTTTTAGTAACATAAAAAGTATTTGACTAGAATTATTTCTCGACAAGAGCGTCTTTGGTATTGATGTACTGTTTCTTGTTGACTTCTTTGTTTTGAATAATAAGTTGTTTTTCAAAAAAAGAAATTATCCCATCCTCCAGGGCCAAATACATTATACTACGGCTTTAGTGCCAAGACTGGTTTAACAAGGTTTTGGAGAAACATAGTTATAAAACATTAGTTTGTGGCTTATCGCCCGAAGTTTAACTTTGTTGGCCAGTTTCGACCAACATTTTTTGCATGCATAATTTTGTATCTAATTAGCGTGCGTTGAGCTGGTAAAACATTTTACCATGCTTAGCTTCGAATCTTAGCAGATCAATTGTTGTTGTCGATGGTTGTTTTGAAAACAAATTGACGAAGTTGTAATAAGCGATATTCTTAACACTTTCCCCGGTATACACTGTCAGGAAATTATTTTTGCTATTTAAAGAAACGCTATTGTTTGATGTCGTTTACAGCGTAAGTAATCGCCGAAGGGTTTTTGTCTTAAAACAGTGGCTCCTTTGTGAATTGCCTCAAAAATCCGTCTAAGCTCATAGCTCTCATACACTCTCTAAGCTAAAAAAAAAATCAAGAACGTCAAGACTTCTTAAAGACCCGTTTGAGTGATTTCAGTACTAAATTCATATTGCCTACTAAACAACAAAAAACGGCTATAACATACTTAGAAGTCAAGATTTCTTCATTATTGAGTATCAAAACACACTTCACTCCTCGTAGAAACAACTTTATTTGAAAAACAAAAATATTAAAATATAATGAAATTCATAAGGAAATAGACCATGCGGAAAAATAAATTAAATATGCACACTCGTGCTGCTAAAAGTGATTTGCAATTCAATTTAGTTCGTGTATCGACAAGTGCACAATCTTTTTGTACCCCGCGTCACGCATCACGTATATTCACAGCTGTTTCTTTTTAGGGCTACGGAGAATACATAAAACTCAAACCATCTGCTAATCGCATTAAAAGGCAATGGAAGCCAAATAAACACAAAAAGATAAAAAAGATCGCGACTTTTAGGTGTTCTAGAAGGAGATAGAAGATAAAAAGATATAGGACCATATAAATCGATAACCTTGAACCATGACAACGGATGTCTGTTGTTAAATATTCTATACTTTTCATCCTTCCGGCGGTGACAATGCTTTTAGCTGTTGTTTATATGAAGTCTGGGTATCTCATGACATTGTTCTTATATATTTAGAGAATGCAAAAGATGAAGAGCGTAGAACAAATCAACAAATCAAAGAACTGATTGCTCAAACATTCAACATATTTATCAATTTATGGGACGTTTCTCCCGGCGTTCTCGTTTACCGCTGATCGAACTCGGAAAGAACGCGTTTAGACGTTTGTTCTTTGAAACTAAAGAAGAGATCAGATCAGTTATGACAATTCGTCTTCATAGAACGTTTGTCAGTTTAAGGTGATGTCCTGACACGGGACGATTCGCAACGACGATTTTTAACGCAACAATCTGAACAATGTTGCGCTAAAAGTTGATGCCCGTATAACATGGTTGCGCAGACGATTTTCTTCGAAATTTTTGAGTGGCGAGTTTTTGAATCGGCTTCAAAAACTTGCAACGCAAAAATTTCGAAGAAAATCGTACATGCACTCATGTTACACGGCATCAACTTTTATAGACTTGCCTCAAGTCGACTGCGAAGCTCCCGAGAGCGCGACGAAGTCGCGAAAAGCGAGACGAAAAAACGAAAAACGGACTTTGAGAAAGTCTACAACTTTTAGCGCATCATTTCGTTGCAAATCGTGCCGTGTAACATTACCTTTTTGTAGCCGACTGCTGTGAAAGAAGCATTTAGAATAAATTTGAAGCGCCGGTGTTCATTATCTTTGTGGAATTTGTCTGGAGAGTTCCAAAGTTAAAACTACTGATATTGATGAAAACACCGACCAACTTCATTTTTCAAATTCGTTCAAAGTGTACAGCAATATTTCAGAGAAATGAAATGTTATATGTAACTGGAAAAGTAATCTTTGCCACTAAACTTAGTAATTGCAGGCCGTAAAATGCCGCTTATAAGTATTATACTGACGTGTATAGCAGGGAGCCAAAGTATTGTCAATTCGTTCCTTACCTACTTTATAGTTAATATTGTTTATCGGCGAGATATTACTCCATATTGATTCAATAAACTACTTTGCCTCCCAAAACACATCCGTACTTCATTTTTCGAATTCGTTTAAAGTATACAGCAATATTTCGTCAAACATTACGCTTTATGATATGTTTAAAAAATAATCATCTTTTCCCCTCAACTCGGTTATTGTTACCCTGGGTGCCAGAGGTTTTAATTTTTTTAGTGAAAACCGGCGAGTTCGAGCGGCGAAGCCGCGACAACGAGGCGCAACGCGCCGTCTCGCGAGTTTCTTCTAACCGTTTATGCGAGTAATTTCACTCATGATATTCAGAGAACGGACCTCAGGATCCAGGGTGGGTTATTGTAGGCCAGTGAAGGAATATACTAGGGAGCCCAAAGTATCGTCAAATCGTTTATTTCTTATTGTTCATTTTATATCACTTAATATTGGTTATATTCAGGTGGTTATATTGTTTCTGGGCAAGTCATTTTACTTCATACTGATTCAATTAATGGCTTTGCCTCCCAAACTGACCTCAACTCGCATATGTGGCGGCCGTTCTAAATGTTGAGTCGAAAATTCTGTAACATTAAATGTAAGCACAACTCTTCAGTGTTTTTTTTTTCATTTATTTGAGATAACTCTGAAAAATTTTAGAAACATTCTTTAAGGCACATTTGCACTCGTATAAGGTAACGGATTAAAGAGGCAAGGAATACAATTATTGTCTGTTACAAAACTGGTAGTTTATTTCTTATGACAAAGTTGGAAAGGATTTTGGAATTTGAAGGAGCTCAAGAAAAAATATAATGTGCTTCAAAGGGGACACCTAAGAAATAAAGGAGGAGTTTCAATGTCAATGTCAGTTTCAATGTCACATTCGACATTAATTGTAAACTGCATTAGCACATGTTAGCAGTCTGGCAAAGTCCCCCGAACAGTGTTGTAAAGCGCATTTGAGTATATTCACATAGAAAGTACGCTATATAAATGTCCGTATTTCTTTCTTTCTTAATAGGTTGTCAAGGGTTGCTAAGTGCCTAAAAAGCGAGAAAATGTTCTACCATACTCCTTTTTATCCAGTTTTATTCTACCCACCTATGTGGTTTCGCGGTTTTAGTATTTCTTTTCCCCTCCTCTTGTTCATATTAGGACCGTTGGATTCTTCTACGATGATGAATACGTTGGAGAGAAACCGGATGAGAGACTGAGAAGAAGCCCAGTGACGTCACGACCTTTCACCAAGAGCCAATCAAGCAATCAGGATGATACAGAGTGAGTACCTACAAGTAGTGATTGGACATGTTTGGCTTCCCTTCTCTTCCAAGAGTGGCTATTATAAAAAAACTATAAAGATAAATCTCTAATTTTTGTCTATTAGAGCGGCTTTCAATTGAGTGTCGATAATAATTTCGCAATTGCTTTGGTTATGCATTACTACTTTGTGTTTGGCTAAAAAATTTCGCGCTACTTTCTCAATCAATCAGAAATAAAACCAAATGCAATCGTGATTTGCTCACACGCGTTTTCCCGCGCTTGGCGCCGGCTACATATATTTGCTTGAAGTTGGCTCCTTAAAATGGATCACGGCCTCTGTTGAGATTGGCGAGAGTGGTTTAGCCTGCGAGCAAGCGCTCGGGTTCGGAGTTTGGGGTTTGGGGGAGCGGAGGGCGAGAAGCTCTCGATCCTTTCCCTTCCCCACCCCCTCCCCCCTCCCCCAAACCCGAGCCCGAGAACTTGCTCGCAGGCTAAGGGTGGATTTCCACTGTCGCGTTATTTTTACGTGCGTTAATATAATAAGAGACGATGTGTGAACAGCTTGCGTAAAAGTTTACGCGAGCTGTTCATACATCGTCTCTTATTTTTATTTACGCACGTAAAAATTACGCGACAGTGGAAATCCACTCTAAGAGTGGTTACTTTATTTTCTTATACGACACATCAACTGAAAACCGCGCTAAATTAAAATAATGAAACGACGCTTGAAGGTTAAAGCAACGTAGTGCAATGCAATAACAATAACAATTATTTCCGCTAGGGCTACAAGAAAAGACGATAAAGAAGCAATTGAACTAGCGTGGAAGGAGGAAAGACAACGCATCAAGTCAGACGGAAGCGGTGCTCAATCTTACTCCACCCTTGAAAACGGTCACGATTAAATCCCTCGCTATTTTGAAGTGCAGTCCATCAAACCCCTCTAGACTTAAAAATGTCCCAGCCTGTGAACTGGCTCCTTCAGTAGGGTGTATTGGGTTAAAAGTAATTTGAGAGCGTAGCGAACTGAGTGCGCCTGACCACGCTTCACTCCCGCTGGCTGATTTTTACACAATAGGCCATTTGCACGATGACGTCATATGACTACAACTACCAGAATCCTTCAGTTTTTTGTTTTGTGGTGCAAATTAGGGCTATTGTTATTTAAACCGCACTGGGATTACAAAATTTAAATAAGAAAGGAAAAACGAAATGAATTCTGGTAGTTGTAGTCAAATGACGCTATCGTGCAAATGGCCTATATTCCCTGAAAGGAGCATGTTCACAGGCTAAAATTTCCCTAAGTTTTGGGAAACTAGGAGTAAAGTTCCAAATTCTAGTTTAACAAAACCAGAACGGTTTATAAACAGAGAGGTGATGGACTGGACAAACCATTTTGATATTGAATTTACGAGTCGAACATACATACATTCATATTATTTTGTAATAAGTATGCAAGTTGGAGATGTGTACAAATTAACTTAGTCTTTCTTTGTCACGTCGGCAACCTAGTCTCCTTCGCAGCTGTTTGCAATTGTAAGTGTTGCTTTGCACAGAAAAAATAGCTGTGAAGGATTCTAACAACTTGCAATATTGCGGGACAAACCACGTGTTTAGAACGACTTGAGCATTTCATGCACACGCTTAGGTCATCTATGAATGAATGAATGAATGTTTTCAAACAACTGACGTGGTGTTGATACTGTCACTTAGCAACGCCTCGTCGACCCATGTTCAAGTAACACAATTAAACTGTAAATAGCTTCTTTCAGGCTTTTGAATTGTTGGGAGCAAAGAATGTTAGTGCGCGAAACAAAACATACCTTGAGTGGACAGAAAGGCAGAGACCTAGGTAGAATGGGTGCTTGTTATTTGTTGTTTTATCATTGGAAGCTAGCCAATAAAACCAAAACCAACTAATCCTCGTGCTCAGGCTCCAGCGGTTGAAAGAGCCAGGGGACGAAACAACCTCGTCCCCAGGGCTTGCTCCGTGTCCAAAATGGCGGGAGAGAAATCCCTGGACAAAAATACTCTAGGCTAAGATACAAAATTCTGAATTTTTTTGGAGAATTCTTGACACCGAAAGGAATTTTAGAACATCTCGGGAATTTTAGACAATGAGTAAAATTTGGTAGAAGTTTAAAGAAATATCAGCTTCCAAGGTGACATTTTGACAATTTTACACAAGCAAAAACGTCGCGAAAGCGTTTATTTTGTGTTACCGCCGACCAACTTGAGGGCTCACCCTCACATCAGTGTCTACAGTGCAACGAATCAGCGCTACCCCACTCAAATTATGCGTTCCATGAATTCCATCTCCGTTGGTA
The DNA here is from genome assembly GCA_024195265.1 of Dendrophyllia cribrosa. NCBI lineage: Eukaryota > Metazoa > Cnidaria > Anthozoa > Scleractinia > Dendrophylliidae > Dendrophyllia > Dendrophyllia cribrosa. The sequence goes on along the minus strand of JAJLRJ010000009.1, from coordinate 14,172,086 downwards.
GCAAATATGACTGATTCCAGTGAGCCATCTACCAGTTCACGGTCGGTCAGAAACAGGAGGGAAACAAGTTGTGTCGCTAAAGGGGGAGGGTTTCACGGTTCGGTGCATGTGTAAGCTATGACGTAACCCATAATTTAATTTCATTGTTTAGACCAATCGGAAGCGACCAGATAACTTTGGCGGGAAATTTGCCCGTGAAAATGTCGCGGTCATTCAGCTGATTGAATGGATGATTATACATACCCATGAAAGCCATGAAAGCCACCAGAGCGTAGAATAAGGCCTCGTCCACACGGATACGTTTACGTTCGTAAACGCATATTTTTTATCTAAAACGCTCCCGTCCACACGAAGCCAGCCATCGTTTACGATTCGTTTTCACCTGTCCACACGTAAACGTTAAAACGATACGTAAACGCTTCAAATCTTCATTGAGCATGCGTAGATAAGTCTGCCATATTGGATATCTGCTCCATTTTCTTTATTTTTGGACTGGGTCCGAATCTGTGACATCAGCGTTTACGAAAATATTCGTTTACGCTGTCCACACGTAAACGGGTAAACGGCGTTTTCGAAAATATCCACTTTGGAGAGCGTTTTCGAAAATATCGGTTTAGGGTGACCGTTTTCATCGGTAACGTGTGGACGGGAGGCCTAAACGCATAAAAAAATATGTGCTTTTACGAACGTAAACGTATACGTGTGGACGGGGCCTAAATCCTTCGGGTCAAAGGTTTTATTCAGTGTTGACTTTGTCGGTGTAATCCGTTGAAATGTTATGTGAATTTTGGTCATCCTTCGCTTTGTTTGGACTAATTATAGTATGTAATTAAATGTGAGTGGTTTCTTAACCGATAAAATTGGTAAGAAAACGAATAAAGCATTTTAACCTGTGCAAATGCGCCGAACCGTGAAACCATCCCTTTAAGAATTTTCGAGAATTTTTGAAATTTTTGAAAGAACTTTAGAGCTTTTTTTGGAGAAATTCCGTAAAGAATTTTAGCATAAATTTTGGGGCAGTTCGCAGCTCTTACAAGGTCTTCTCTGATTTGCTGAGAAAACAATAGAACAAACAACACAACAATGGACCCTAGCCCTGAAAACAATAGAGCTGCATGATACCCAGGTCCAATGAAATTAGAGGTTGTTAAGAGCTGAAAGGTATCTGTAAATTCTTGGGAATTTTGTATCTAAGCCTATATTATAGTATTACTCTAAAAATCCTGGAGGATTTTGTCAAGTAAATGATGAAATGTCTGGCTTCGTTTAAACAACGGTTTTAGATTGCCAGAAAATAAACACGGCTTCCAACCGCTGGAAATAACCTCCGAAAACGCCATTTGATCGTGTGTCGCGTGACAAAATGCTCCAGGAGTTTCTCCGCTGGCCATTTTGAACGCGAAGAAGGCCCTGGGGACGAGTTGCGGGACGAGTTTCGGGACGAGAATTTTTCGCAGTTTTTCCTTCGTTCTCCATATTCTAAGCGTCTTGAACAAGCTTAATTGAAAATCGAATTTTTACAAAATGAATACGAGAGCATAGCTTCTTCTACATTTCATCTCGTTTCATTCTAATTCTATCCAAGCCAGCTCTATTTACCAGGGCTGGAGCATGCTTCAGTAGCATTGTTTAGACAAACAACAATTTATGTCGCACTGTATTATTTTTTTGCATGTTTGAATTCAAAGCAGGGGGCTGCATTAATCTTGTAAGGGCCACTGAGTCCGTAATGTTAGTCTACTGATTATCGCAGCTGCTACTGCCTCAAGACTTGCCAATCGCTTGCACATAACTGATGGTAGCTTTTCAGAAACAAATATTGTCCAGGTTAGTTTGTTTCATTGCGCCGTTAGTCGTAATGTTACAAAAATTGAGAATTTAGTTTTATCGACTGAGTCGATAAGGTAAATTGACCACCGTAAAAAGATTCAAATAGCTGACGTTTCGAGCGCTAGCCCTTCGTCGGAGCGAATCAAGGAATTGTGGGTAGTGTGTGGTTTTATATAGTAAGCGGTGGAGCTACGCTATTGGTGGAAATTTGGTGACGTGAAAAACAAATGTAGATTAGTTGAATGAAAAGCGTTCGTTGATTCCGTGGGGTTTGAGAGTGCCGATTTGAAAGATGATTTTTTGTTCTAGGTTTTTACGGCTTTCTGTGTTACCCTGGTGTAGGGAAAGGCCGCAGATTGTCATGTGTTGTTTAGAATGGTTAGTAAGATTAAAATGGCGCGCGACTGGTTTGGATGCGTCTTTGTCATTTTTTTCAACGTCTCGGAGATGTTCACGAAAACGGTCGCCCAGTCTCCTCCCTGTTTCGCCAATGTATATCTTTTTGCAAAAAGTACATGTAATGCAGTAGATAACATTTACGGAGGTGCATGTAAAACGATCAGTGATTTTAATAGATCGTTTGGGTCCTGTTATTTTGTCCGCGTTGTGAATGAAAGGACAAGTGTTACATCGTGTGCGTGTGCATTTGAAAGTTCCCGGTACATCGTCAGATTTCAGTGCGCTCGTACATCGTGTGCGTGTGCATTTGAAAGTTCCCGGTACATCGTCAGATTTCAGTGCGCTCGTACATCGTGTGCGTGTGCATTTGAAAGTTCCCGGTACATCGTCAGATTTCAGTGCACATCGTGTGCGTGTGCATTTGAAAGTTCCCGGTACATCGTCAGATTTCAGTGCACATCGTGTGCGTGTGCATTTGAAAGTTCCCGGTACATCGTCAGATTTCAGTGCACATCGTGTGCGTGTGCATTTGAAAGTTCCCGGTACATCGTCAGATTTCAGTGCACATCGTGTGCGTGTGCATTTGAAAGTTCCCGGTACATCGTCAGATTTCAGTGCACATCGTGTGCGTGTGCATTTGAAAGTTCCCGGTACATCGTCAGATTTCAGTGCACATCGTGTGCGTGTGCATTTGAAAGTTCCCGGTACATCGTCAGATTTCAGTGCACATCGTGTGCGTGTGCATTTGAAAGTTCCCGGTACATCGTCAGATTTCAGTGCACATCGTGTGCGTGTGCATTTGAAAGTTCCCGGTACATCGTCAGATTTCAGTGCACATCGTGTGCGTGTGCATTTGAAAGTTCCCGGTACATCGTCAGATTTCAGTGCACATCGTGTGCGTGTGCATTTGAAAGTTCCCGGTACATCGTCAGATTTCAGTGCACATCGTGTGCGTGTGCATTTGAAAGTTCCCGGTACATCGTCAGATTTCAGTGCACATCGTGTGCGTGTGCATTTGAAAGTTCCCGGTACATCGTCAGATTTCAGTGCACATCGTGTGCGTGTGCATTTGAAAGTTCCCGGTACATCGTCAGATTTCAGTGCACATCGTGTGCGTGTGCATTTGAAAGTTCCCGGTACATCGTCAGATTTCAGTGCACATCGTGTGCGTGTGCATTTGAAAGTTCCCGGTACATCGTCAGATTTCAGTGCACATCGTGTGCGTGTGCATTTGAAAGTTCCCGGTACATCGTCAGATTTCAGTGCACATCGTGTGCGTGTGCATTTGAAAGTTCCCGGTACATCGTCAGATTTCAGTGCACATCGTGTGCGTGTGCATTTGAAAGTTCCCGGTACATCGTCAGATTTCAGTGCACATCGTGTGCGTGTGCATTTGAAAGTTCCCGGTACATCGTCAGATTTCAGTGCACATCGTGTGCGTGTGCATTTGAAAGTTCCCGGTACATCGTCAGATTTCAGTGCACATCGTGTGCGTGTGCATTTGAAAGTTCCCGGTACATCGTCAGATTTCAGTGCACATCGTGTAAAAAAATGTAAAGGAAAGTTATAAATTAAACGTACTTGAAGTAATTAAAGTAAATGCCTGTATGTTTTATATCATAATAAAAACTTTCTAGGGATATGTAATGAATATTTCTTGCTCTCCAGAAACCTTTTATTCTAGGGAACTGTGCGTGAAACGGTCTGAAAAGAAAGACTTTTATGTAAATCATTGATGTTGCTTACAGTTAAAAAAATAAGTTAATGGTTAAATAAAGTTACGACTGCCGACCAAAGAATTCGCGTGGCAGAAAGGTTTTCATAGGGAGGGGGAGGGGGGTGTTGTCTTTTTCCGTTACCCTGTGTCCCGTCTTCTACCTTAGGGAGGGAGGGGGGTGGAACTTTAACTTGGGAGGGTACCTCTCTTCAGAATGTTCGTACCAACAATTACCAATAATGCGTCTTTCAGAAGAGTTTTGAAGAACTGGTAAATTTGCATTTGGGCAGAAATTTCGTCACGGCTTACAAAACAAGATTCAGTGGTACCTTTTAGAATGTTTTTTTTTTCGGCTTTACAAAGTATTCAAGGGTTTTAAACTTTGTAACTCACCAATAAGGCTATAGTTTATTGAAAAAATGTCGGCTCAAGGTAGATACCGCCTTAAGATTTTAAAATGGTTAAAAATCCGTAGACCGATCGCCTCTATATAGCACTTTTAATCGAAAGGAACAGAACATTTGGCACGCTTCATTATAAAAAATCCTGGATGTGTCCTACCTGCAGTGTTGGATACCATGCCTCGCGTTTTCCGAACATTTTCCTGGATAAAAAAAAATAGAGTGAATAAGGGAAACAGTGAGTCGTTTCCCCGAGACCCTTACAACATTGACTGTCGATAACTGTCGAGGGGAAGCAAAACTCACTGTTTTCCGTGAGGCCAGTTATTTAGTGTCTTAAGAGTTTTGTTATATCTCCCAACTCAAAACTAGAAATAATTATATGTTTATTGTAAAATGTTACAAATTTTGGCACACAAATTTGCCGCGGTTTCAAGGCGCACGACCTGATCACGTGCGAGTCGAAAGTTCAAGTTGTCGTTTTCCTAGGGAGTTAATTAACAATTATTGGATGAGGTTGAGCATGATAGCGATAATTATCAAGGCCAAAGTTTGTGTTATCTGCCGAAGCCGAAGGCTGAGGCGGATAACACAAACTGAGGCCTTGATAATTATCGCTATCATGCGAAAACCGAATCCAATAATTGTTTTATTATGCATATTCCTGAGCTGCACTTGTAAAGACAATAGCGCGCACAAAAAAGTGATCAATGCACAGCAGTCAACTTGTAAGTAAACAACTTACGTCACTTCTGCATGCATAAAACTATTGTCTGTAGGTATGACGTCACTTCTACATATATAAAATTCATTGTCTGTAGGTATGACGTAACAGAAACAGCAAGCAATAATTAGCTGCGTGCTTATAGCCAATCAAAATCGAGCTAGTGACACCAATGTATAATAATGAGTTTTGTTCGCCCTAGGTTTTTTTACCCATGGCACGTGACACGTTCTTGTCCAATTAAAAAGGTGTTTGAGTTGGGAGGTACAACAATAAATTTTGTAGAAGGTAGAAGGTCGAATTTTAAAATAAGTTACAAGACGTGTCGAAGACGTGAAAAGGTATATCCTTGCATCATCATTACCTTTCGAGTCTTTTTGCTATGCCTATTCGAGCAAATAGGCTTTGCATTGATATTGCGCCAAGTTAGGTTGTTAATTGCACGTCAGCAAGACCGTCGAATAAATTTTCAACTCAGGCCAACAATTCTAATCGTAACATAACATGGTGACGCCAAAGTATTTTTGGAATTCCCTCAACATCTGCACAAGCCAAGAAACGAGAAACAAAAGGCACGTATCACCGAATGCACTGCCCAAAAAATCTTAACTTTTATTTGAGTTGTCAATCTTTGAATTGGAGCCACAATATTTATCCAACGTTTTCGGACTAAGATGAAAGACGCGCTTGGACAGATCTAGAATCATAAACATCGTTCTATAAAAAGATTTCATGACCTTTGTAAATCAGTCTGTGATATTATGTTGCATCACGCGCGCTCTCGCTCGTAGCCAGGCAAACATTCAACATGGGTGCCACTTGTGCCAAATGTTGTCTGTGTTACTGCTTCAAACTGTGCGAATTTGGAGAAAGATTTCGCTGCTGCGCTTGCTGCTTACAAAACTGCGAGCCTTGCTGCCAATGTGGAGACTGTTGTGACGTGGAAGGAGATAGTTTACCGTTCGCAGAGGTGAGCGAAAATACGAAAGAAGGAGAAGACACGTTTGTTTATTCAAACGGCGATAAATATATTGGAGAAATGCGCGACAACAAAAAGCATGGATACGGAGAGCTAATACGCAAAGATGGCACCAGGTAAGCTCGTTTTAAATTGTATGTGGTTTACGTTTCTTGAGTAAAGTTTTAACTTCTATGTAACTCAGTTTGTTAGTCAAGAAAGCGAGTAACTATAAGGATAAATTTGGTAGGTAACTCAATATGACACTGTTAGACGCAAGGACAAATAAACTGCCCTCAAGACCCACGTTGTCGTGTCCAATTGGCCGTCTAATACATGTACACCCTTATACAGACGATTGTAACCTTATCGCTTATATATGATCGGCAGTTTCTTTCGTTTACACGGCGCTATTCGCGACCGTTACTAAAAATTTGGTACCTTAATATTTGGTCTTATTAAAGACGCCTGTGCGTCGTTTGGAAACCGATCCCTGAAACTGTTTTTTCGTGTGTGTGTGTCGCCCCCAAAAAACTAGATTAAATAAATTACATATAAATTCTTCGAAATCGTTTTCGTGTAAGCGCTGCTGGTGTCTCAATCAACCTCAAGCTACTTTCATATATAGCCACCCCACCCTTTGTGTATCAGTCATTGGCAGGTGATGCAACGCGATCCCAGTATACGCACACCGCCCGAGTCATTGGAAACCTCTGGCAATCTCCCTCATCCCCCACCTCCACGTCGCCTCATTTTCGCGGGGAGTTTTGCGTCGGCAAGGCGGGCCCTGCTATGAAAGGAGGATGCACACTTTATTAAATTTCGCGCCGAATAAACGTTGGTAATTTGCTTTGCAATGGATTTTAACGTCTTAATAGCAGTTTAAAGTTCAGTTATGATTTCTGGGCGTTATCCTCCCCCCCCCCCGCCCTTCCCCCCCGCGTCCTTTGGCACTGATTAACTCCAATCTATTTTTATTGAAGTCTTCTGGCCATTTTACGTCCGTTTTCTTTTTTCTGTGATAGGTTAAAGGGGTATTTCGTCGAAGATCAGTTCTATGGTGAAAGGCCCGAGACCATATCAACTCAACCTGGTAGGTCTGTGGCTGGGACAGCTGCTGCTGGGAAGTCTGTGGCTGTGGGTGAAGATTTAAGCAAGTAAGTGCCATTGGTGGTTTTGCAAAAAGCTCTTACCAGTGCAAATGGGATATTTATGTTCGACCAGGAGCTTATATATATATATATATATAAAGTTCGACAGATGATAGAAACCATTTTAAAATTTGACTTTAGTGAGTTGTTGAGATATAAATTCTCAAGCTGTTTTTTATCTCTTTTTTCCATCGCAGGTCTCCGAAACAAGCTGTACCCGAACCAATTGCTTCTTTCCACAAACCTTCACCCGGATCGTCCGAAGACAGACAGGAACTTTTATTAGACACGTGACCGTCTTGGCTTTGCCACTTGGAAACGAGGTTGAGCTAGGATACTAACTAAAGGCCCGTTTACACAGCCGATTTTTTGTGCAATTTTTGTCGCACTTGTCGATGCAATTGTTGTCGCGCGCTAGTTGCATCTTCAAATCGCATGTGTGGGCGGCTATTTCAGTGCGTTTTGCGCGCGATTCGTCTCGCGATGTCGCAGAGGTTTCGAACATGTTCGAAACCTGATGCAACTTGGCGGCGATTTTTGGGAAATCACCGCAAATCAAAGCAAATGTCGCACCCGAATCGCACAGGAAATCGCCGCTAGTTTACACTTGCGACAAAAGTTGCATTGGAGAGCGCGACAAAAATCGCATCAAAAATCGCATGTGTAAACGGGCCTTAAGGGAGAACTAAGTGAACGTCTTTGAAACTATTGTACATGTAGCAATGAAGCAAATTTTAAGGTGATTCCACTGTTTTGCATTGCGCATCACTTACTGCGCATAATTTCTTGCGTCATTAGCGCATGCGCGAGCGCGCGCACATTTAGAACATAGAGGTTTCTTTTGAGACAAAGATCGCTAAAAAATAAGTGGCTGTTTTCTCGTAAACGAGCACGGGCACCCCACCTTTTTTTTCGTCCTTTCCAATCAAGTTCCCAAAACCTATGAATGAGAAAAGACTTATTATATTTCTATTGTTGAAAATCTAATAAATGAGAGAAATAGAGCTGAACTGCAGTTTCTCTGTTTTGCATTTCAGTTATCAGGAAAACAGATTTTGTCTGATATTTACCTGGCGCCTTGACTTCTCTGTCTAAAACGAATGTAAAAAGTTTACCTATGTCCAACGCAATGTATGTGATGTCTTCTTTCGCATGTTCTCATAAGTTTTTGAGTTTTTAAGAGTTTTCAAATAATAGCAATGCACTTCTATAACAATACTGCTAAAATGCCAAAATAGGGCATATTCGATGCCTGATAGCTCCTTAACCAACACGGGCACCCCCATTTTTTATTTTAAAATTGAAATTCTCATGTAATAAATATCTCGTAGGAAAAGTTTGAACAAGAATCTATTGTAAGTTCTATTTCAGTGCAATTACCTTAACTGAAGTTCTAAATTGTGTAACTCTTAAACTGAAATTTAGGTCGAATACAAGAAGAAAATTACCGGCACTCTTCTCGCCTTGTTTTTAATAGCCTATCGCCTCGACGCAAGCGTAAACGCAAGCATACATTTTATGAGAAAAAAACAATTTTTGACCTTGAAATGTATCAGTTAAACCTGTGCCTGTGTTTGAGTCGAACCGTACTTTCACGACTAAAAACACCTTGCTTGTGTCGTTAGAAAAAAATCAGGCTTTTGCCCCTGAAATTTTCCTGGGACCCAGTTATTATATTAACTTCCTAACGTGAATAAACGAATGAAACAAAACGTGTGCCTGTTTAGTAAAAATTATTAAATGTTTTTTTGTTAAACTGATCTAAATCGTTATCTTAGACTAAATCGCCACAGGGCGCAGAGGAGGTAAATATGACCGTAATTATTTTACCGTGCAAACAACATAAACAAAGCGCCAAGCGAGTTGTTACGCGTCTGCTACCTCACGGCTCTGGTCTTGTTCAGTGTAAAATGTCAGTCCTCACGCCGAAGGCCGCATACAGCAATGGCTGTGGGCGTATCACCATGACCACAGGAGCATCTGAAGCTTTCCGGAATCGTCGTCCGAAGGCCAACATCGTCGGGTTTCGACTTTCGGACTAAAATTTCACCAGACGCATGACAAGATCGCACGACTCTTTGTTCAGTCACCGTTCACATTTCAGGCACCGATATAAAGATCGATTTTCACGGCGAAATAAGCTGGAATTACGGCACGGTCAAATTTGTCTCCACTGCTTTTTTTGAATCACGAATGACCGGCTAACGCTAGGAACATCGGCGTTTATGAGCCGGGCTGGGGCCCGTTTCTCGATAGTGCCGATCAGAGGCGTAGCCAGGACTTTTTCAGAGGTATGCACAATCAATTTTCAAACAACCCCCCCCCCCCCCCCCCCCCCCCACCCACAAGTCCTAAATCTTTCTCTTTTTTTTGGCTTTTTCAGGTACGCACGTGCGTACGTGCTACGCAGGTACGTAGGTAGCTACGTAGGTAGCTACGTAGGTGATACGTAGGTAGCTACGCCCCTGCCGATAACTTTTCGGGCCCGGAAAGCTATTTGATGCAGTTTTGAAAGCTAAGCAATGAAATTCTAGGTTGATAAAACAAGTCAGGCTGGTTTGTAGGCTAAAAACTACACTACGATTCTATAAATTCTGATTTTAAAATATAACTCCGGGCTGGCCCGTTGTCACGTAATCGCAAAGTTGATTTTTGTTGCGTTTAACAGACGTGATGAGATCTTGGCAAAACAACCGAACCAGCCCGGCTCACGTGGCCCTGAGTCTCTTTACTTGCTGAATGCACTCGTTTTTCTTCTACTTCTTTTTGTAAGAACATCGAGGCTAGTACCTGCTAAGATGGGCTAAAAATCTAAGAACGTTCCCTGGGTACGGTTTAATACTGGACAGTTAAGAACGATTTTATTTACCCAGTTTACAATGAGCTAAATGAAAGTAGTTTGGTCAGAGTAAATGGTCCCTAAATGCACATGTTTTCCATTTTATAATAGCAGGGACCGCGGAGGGGGAGAGGCTGGTAGGGCCGCGACCCCACCACTTTTTGCGCCCCCGCTCCCCGCCCCCCGCCCCCACTATGATTTTATTCCTTTTTTCGATTTTCAATATGAAAAAATTATTTTCAATTGTCAGCCCTCCCACTTTTCACCTTGCTCCGCGGTCCCTGAATAGCAAGCATGCGTAACAATTTACAAGTAAGAAGCCTAAGTTTTCCATTTTTTATCCAGAATTATGATTTACTGAAACAGCGTACACCAACTGCACTATCATGCACTATCCTGATAAGAACGTCCAGTACAAGCTCAACTAAAAATTAGACGCTTTGTAAAGAAAGCCGGAGCATAATTCACTTTAGCTACTGATACCAAATTATTTTCCTGTTTTGTCAATTTTTTCTAAGGATTGTTTTCATTTCCCCGGGGAAGCCTGATTTAACCAGTACCCTGGACTGCTTTCCATTCGCTTAGTTCTGGTTTTATTTTGCACCATATTTTTCTTGCCTAAACCAAATTGTTAAGGTTCAAAAAAGAAAAACTCACTCTTATTATTAAAAGAAAAAAAATATATATATCCATGAGTATTGCATAGACAAATTCGGCTAACGCATTGTTGTACCGACCGCGAATTCAAACCTTTTGGCATATAAAGATTCTTTGTTCACAATATTTCCAAATAATTTCCATGTCAATGCTTCATTGGTATGAAAATATGACGAACAAAGAGTTCTAATCCCAAAAGGTTTGAATTGGGTACAACAATGCGTTAGCCGAATGAGTTCCCGCCATTTTCACCTGCAATTATCCCTTATATGGCATAGAGAACTGTTCGGCATACTTCGTCAACTATCGTTACTGCTTCGGTAACCATCGGAAAATGATCGATACGCCGAAGTGACACATCCTCCCTGCCGTTTTGTGCGTTTGATGAAGGTGCTTGTTGGGAAGCGTTTCACTTCCCAGCGTTCAACACAGATCGGAACCCGGCGTGCATTGCGTTTATCCAAGTCTTCAGGTATTTGTACTTTCTGCTTGTATCGGGGAAGGGACCACGTATCTGTTTCTTTGTTTATTACGAGTTTGGTTTGGAAAACTCGAGCGCTTGAACATCTGGCCGACGTAGAAGCGAACAACAATGGCGGACGCGGCTTCTTTTACTATTCTTTTGCGCCCTTTCGCCCGAAACGCCTCTATATTTCTCGTAAAAAGTCGAAGATCTTCGATGATCGATCCTTCTTTGTTCAGAGGCTTCCATTTGCTCGCGTTATATGTTGAGATTTAGGCAAGGGGTTATAGAATAGCGTTTTGAAAGTGTTGAATTGGTAATCACAAGTCGCTGAATACCCATGCGGCCGGTTTTATGTCGTCTTCGGTCGTATTAGCACGATCTTTTCTTGATCTTGACATAAGCCTAAATTATGAGCAAAACATGAAAAAATTCTTGTAAAAAGAGTGAAAGTTAAAAGAAAAGCAAGAGCGACAAACCGACCTTTTGTAAATTATTGAATCTTGGCGCAAGTAAGCTTAATACATTTTATATTTCTCTGCACACACATGCAGAATGTCTATATCTTTCTGTACTCAAGCACGCAAAATTTAATTACTTAAAGTTCTGTACCACAAACAACATATATTTCTCCATTCTCTTTCTCTTTGTTTATTATGTCAAGGTGATAAATTTAAAGTCACCTTTCATTTGGATAAGTATGAGTAAAATTTTTAGTTTTTTTTTTGGAAATTGGCCAAAATATATTTTCACCAATACCAGACTACAGACATTTGCATTGTAGCAAATTATCGCCATAGAAGTGTGAAAGTGATGGTGTTTCCTTTTCCAGAAATTTGATAAGAGCATGCATAACTGAACTGGTTTCTTTCAAACAAGGTTCTTTTCTCTGGCTGGTTGCGTCTGTCTCATGGAATAATAATTATTATGTTGCCAAAACATTCTATCTGAAAAATTATGGAGAAGGTTAGATACAGGTTTCCCAGCATATCTAATTGAACGCAATCAAAGTTAATCAAACTCAATGCATGGCTTGAGTTTGAACAAAATCCATATGGTATGATTTCTTTTTACGATACAACTGTTTTTACGCTTTCCAGCTCTGACATCTGTCTAAAACGTGGCAGGTTTTCTGTGATGAGAAGTGATAGTGAGTTACAGTAGATTATGTTCGACTGCTGAACTTTAAAATTTTAAAACCAAAGAAAAATTTGAAACACAACATATCCACACAGTTTTTTTGTGTCTAGGTAGTTTTTGACTTAAATATAAATGTACTCTGAGCCAAGTTCAATAGATATTTTTAATGGTTTTGCAGCTAGACGTACAGCATGTATGTTGATTTTGCTCCCCAATGGCATCCTATGATGTATCATCTTTTAAAAGCATGTGTATTATTTTATTGAGATAATTCAATAGTTAATGAATTCACAGTTAATGAATATATTAATTTTTATGGTTATTGTGAATGCCCTTGGGGCGGGCAATCAAACTCAATTATTTCTAAATGCTGTCCAGTGTGGGTTAAATGTTTTATAATGCACTGTAGAGTACGTCTTCTTCCAATTTACATCAACAGCTGTACATTAATAAATAATCTGGCACTACCATGAAAGAATAGTTTAAGAGATTCAATTATACCAAAACTTCCCACACTCTTGAAAAAAATACAGTTTTGACTTGTGTAGTGTGCTTTGTAGCCAAAATGTATTTTGGCTTTTTTTGGTGAAAATACAGTCTCTTTTGGCCTGATCAGCTCTCTATTAATTTAACTTAGTATACATGTACACAACCCTATCATTTCTTTAGCAAGAGAGTGCTTTCTCAGCTTAAAAATTAACATAATAATTGTGTTGAGTTTTAAAAATATCCTTTCCTCTCCTAGCCTGCGAATACAGCCGCCTCTCATCGCTCCCAGCTGCTAGGGGCGTTCGCGCGAGAGAGCGTCTGCGATTTACTTTGAGAAATTCCATACTGATGACGTAAATCACCCGTCGCTAATCTCGTATAATTATAATAATGTGCATGCGGTGAAACCAAATGAAATGAAAGGTGTTGACAGGCCCATCACAAATCCAACTAGCGCCTGGCGTGTTTGTTGTGACCTTTGTTGACTGGGTTTTAAGTGTAGTTTGGTTTTTACAGTTTAGCCCTGATCAGTATGTCTTTTAAAGATCTACCCCTTTTGTATGAAACAAGGGGAGGTTCTTTATAGATCCGTCCGAGCAAAGATTGTGATTCATTTGTCCATGAGGATGTAGGCACACAGGGTTGTATTGTGTTACAAAGGATAACATTTACTTGCGCGCAGTGGTTTATTATTTCTGTTTCCATCTTTGCCGTGAAAATATTGGCGAAAGAAACTGCCATTTTCGACCCCGGCCATTGCAGTGCCGTGAGTCTAAAGGTAGTCTTTCCGCTAAAAGCAGACTGATGATGATCATTACGGGATTCTTCTTCCCATGTATCGCCGATAAATGTTCATTCATCCAGACGTGCACGAGTGGCGCCATTTGAAATATCAATAACTTGCCATATCCGGTCGGTAAATTGACAAAAGTAGAAAAACCTCTTCACCGCAGATAAAACTATAAAAGCCTGAAACTGACTTGCTTGTAACGTCAAAACATTAAACATAGGACAAATAGATTGAATGCAGAGTCGTACAGTTTCTAACGACAGACAAGATTAATGCTCGCAATTGGCGATTGAGTTACAAAGCATAATTATGTTAAATTATCAAGTTGGCCAATCAGCGTTCCTGTCTTGATGCGGGACAGATTTTCGTCATCAGTATGGAATTTCTCAAAGTAAATCGCAGACGCTCTCTCGCGCAAACGCCTCTTGCGGCCGGGAGCGATGAGAGGCAGCTGTATTCGCAGGCTATTCCTCTCCCCATGGAAGTTTGTTTGGTTTAACCTTCCCCTAGTCTCCTATGCAGCCATTAATTGTGTCATCATTCACTCCTCCTAGAGGAGAAGGGTATGCGTAGGGGACTAACCCCCGGGGGGGTACTCCCCCAAAATACCTATACGAGTATGTGCCGCCCAAAGGGGTCGTGATTTTGGGACTCCTGATGTAGAATGGGGGATCCATTTTAGAGACGTTTCCTAGAACGGGGTATAATATTTTGAATGCATGAAAGCTTCAAATTATCAGCAGCCATTTTTTCTAGAATGGGGTATTAAAAATTGACCTATTTCTAGAACGGGGTATCATTTTGAGTGCAAATTCTTTCTAAAACGGGGTCCAAATTTGGAGACCCGGGCGGCACATACCCACCCAAAATATACCCGAGTACCCCCCCCCCCCCCCCCCCCCCCCCCCCCCCCCCCCAGGGACTAAGGGACTAACCCTCCCTCACCCCTTTAAAAATTCTAATTTTGCTTCCTTTAAATCTATGGCTCCCCCGCTCCCCCCCTCGGAATTTCCAATCACCTGTTATGGGAGGAGTGTGGATATTTTCTGGAACCACACATTTGTGAGTGAAAAACATGCATTTCAAATTTAACAAAAGCTGTTTAATATTATGCCCCCCCCCCCCCCCCTTCAGCCCATCATTTACTAGCCACACTTACGCCAAACTCTTTTACCTAGCTACAGTACATTGTAAATTAGGTTTCCCATCAGCATGCAGGAAAAATTAATTTACCAACATTGTACATGCTGATGTACATGTACATGTAGGCAATCCATTTATCTGGGTAAAGTTGTTAACACTTAATTACCAAGTACAAGGCTTTTGGAAAGATCAATTTTCCACTTTAAGGATTTTCTCTTGTGTGTATAATTCAATAATTAAACAATTCAAACCTTAATAATTTTAATGATCAGTTTGAGAACCTATTATAGCTTGCTATTCACTTCTCGGTGACATTGTTTGAAAATCCTGATGATACACTCTTCCTCATGTTTGATGCAACCTTGAAATGACTTCATGTGAATTTTTATACAACCAAAACAGCATCAAACTGGAAAGAAGCAATTAATTTATTTGATTGGTTTGACGAATGCGAGGCAAATGCACATGGTTTTTGGCGATGTGAACAATGCAATGTGAATGGATTGTGAGATAAAAAGTACCTCTTTGATGTCACTCACTTCACACAGCATTCTGATAGGTCAATTGACAAGTCTCTTTCCATACATGTATTGGGGATATATTAGTAGGAAAATGAGCAAAGTAATTGTTTTGAACTTTTCAACTACTGGCAGATCAAACAAAATTAATTGTGAACACTCTGCAGAGAAACTGTTTTTCATGTTCATCCAGAAATCGCTCTATTACTTGAAACACTGTTTCTTGTTTTTGATATACCAGCATTACTTGAAACACTTTCTATTTACTGTTGACATTTGTAGGGATATTAAATTATTAGTACGGTACTTACATTCAAGAACAACATAGTGATGGAGACTGATCTAGTGGATGAAAGACATATCAAAGAGGAGAACGATGTCCATTTAGAAGGTACAGTTCATATACATATACTGTATAAACCATAGTTAAAAAGGAACATTGGAAAGTACATGTATGTAAATTCCCTCACCTGCAGCTCAGTTGAACCACTTGCATACTATATATATATATATATATATATATATATATATATATATATATATATATATATACTTCAAGAAAAAAAATGTTGCTGCCGATTAAAAGTACTGCCCCCAGTAAATATTATTATGCATGCACCGCTTCCAAATAAGTGCCTCCCCAAATTAATTGCCTTCAAGCACGTCCATCAAATAAGCTCTGCATTATACATGTATGTAAGAGCAAAAAAAACTAATAATCATACTCACCAAAACAGGCAAGTGCATGACGTACAATATGCACTCACCCGAAAGGATTTATACTCGCGTTGGCAAGTGGGTGAGGGCTAATTTCCAATACTGTAAACACAGGGAACCCACACAATTGGTTTGTGTAACATAACCGTTTGTAATTTTATAGGAAATGTATGGGATTTACCTAAATTTCATATTTTAGCAACATATTGCCAAATGAATGTACTGATTAACGCTAAATAAACGTTAAATTACCATATTTGTTGTGTGTTGTCGTCCCTTTGCCGTGATTTTTTTAGCGATTTTGAAGGATTCTGAGTTCGCCGTTGACTGTGCCGTTGATTGTGCGTCAGTCAACATTTGGCAATACGTACGTCGCTAAAATATGAAATTTAGGTAAATCCCATACATGTCCTATAAAATTACAAACGGTTATGTTACACAAACACATTGTGTGGGCTCCCTGTGCTGTAAACTTACATGTATCAACTTTATTGAAAATTGCAATTACTATATAAACTAATTATTGGTTGCTTACTGCTTTCAGCAGAACCCAATGATATTGCACCTGTGGCTGTCAGTCACATTGCTGGGCAGCCAATCAACTCGACAGAGCAAGAAGTGATAGGCCTGTTGTTGGCACAACAGCAAGTTGTTACAAACTCTGGTAAATTGGAGCCTACCAGTGTATATGTCCACCAGTCTACCAATCCAAGCACTGTTGCCATAGTAACAGAGGATGTGTTACAGTCACATGGGAATCAAAACAAAACCATTGTCATGGTAAGTTTTACTTAATAAATAATGGTAATAGGACTGAGTGGAGTCCAATTCAGTCGGTAATCATACAAGTGGTTAACAAAATCAGACGACCGCGAAGCGGGAGTCCGATTTGTTTAATCACCAGTATGATTACAGATAGAATTGGACGACACGAAGTCCTGTTACCAATTAATCATAACTACATGTATAGCAAAATTCGAGGATAAAACGTTAAATGGTTACACGTTTTGGTGATTAAAAACATAACAATTGAGTGAGTTTTTGACCGAGATGCATGCATGGAAAAAGGATAGTGTGCGCAAATGTCGGTACTGTCCAATTACATCGTCCAATTACAAACATGACGCATAAGCTGTCCTATTAATGCTCTAATCGGGCCTGCTGATAACCATTCAGATTTGAGAATTTTGTTATAGTTTTGATTGTAATAGTAATCGGACTGAGTGGAGTACAATTCAGGGAGTAATCGGGCGTAATCAAAAAGAAATAATGTGAATAGAAGTGATACAAACCGCATCTGTTGTTTTTTCCTGCGTTCCTCCTGTATGTAGAAGCTGTTTTGAGCAAATTTCGTCTCAACAGTCGCGTCTGCCAGCGTAACATACACTGTACTAAGAGGGGGGTAAATCTACGTACACTGGTGGGTTTGACCCTTGCGAGAAAATTCCCCCAAAACAGCTTCCAGGAGCCTTCCAGAAGCAGGAAAAGATAACATTCAGATTCAGTTTAAAACATTAACCTATTTAAACCTTTTTTAGATTCTCCAGGGATGCCGTTAAAAAATAATTGTGGTATTTTGCAGAGCGAGGATAGTGATGTAGAGGTGAAAGATGATTCAATGTTAGTTGCTCAGCAGGGAGAGCAAGATGCTGCTACTGCAACCATTATGGCAACTGTGGATCACCATGAAGGTACAGTGTACAGTGTATTGTAGCTACAGTGTACAGTGTAGATTGCTAAAAGCTCCAAAAATAACAAAAGGCCAAAAGTAACTTCATGTTCCCTGTAAAATAGCCAGGGTCAAACTGGAAATGAGTGCTATTAATTTTCTCTAACACTGTACAATGTACATGCACCCACTAAAAATAAATGTACTTGCCACAATTAAATTCCACCACTGGTAATAGAAAGCAATGATTAATTGAAGAAAAACACCTGTGTACCTCCCTGTCACTTTAAAAAAATAATATGATTGAGTTACCACTCCCTATTTAACAACCACCACCAGTCTGCAGAGCGGGACAGGTTCCAATTCTGGCCAGACCAACACTCAGAGTCTTAAAATTACTGAGGATGAAGGTGAAGGTTATTTATTTATTATTGTTTTTTTCTTTGTTTCGATATCTGCAAATAGACCGTCATGTGGCTTGGTGGTGCCATCTTCTTTGGGGTCACTTAAAAGAACCACTCTCAGGATGTAACAAAACCCTGGCTGTGACCACCCTCAGTGCCATACACATACATTGTTTGTGGGTGGAGTGGGGGAGATAATATTAACAATGGAAGTAGTGGCTGCCTGATGAGGTGCCTTCATGAGTTGACATCTGATCTAAAATAAATAAATAAAATCATCTTTGTTTAATGAGGGTGACACTAAATAGTCATCAGACGTACAAACCTGTGACCCTTGGATTCCAGATTGAATTGGAATTTGGAAGTGTTGGTTTTTGAGGAGAGGGAAAACTGAAGAACCCGGAGAAAAGCCTCTTGGAGCAAGGAGAGAACTAACAACAAACTCAACCCATATGTAATGCCGGGGCCGGGAATTGAACCCGGGCCACATTGGTGGGAGGCGAGTGCTCTCACCACTACACTACATGTATCCCTGCTCCCCATTCGATCATAAGTGCATGCACATGTATGTAATGCGACCTGTGCTATATAACTAATTCATTCATTCATTCATTCATTAACTCTAACACCAGCAATACAAGCCTTCAGATAACTAACAGACTTCCCTGCTGAGAATCTTTGAAGGATCTTTAAGGATCCTTAAAGATCTGCATGAGGATCTGTGAGGATCTTACTAAGGATCTTAATAAAGATCTTTGAGGATCTTTTACATGTAAATTCTTGAAAGATCCTCAATAATCTGCCAAGATCTTCAAGGATCCTTTAAATTCTTGGCAAAGATCTTCAAGGATCTTTAAAGATCTTTAAAATCATCTTGGCAAGATCCTTCAAAGGATCCTTTTAAGATCCTTGAAAGATCCTTATAAATTCTTGAGGATCTTAAAGGATCCTTGCAATTAAGATCCTTACAAGGATGTTTTGCTAGGATCCTTGAAAAAACCATCTCAAGATCTTCGTCAATTCCTTGAGGATCTTTGCAAAATATTCTACAAGAAATTGCAGATGAAGAATCTTTGAAGATCTTTCAAAGATCCTGTGAGGATCCTTTAAAGATCTTTATCTTTAAGGATCTTAGACAGGTCTTTGAAGATCTTCAAAGATCCCTGAAGATCCTGTAAGGATTTTCACCAGGGTAAAATATAAACTGTTGTTTGAAGGTGATGGCTATCAGTCAGTACAGACAGGCTTGGCACCAGCAGATCTTGTTCAGTCAGCTGTGGTAGTGAGTTCTACACCTGGAGGAACTGTGTTTCTTGAACCTCAGGCTGTGACTTTGACAGAACTTCCTGGTGGAACAGTGCAAACACTTCCTGGTGGAAGCACATTTGAAGGTAATCATACTTTGTTATTAAATAATAAAATAACTGCTCCATCATTATGTCCTCATTCATAAATATGTTTACTTAATGGCTGATCGTTATTAATTTTGATATTTCAAGAAATTTTAACATCCAAAATCATATACAATAAATTAAATAAGAACAATTTTCATCTACCTAGAGTTCAAAGAAACTATGGCAAACAACACATTTTTATCAAGGACTTGCCAAATGGAACATTTTAGAAGAGTCTAAGGAATACAAACTTACTTTTAATTTTGAAACAAAATTTAAAGGACCTTGTTTTTAGGCAGCTTAATTTTTAATGTACATGTATTTTTTTCTTTTTCTCTTTTTTTCGAATTTACATGTATAATTTGCAGGGTCCCACTGAAAAACACCTTGGTAATGTGGGCACCCTGGATAAATATTATTAGTAATAAATTATTATAACTAAGGGTTTTTGCAATGATATTCTATAGCAACAATCAGCGTAAAAAATAAAACAGAAAATTCAAACTTATTTTCTTGCCTCTACTAATTGATTATACAGGTATGTTGAAAACCTTGCCTGAACATTCTCCCCTAGTCTGTGGGGAACAAAATACAACATTGCTGGATGGCAACCAAAAATGCACCCTAAATAATTATTGAAAGTGTCTCTGTAGTTTTGTCCTTAATTGTCTATTGAAGAAACTAGTTTTATTTTGGTTGTGGTCCATATCATTTCCCTTTAATTTAAGTCGCACCGATCATGTAAATATTTTCTTGATGCCAGGGGTGATCTTGTGTTAATTAGTTAATTAATCTGGTCATCGTTATTTCAACGTACAATCACATTGGCAAGATTTAAAAAAAACAAATTCTCAATGCCTGGCTGGTATAAATACACATAGAGTGGATGCTAAATAATTTTTTTGCCATTTCAGCAACATATGTCCACCAAGCCAGTGACGGCACTAGTTACGTCATCACCTCAGAACCTGCATCTTTTGACACCACCTCATCTGTTTCCATGACAACTATATCTGAGTCTAATGCATCCATGGTGAGTTCAAGTGAGACAGTGGATACAACAGGGATTCCACTGGAGCAGTTTACTGCACACGCTCATCATGTGGATCATGAGGACCATTCAACACTGTATGTCTTACAAGAAGATGCTGGAGGAGCAGATCAGGAGGTACAGTGTATGGAATATTATGTACTTATTGACTAAGTGGGAGGGCCAGATGGGAAAATATTTGGCTCGAGGTCATGGCGTACAGACCGAGCAAAGCGAGGTCCGTGTGCCATGACCGAGAGCCAAATATTTTCCCATCTGGCCCGACCTAACTTAGTCAATAAGTATTTTATCATATGAGCAATTTGGAGACAAAATTACTTGAAATTTTAATGCACTAGGCCATCTGCTTTTGTTGTAGGGCTGTACAGCTTTTTCCGGCCCTGCTCGCGCAAATGTGTACGGCCCTCATACGGGACTTTCATCAATGGTTTTGCAAAGAAAAGGTTCGCAGGGCCGTACGAGTCATATGATAATATTAGTTTGAATCATCTTAAGAACTCAAAGTCCAAGGATGCAGCTCTTAAGAAAGGGGGAGAAAGGAGGGGGGTAGGGGTCATTTCTATACAGCTCTTAAGAAAGGGGGGGGGGGGGGGGGGGGGAAGAAGGGAGGGAGGTAGGGGTCATTGCTATACAGATTGTAACATGTAGCATGATACTCAGTCTGAGGTCGCTCACACCCACTCTCTCCTCTACCTGGCTGAAGTCCTTTGTTTGAAGGCTCATTCTTGACGTCATCTAACCGTCGACGTCGAATATTTACACCAACTGGGGGTGAAGGGGGGAGGGGGGGGGGGGGGGGGGTGGGGTGGAAGTGTTAGAAATGTTTATGTTTTCAGCCCTTTGGGAGTTACATTTTTGCAAGTTAAGGTGGGCCCTGGACCTTTCTCCTACTGTACATCTGCCACTGCATGTAAATCAAGTTGTATCACACTGTACATAAGGTAATGTTTTCACATGTTTTTGGCATAACTAGTCAGCCAAGAAGATATATCACTGTGGCATTGATGGGTGTGGCAAGCAGTTTTCAACGTCTTACCGGCTGAAGGCACATGGACGAAGCCACACAGGAGACACATTCAGGTGTGAAGAGGAGGGATGCGAGAAGGCATTTATAACTCAGAGTGACTTGACAAAACATGTTAGAACTCATTCTGGGGAAAAACCATACAGATGTGATCACGAAGGCTGTGGAAAAGTCTACACAACTGCACATCATCTAAAGGTTTGTTTGACTCAAGCTCTGTCCACCCTACATGTATGCATTTGTAATAGTTCTTTCTGAAAACAGAAATTGCTTATGTGGTTAGGCCTTTCGTTCACACGTACTGAAATTATCAAAAACGAACCAAAAAATGAAGATTTATTGTTTTTGTGTAGTCGGCAAGGGCTGACAAAAAAATTAAATGGTTTGACCTTTCTTACACACATAAATGATAGGCTATTGAAAATGATAACGTAATGACAACGGAACAAGTCAGTACAAAGAACGCATTTTCAATCGCTTTCAACCATTTACCTATGAACAGCAAACATGAATGAAAACGCATGCGAACGGAGAAGACGCGGTTTTTTTTTTTTCAATTTCTGTTTTTTAGCCTAAGATATGCAGTCGTATGGTAATTAGTTGAAGGGATCCATGCAAGACTATCTTCGTAAAGCGAAAGTCAATCTTTGGGCTTAAATTCTGATTTTGGTCGGCTAAGATATTCCAAAAATAATCCTGACCAATGGTTTAGAAGAGTACTTGAAAATGACAAACACATTAAAAAGTGAAAATTGAGCGACAATTTTCTGTGTGTTGTCCTCCCCAAGGTCAGAAAGGTATTTGTCAAATTTGTTCTTTGTTCTTACGAAGTAAATTTACGAGGTCGCGCTTGTGTTTTATCAGGTTCACGAAAGAGCCCACACTGGAGAGAAACCCTTTAAATGTAGAGTTGACGGCTGTGATAAAGCCTTTGCCACAGGGTATGGACTAAAGAGTCACACACGCACACACACGGGGGAGAAACCTTACAAATGTCCCCAAGACGACTGTGGCAAGGCATTCAAGACATCAGGAGATTTACAAAAGCACGTACGTACACATACAGGTGAGTAAAGCGAGGCTGTAATTTGGCCTACAGACCGCAGGGGGCAGGCAATATCACCATTTTTAGTGTTACTTTAATTAGCTCAAAAGACATATTTATTTTATCAGTGGAAACCCCAAACTAACGGCCCAGTTTTGTTTTAAATTATTCTACTACAGTGGAACCTCGATTTAACGAAGTGCCAAGGGACTGGGGAAATTGGTTCGTTATATGGAGGGTTCGTTATATGGAAAACCTCGTTATAACGAATTTGCGGAAAAACAACCAAAATGTTCGTTATATCGAGGTATAGTTAATAATTGTTTTGAAACGGTGTGACGGATCTCAACAAATAACATTCGCATTTTACTGCCTGTATGAAGCTACAGTACACAGTGCATGTTATACCTTTGCCCTATAGCACACACTGTAGGTCTGTTCCAAATTTTTTTTTTTTTCGCGCATTGACATTTATTCGTAGATTTTACGTTTGGGCTGCTGGATTGTGTTCGTTATAACGAGGATTTCGTTATATCGAGGTTCATTATATCGAGGTTCTGTTCGATACATTTTACTTGTAATTTTGCCGGGCTGAAGAATATCGTTCGTTGTACCGAGGACTTCGTTATATAGAGGTTCGTTAAATCGAGTTTCCACTGTAGTGCTCTGTCAGTAAAAGTAAGTGTCTTGGGCTGCAGATGGCCAGGATGGAAATGGATTAACCCTTGAAAAAAATTGGACCACTTTGTCACATTTATCGCCTTGTGTCTTGGAAAACTCGCTAAAACTCAGATTGTAGTTGATTCTCTCTTCGAAAATTTATTTTAAATCTTCCTCTTATTAGTGTGCTGTAAGCATTTCGTGTATGGTAAAGGTACTTTGTTTTAGAGCGGTTTTCAATTAAGTGTCGTAAAACCAAAACAAAGTAATTACTCTGACCAATCACAGAACTCGCAGACAATCCGATGAACCAATCAGAACTCGAAGCAAATACATGAAGCCGGCGCCAAGCGCGGGAAAACGCGTGCGCGCAAATCACGATTGGTTTTGGTTTTACTTCTGATTGGTTGAGAAAGTGGCGCGAGATTTTTTAGCCAATCACAAAGCGTAGCAATGCAAAACCAAAGCAATTGTGTAATTACTTTTGGAGCAGTTTTGACCCCAAAACGTCAAAAGCCCCATGACGTAGCTACTTTATATATATGGTGAAGTAGGGTGCACTTGTGTTAAGACGAGTGAATGAAAGATTGAATAAAGCAAAAAATACTTCTCCATATTTTACGTCAAGAACAATGTTGGACAATCGATGGGCTAATGTTGACTGACTTATTTTTTAGGGGAGAGACCCTTCACGTGCCTGTTTACTGGGTGTGGCCGTTCATTCACGACGTCTAACATCAGAAAAGTGCACATGAGAACTCACACGGGTGAGCGCCCTTACGTGTGTGAACACGAGGGATGCGGACGGTCATTTGCTAGCGCTACCAATTACAAGAACCATTCACGAATACACACAGGTATGTTGGGTACTGAAATCTTACAGTGCTAAGACGCAACATTATCGATATCTTGAATATTTTGTATGGAAAAATCACATTCGGTGTGATTCCTTAAAGGGTCAGTATCATGAGGTTCCACGCGCGGCACTGTTCATTGTTCTAGCGCCGGAATTTTGGACATATCACTGTTAAAGTGATTTTTTTTTCTTCCGGCTATCAAAACGGATTTTTTGATTCAACAAATACCTCCACTTCTCGACGGCCTTTTTGAATTTGCCGAATCAAAAAATCAAACTTGAAAACATGGGCCGAACGTTTTCAAGTTTCGCCCTCATGATACTGCCCCTTTAAAGCTTATCAGCGGATATATCTGTCCGGGTCATTGGAATGAAGTGGCTCCGCAAGGGGAACATACATAGCTTTATAGAAAAGTAGTGTTTTTCGAGTCCGCTATTATACATTTATGTTCATCGAGACTAATGTTTAGTGCCGTTTCTCATTTGCGTTTGTAAGTGGAAGCTCATAGCACCAATGCAAAACACGCTTCCCATAACTTCAAAAACATAACAAAGATTCCAAAAACGTTATGTACTTTCTCGGACAGCGATTTGGAGCACTTGTGTGGATGTTCGGATTGGAATTCGAGCTTAAAAAAGCACACATTCCTTCATGTTATGAAGGTAAACTTCGGAATTAGAAGCCCTCAGGGGCCGCATTTTTCGGTTAGCAGCTACTTTCGGGTGGCTGTTACTATGGGACTGCTAAAATGCGCGAGCAGTTCAATTAAATACCGTTATACCGTAGTCAACTATTCAGAGAATGCCAAGTCAGTGTTACAGTGAGGTAGCTTTTGATCTCATAGTTTCTCAAAGTTTTTCTAAGATTCACCAATTCATTCTGAACGAAGGACGGATATATGCAAGGAATCTCTATTCCTTCTGCCCATTGCTTTCGGTCCCAAAACTAACGTTGTTTTCGAGGAGGGATGTAGGGGCGATTGCTTTCGGAATGCTATGGAAGACCTTTTTATGGCTAAAATGGTTGTTAAAATGTCCTTTTTTGCAGGGGAGCGGCCATACATTTGTCAAGTGATTGGCTGTAACAAACGCTTCACAGAATACTCCAGTCTATACAAGCATCACGTGGTACATACCCATAACAAACCATACACGTGTAACATCTGTAACAAGACCTACAGACAAACATCCACCCTGGCCAATCACAAGCGGACAGCTCACTGCGATATGGCGGACGTGGAACACCTGAGTGAAGGTGAGGGGTCTGGGAACTAGAGCATGAGCAGCCAGAATGACGGTTGTGCCTAAAGAATACCGTTCAAAAGGACGTCGGACACCTTATTAAGACTTATATAACGTAATGTCGACACTTAGAATTTTATTTTCAATAAATTTTTAAGTGTAAAAAAGAAAATCTAAAATCCCCACTGAGGATTGAACCTGTGATCTCAGCTAGGCTTAGGCTTAGATAGCCTACCGTACCACTATACCACTGTACCACCTAGCTTCTCGGGTTGTTCAGGCCTAAATTTAACTATATAAACTGCTACCCATAACATCAACTGAAAGCTAACCAGTTACTCCGTTATATAAGTTTCAATAAGGTGTCCGACGTCCTTCTGAACGGTATTCTTTAGGCTTAACCCAGAATGACGCCATATTTGGGTTAACCAAATAGCAATTATAATCTGAAAAATAGACTGAAATTGTTAAGGAATGCAGTTGAACCTTGAAAGCGAGCATCCAAAATGCTAAGCCAAGCCGTGAAAGTAGTCGCTTACGGGAGGTCAGACCACAGGGCGCCTTTACTTTGAATCACATATTTCTGAAGTAATTTAAGTGCAGAAATCATCTATAAGCACAAATTTTTACTACATCATATATACGTTCTCATGCGAAGGACGAAAATTTCGGTTTATCGGAGCTGAAGGGGGTAAACAGCTCATCACTGAGGCGGCAACACTATTGGTTGAGAAAACAATAGATAAAAGAGCTAAACAATGTCCCTAGCCCTGATAAGTCTATTGTTAAGGAGAACGAATGAAGTATAGGTGCACACGAGGTACTGGGCTACTCAGCTGAAGTGCATCACATTGTCCAATTTGCGCCTGTAGTGACAACGGATAAGGGCGAGTGGTCCAGCATCGAAAGTGTTCGCAGTTACAAGATGTAGTCGCTTAAGAGAGATTCGAGTGTACTTTAGTTAGCCTGAACTTGTTAAGGAATATATCAAGACTCGTTGCATTGGTTTTGTTAAAAAAGGGAAATCTCACATACCAATACTCGAAAGAGCTGAATTCTAAGGGCTTAGATACTTATACATTGCTTATGGACAGAGTCGAGATAAGCTTATCACCATTTCAAACCCTAAAAGTTTCTGTGGTAGGAATGAAATAACAGAGAGCGACTGTAAATGGAATCGCGTCATTTTTTGTCCATTGTTATCTCGTGAATACGCGAAGTGTTGAACGAGATTTAGTATACGGGGACAGATATGCAACTTTTCACTCACTCCATCCTGTAAACCTTTTCAATACCCCAGTGTATTTCGTGTTAACAGATGATTGCTGTAAAAAACGTTTTTTTAATTCCCCAGTGTAATTACGTCATCCAGTTGTCCACACAGTCTCGTTTCAAACAATGCATATTTATGTCACGCTAAGATGTTTTGGTCATTTTAAATGTTTTTCTCTTCAATTCTTTGACTTCAAACTGAGTATGGAAAATTAAAACTGATCTGAGGACTTAACCTTACATTGTTTAATATTCACGAGATGGCTCTTGGAGCCCTTTGATTGGTCTTGGGAATACATTGTAAGTTAAAGAGCTCAAACGAACAAAAGAGGCACTACACTCCAGGCGAACTGTACAGGGAAGGGGAAGGCTGTGAAAAGTGGCTTCTGATTAATCACTAGTTATGTTAGTTAAGAATCAATGCAAATCGTCTGCCAGCATATTCACAATAGTTTTATTCTGCAGTGATCATCTTGGAAAGTGCAAATGTTAGATTCGAAAGGTTTGGCGAGTCACCCCAATGTGAGCAAACTGACTTTTGAATTAGCGTTTTATGACGTTTTTTTTTTTTTTTGTAATGGTCACTATGGCAACTTTTAACAATCGGTACATAACCTCTTTATTTATAGGCCTTTCTTTTGACTTAAAACTTTAGGTGATTATGACGTCGGCCATGACGAGCCCACGAACAAACGTCAGCGGTTGGATTTCACTGACGCCTTACAAAGTAGCCAAGCCTTCCCGCATGGTGTGCCTGTGGTTATAGCGGATGAGGCCTCAGTAGCCGCGCTTCAAGCCATGGACGGAAGTCTGGCTGATATCCAACAACACATGGCTGAAGGAGGCCACGTGACCGGTCACATAGCTATTCCTGTTGCCATAGCAGCGGACGCTGGAATTCAAGTCCAGGGTGATCTGGAACACGCGGTTACCCTGTCGCAAGCTCAGCAGTTGAGCTCAACACTCGTCGACAGCTCGGGTCACGAATTAGACATGTCCTCGGTGCAGGTTGTCTCGGCGCCTCCGACTGTTGTCGTGACATCACTGGAGGCCGTGACGGGATCTGGACAGCCTGCCGAGACTGTGGTTGTCACATCCGTGGATGGCGTGACTACCACCGCGAGAAGGACACACGAAGGATTTACTA
Organism: Dendrophyllia cribrosa; assembly: GCA_024195265.1. Classification (NCBI taxonomy): domain Eukaryota; kingdom Metazoa; phylum Cnidaria; class Anthozoa; order Scleractinia; family Dendrophylliidae; genus Dendrophyllia; species Dendrophyllia cribrosa. The sequence goes on along the minus strand of JAJLRJ010000009.1, from coordinate 14,144,386 downwards.
TTGTCACGGTACCCTCGCAGGGGGGAGGACTGGGGATCGTGTCTGGCCATGGTGAGCAGGAGGAGAAAGTCCAGGAAGGAGAAGACGAGGATGAAGTCCACAATCATGGTCAAGAGCCAAATGAAGGTGACTCAGGTACTTACACTTAGCATTACATCTTTACAGTCTTACTATTGTTGGAGAATAGAGAGCTAAAAGGAAAGCTTCAAGAGCCTTGATTCTAGGATGGTTAATCCTCGTGCACAAGTTTTCCTTGACAAATGATTTGCCCATTTATACGAATGAACAAGTTTGACAAGTTGTGAACAAGGAACTATAAAAGCTAGGGAGTCGTATGCAAAACGTGCAAGATATAAGTGAACTAGACATTTGAATCTGAAGGATGCGCTGGCTGTTTGTAGATTGTGTTAAACCTTGGTTACAATCCGACTTGTAAAATAATTACAAGAAAAGCACAGGAATGAAAACACAAACACAAAGAGACATAAGCTAGCCTACACGCAGATGTCTCCTATTTTCTCGACGAAGGAAGGGAATAGAGGTTTTGCACGGCAGATATGTTGCATGGCAGGAACAATGAAAATGTTTTGCATTAGAAAGAACATTCTTTCCCATAGGGAAAATAATCTATTGTTCCTGCCATGCAACATGGCTGCCGTGCAAAACCGCAAAAGAAGACGTCTGTGCACAGGCTAACATACGCACGCGCAGAGCTGCTTTATCATTCTTGTACTTTTCTTATTTCTTCATGATTCCCACCCATGATATAAACGGCGAGTACAAATAGGGGGGAAATTTTATTTTTTGTATGCCTACGTTACGTTTGTGCTCATCTCACGCCGGTTGCTACACGATTTTTTTATGCTGGTTCTCAAGTGGAAAGTAGGCTTTAAGAAGGGCGAAAGAGGGAAAAGAAACTAATCGTTTTAATACAACCAGAATTTGAATCTCTGCACGTGTCTATTTCAACAGATGTTCTTCAATCCCATGAGCCCTCGCTAAGTGCAGCTAAAGCGGCTTTGGATGCCGCTCTGGCTTCACAGCTTCAACACAGTGACGTCATCAGCAGTGAAGACCCTGATTCAGCCGCGACTTCAGGGACCGCCCCACTATCGGCAGCTGTGACTTATCAGGCCTAAACGTGAGATTCGACCAATCAGCTGCTTCGGTACAGGCCATGAACTCTGAAATGGGTTAGCATGAGCCTTTAGCTCGGTTTGCACGAGCCTTGAGCTGGATTTGCACGAGCCTTGAGCTGGATTTGCACGAGCCTTGAGCTGGGTTTCCATGAGCCTTGAAATGGATTTTGCACGAGAGTTAAGTTGGGTTTGAACGAACATTACTACACGTCCCAACAATATGAGAATTTTGTGTTTTGAAAGACATTTATCGTTTGCATATTTTGTTCACAAAGGATTTTTCTGTACTACTCATTTTCATAATTTGGTCAACACACGCAAGTGTTCTGTGGCATAAATTCCTGTAATGCATGATACTTAGAAGAATAAATTAGTTGACTATATTGAACAAGTGTCGTGCGTTTAGCATTTCTTAGTCATGGTCTCTTATCTCTCTGAGGGATAATCGAGCAAGAAAAACACCGTGCCTCGCGAAAATCGCCTGGCGCAAGGAGACGCCTTTTCGCACTCGCTCGCGTGTTTCGATTCCTTAGAGAAATAAAAGGCAACTCGTGGTCTTAAAGTTTAACATGCAATCTATTTTAGAATGGGCAAGCATGTGTTTCTCAAAACTCCCGGAAATATTTCGGACCCGAGGGCTGTTTATTAAAACCAGTGAATGATGATGTAGCTTTTCACCTTTAAACCAGCCCGACATGTTTTGTCACCAAATAAGGATTTTATTGCTGGGCTTTCAAATTGAAAAAGGATGGAATCTGTTCATTACAGCTATTTGGCCGGGGTGGGAAATGGATCAAAAACCCTCATTGGTACCAAATCATGAATTTTAACCCCTAAAATTTACGACGATTACACCCGTCATACCCCCCGGCAATAGGCTTTGTGACTTTAATAGCCACATCGTGCAGGCATAGTGAGTTAAGGAACTGGTTATTAAACCTAGCAGTCTTCAAAGGGGATAAAAGCTGAATGGTGCCGTAATTTATAATGGTAATTGAACTGAGAGGAGTGCAATTTGGTCTGAAATCATACGCGTGATTTCAAAATCGAACGAGCGCGCAGCGCGAGTTTGATTTGAAATCACAAGTATGATTTCAGACCAAAATTGCACGACATGAAGTTCAATTACCACTTTATTATATCCATTTTGAAATTGCACAATTTAATTACCCAAATACAGGATTTCAGTCAGTACCAATATTGATGCGACTTATAGATGAGATTTAGAGCAAAAAATAGTGCGATTCGGGAATAAATCGCACTGCTGAGAAAAAGATGCGATTTAGAGCAAAAAACAGTGCGATTTGAGAATAAATCGCACTGCTGAGAAAAAGATGCGATTTGGAGCAAAAAATAGTGCGATTTGGGAATAAATCACACTACTGAGAGAGCTAATCAGATTGCAAGGATCACAAGTGATTTCAAAAAGGATGTAATAAATATTGAAACTGAATGGCATAACTGTGCACAGTCTTAATGGGACATCCTGCTGCCGAAGTAACGAAATTGTGTTTACGTAATCTCCATGTTATATCGCTAAATGCCACCAAATATACAACTAAATTGGATAAAAAGATTCCATGAAACAAAACATAAGCAGTAGTGTGGAGAAAAAGTACAGGATTACAAGGATGAAAGTGGATTACAGTTCACCAAGGTTGATTTAGTGACAGGCAGTCAATAAGTCAAAGCATTGGGGGGCGAGGGTGTGGGTGGATGCTTATTCGAAGGCGGGCGCTAATTATTTTTTTGGGCATTCAGGGTGGGTGCGTATTCAAGGTGGGCGTTTACTCGAATAAGTACGTAAACATCTCGACGTACATTCCCTGACTTACATCTCCGCTTCAAAGCAAGGTAGAACGCTCAGATTTACAATGTTTGCTAATTTAAAGGCGCTTTTTCCAGCAGCTAGTATTGATAGTTTGTCCAAACTGAAATAAAAAAAGTTGGATAAACTACGAGGTGCTTCATTTGATCAATAGATCCAGCACAGTTTAAGGCTTGATGTGGTTTGTGCACGGTTAAGGACAAAAACATACCGTATTTCCTCGAATAATAGCCGTCCCTCGATTAATCGCCTCCATCGAATAATCGCCCCCCTTTGACGGAAATATTAAAAATAATCGCCTAACTCGAATAATATCCCCCCCCACCCCTCTCTCCATCTTCACTTTCTTTTGTCCCCTCCCTGTCATGTTAAAAATTGACACCTTGGATAACAAACAAGCTTTTATTTAATTGTTTACAACTGACAAAAGCACAGGTTTTTGTTACAGTTTTTTCTATGGAACACTTAAAAAGCCCATGTTCAGTTTATTTGATGTGATTATTTTTTGATTTAATGGAATAATAAAACCAAATATTTAGGGCACGACTTCCAGTGAGCAATATTTGAAATAATCGCCTCCCTCGAATAATCGCCCCTTTGTGCGAAAACAAAATCGCCCCCGGCTATTATTCGAGGAAATACGGTACACTGCCTTGTAGTGACCACGGTGAAATATCTTTAAGGCGGACACTCTGGGGGCCAGCTCTGGCTGTCCACCTTAGAGAGGTGTCCACCATAGCGAGGTGTCCGCCTTAGAGAGGTGTCCGCCTTAGAAAGTGTCTGCCTTAGAGAGGTGTCCGTCTTAGAGAGTGTCTGCCTTAGAGAGGTGCCCGCCTTAGAGAGTGTCTGCTTTAGAGAGGTGTCCACCTTAGAGAGGTGTCCACCTTAGAGAGGTGTCCGTCTTAGAGTGGTGTCCACCTTAGAGAGGTGTCCACCTTAGAGAGGTGTCCACCTTAGAGAGGTGTCCACCATAGCGAGGTGTCCGCCTTAGAGAGGTGTCCGCCTTAGAAAGTGTCTGCCTTAGAGAGGTGTCCACCTTAGAGAGGTGTCCACCTTAGAGAGGTGTCCGTCTTAGAGTGGTGTCCACCTTAGAGAGGTGTCCACCTTAGAGAGGTGTCCACCTTAGAGAGGTGTCCACCATAGCGAGGTGTCCGCCTTAGAGAGGTGTCCGCCTTAGAAAGTGTCTGCCTTGGAGAGGTGTCCACCTCAGAGAGGTGTTGATGTAACCTAACAATAGAAATCCGCGACGTCAGAACTGGAACAAGATCGTTCTCGTCAACTTCGTTCCCAGGGTTTTTTTTCTCTCTTCAGCTTCATCAATGATAATGACGTAAGTGAAGAGAGTGGACCCTGGAAATAAGGCAGTGCGTTCTCTGGAACAACTTGTAGTTTATGAGGTAGTCAATAGAAGAGATAAAAAGATAAGTAGATAAGAGGCAATTTCCAGGCGTTATTTATGAAATTCCCTGTACCAAGACTTGCTATCAGCAACTTTTTGTCCATAAAAATCAATTAATTTTTTTCGAAAACTCTAATCGCCATAAAACCTCACGCTTTAATTATTTTCACGTGATCCCATTTCCCGCCATTGTATTTTTAAGCCGCATCCCCCTCTCAAAGTCAGTTTCTGGTTTCCGATAAATAAAGCTTATCTTGTTCGCATCCCACCAAACCTGTTTTGTATTGCACTGTCTACCAAAGAGATATATTAGATGTGATGTAGTCTTGGAGCCCTTCATTTTCCCAAGCCGCACTAGTTGAAACAACCAATCCTTTAATCACGCATGGACGCAAACTTACACACTTCGGCCAACTGTAGTTTCAGAGATAAGCATCGATATAGCTTAAACTTGTATTTTCTCAAAAAATATTTACCTTACTTGCAATAACAAGACAAAAGTAAATTCCGATTGGCTATCATAGTGTCAGCCGCTTTCCTGGCAATATCATCTGTAATGCGATGAAATCGCTAAAAGTACTCTGGTTGGTTGTAAACCCCCCCAAAACATCCGGTGATTCCCCCCCCCCCCCCCCCCCCCCCCCCTCCCCCCTCCCCGCTTTCCTGGCAATATCATCTGTAATGCGATGAAATCGCTGAAAGTGCTCTGGTTGTTTGTAAACCCCCCAAAACATCTGGTGGTCCCCCCTCCCCCGCCTGGCTGAATGATCTTGTCCGTGCACGATATGTTTTATTTTAGCCGTCTTGCTGCAATAATTTTTTTACATGATGGTTCCTACTTGTATATAATACTGTACCAAAAAAAGAATGGAACACATGGTTCTTTACATACCGATGTCTGTAGTTCAGTCAAAACAAGTCGAACTCTCTACTGCATGACATAAAAATCCTTTAAGCTTAAATGATAAATCTACGACACAAAAAATATTTCAAACCTCACTTTTGGATGAAAAAATAAACAGTTACTTTCTTATACCCCGAGTTCTCTTTTGTTTAACATTTATTTCCAAAGTGTCTCGACTATTCTTGACGGTTTCAGGTTAAAAAATTGCTATATCTGCTTTCACGGCTGTTGCGTGGTACCTCCTTAATATTAAAGAAAAATATATTGTTGAATGCAAACTTTGTTATCACGTGCTTTTCTTTCTTTATTTGCGCTCAGTCATCACTAAAAAGCGTGCAACGATTGGCTCAAGTTTCTAATCAATATTCATGAAAAAATCTTAGCCCTCGCCGCAAATCAAGCAGTTCGTGTTCGTGTGCAGATGTCTTGCAAGTTGTAAAACTTTTTGGCGCTCAAGAGGAAACTTGAAGGTTCCAGGAAGACATTACCGCCAAGAAAAACGTCGCCCCACAAATCCAACCGAAGGTAAGAGTCGCTTCGCAAAACACTTACATTTGTTCAGTTAAAGAGAATAAAATTTTGCTCGATGAAGTGAACACGTGCGTTCAGCTTCTCTTCATCTTACGACGTCTTCTCTACGTTTTGGTATTGCGTTTGTTTTGCAATACATGAGCTGAGGAGTTGAACTTCAAAAAAGTCTATGGCTTGTTCATTTCGTCCATGCTGCATTTACTTTCTAAGGAACATTTTGTAGTCCAACTTTAAATGGAGCTATATGTTGAAACCGTTGTTAAAAATCGTTTATTCTCTTATTGTATACCATTAACTGTTGAAGAAAACCAAGTCTAATGCACTTGAAATTCAAACCTTAGTCGTCTGTAAAATTAATAAAAATTAAACATATGATTTTATCTTATCAATCGTTTATTTACATTTTCAGGAACTTCAAAGAGCATCAAAGTCAGGAAAATGGAGGGCTGAAGAAACGAATCAAAAGGGATCTCTTCAAAGATAAGAACTTTGTTCAGTTGATATCTTTTTTATACAAATGGTGGCTGAACATGGGCAAGAACTTAAGTTTTTATTAGTATCAAATGTATTGATTCTGAGGAAGAGCAAATTCGGATCTGACTGCTAATTGATTGAATCTATTCATCAAATTGACATGAAGAACTGGGGGGGGGGGGGGGGGGGGGATATTGAAGTTTAATTATTTTGCTGAATCGGGTAATGGCTGCTTATGGTCTGAACCGTCAAATCAGCATAGGTTTTGCAATGGGAGCAAGTTCGTTGGTTAAGTTACTTCTGACAATTTTAATTTCAGCCACCATATGGACGTTGAGCGATCGTTTGATAATTTGACGCCATTCAGTTTACGGCTTGTTTTGTTTTTGTTTCGGTGAACATATCTTTATGCAAAACAAATGTCAAAATGTAATATAACTGCCTACAAAACTTCACTTACAAAGGAAACGCGATTTTGGTTGGTCGATCGCTCAGCGTATGGTATAAACGTTACAGTTATAACTTCAGTTGATGTGGCGGGTGTTTGTATTTTAAGTGTGGCACTGGCAGTTTTACTGCAAATTCCTGATTTGGACACGTCAAATTATTTATTTCCATGGTCATATTGGCTGTTTTAAAATACCTTCCTTTTCCAAATATTGTTACATTTTTTCAGTTTTTCTTCGGTGATTTATACTTTGAAACGAAATACGATTTGGTATGCACTAGTTGCTCAAAATGAAAGTTTGTGTTTTGTCCACAATTTGTTTTCCAGAAACAAGATTAGAAACATTTCAGTTTATTTGGAAGAGCAAATGTTTATTCAATTTAACCAAAGTCTAGCATTGCGTTAAAAATGGAGCCAAACAATTGTCTGTTGAATGTACTAAATTGAATCACTTGCTCCAAACTTAGCAAACGGTCAGTTTAAAATGGATTTTGATAAATTAGCGTCGTGCTTATTGACATCCTCAATATATTTCATTTTTAATTAATATTTACCTAAATTGATTCCTTTATTATTTTTGTAAATAAAGTCACTTGTCATGCGTTTTACACATGAGCCTCGGGCTCGGATATGGAGGGCAACCTCGTCACACACTTTACATTTATAAATTGGTTGATTAGTTGCACAATTCGATCTATCGCTAGAACGAAAATGGACACGTCAAATTAGCTGTTATACTGAAATATCTTTCCTTTTCAAAATAAAAATAATTATTTTTCAATTTAACCAAAGTCTGGTATTGTATTAAAAATAGAACAATTGCTTGGGAATGATATATTTAAAGACACTTGTAGCCTAGTGTCAGTGCCTCTTTACAAATATTCACACGTTACCTACATCAACAAATTGACAAGAGAACAAAGGCCTTTACAAGTGGCTTTCTTTCTTTTTTTGTTTAAGGTGGCTCCCAACAGTTTCCAGCACTCTCCAAGACTTAGATTTTGACGGGTCATTAAAACCACTCTTTATCAGTTGATGCTACAATCATGATATCAAACGAATGCCCAATGATTGGTGAACACATTATCATTTTTGTGACACAATATATTACTTTAGCAACAGTATAACGTGCTGAAAACACCCTTAATTTTAGCTTTAAGTGTTAATAACTCAAAAATGACTCGGTGAACCCCATTTTTTATTGTCGTCGAATTTTGATCAGTAGGATAAGATGCAACTTTTGGCAAAGTTTAACCTACAACATTTTTTTAAACTTTGCTAAAAGTTGCATCTTATCCTACTGATCAAAATTCGACAATAAAAAATGGGGTTCACCGAGTCATTTTTGAGTTGTTAACACTTAAGCTAAAATTAAGGGTGTTTTCAGCACGTTATGCTGTTGCTATAGTAACGTATTGTGTCACAAAAATGATAACAACGTGTTCACCAATCATTGGGCATTCGTTTGATATCATGATTGTAGCATCAACTGATAAAGAGTGGTTATAATGACCCATCAAATTCTAAGTCTTGAAAAGTGCTGGAAACTGTTGGGAGCCAACTTAACGCACGGAAAATTATTCTCAGTTGCCCATACTAAAAAATTATAAGGTAGCTTTTTCCTGGGATTTAGTGCCTGTGTTCTCTTGTCGATAGTACGTATATTTATAGGAGCTTAGTTTATAAATAGCCCTGATGTCTGGTTTTGAGGAAAGCTGGTACTGATTTTCGATGATCAACATAGACCTTGTAAATGGTTTAAACTAGTCTGTCGAGTGTGATCGTCCGGGTTAGTGTAGTTCTGAAAAAAAATATTGTTGTCGACAATGACTGACGTTTCCCAATCTGAGTGGAAGTCATCTTCGGAGTCATGTGAATTGTAAAGTACTACTTTACGACCTTTACGACAGCTGCTAACAAATGTTTAAGACAAAGACGAACCTAGCGACAGACAAGGAGCAGTATACAAGATCAAATGCTACGACTGCCAGAAATTTAAACTTACGACTGCAGTGAACAAAATAAACACCTTAATCACAGAATCAGTGACTGGGACTCTGCCAAATGGTTACCTACAATACGGACTACAAACGACTTGTTAAGGTGGCTCGACTGGGTTTTTAAGTGACGATACCTTTTAACTTTGAGAAACTTGTGTACAACCATAAACGATCCAAAGGAAAATCGATTGCCACGGCTGTACTAGAGAAAGATTAAAGATTTAGATGAGGCAAGTTTTATCGAAATCGGAGTTGCCATAGCAATGTTATGACGTTATTCCCTATTTTCCATAATACCGAATTACTTGTCATCAAGAGATAATTTTGGAAAACGCTCTCTGGATCTTCAACCTGACGTACTTGTCTTGAGGTCTGCAAAATTTTAAGAATTTCTATGGAAGCGTTTTCGAGAAAATTTCGAGTGAAGTTTTAGGTGTTTAAATATAACCAAAAACAAAGCAATTTTGAAATAGTATTTAAAATTATGTCCACAAGGCTTGATGAAATAATAGTTTCTTTGGTCTTAAATGAATTTTATACCATCCAAATACCTTAAGTAAAAATATCAAGGAAATCGCTTCATTTGAATTGCAGAAATATTGGTTTCAATATGAACTGGCCTGGAGTGTTATTTCGCTTTTCTATCAAAAATTGACCCTACAATTATTAAAATAGTCACGAATTAAAAAGCGATCGATGATTTTTTTTAACACTTAGTCGTCATGAAAATTAATTAATGTTTAATACAATCTCCAAGTTTCAAATTCATTGAAACATTCTAAGGCTTCAACTTTTAGCGCCAACTCAGGAAAATATTGAGCTGATTTTCGCGCTTGTGGCTTGTTGCTTCATTATGCATCTTCATTGTATCAAATCGCCGTGGAATTGTAACTTTCAGTACATCATGAATTCATGTAACACTTAAAACAAAGCAATGAAGTGTTTATGAATTCATTATTTACTGAAATTTACAATTGCATGGCGACGCATAATGAGAACAACAAACCACTAGCATGAAAATTGACAGCCTTAGAACGTTTCAATGAATTTGAAACTTGGCAGTTATATTGAATGTTAATTAATCTTCGCGAGGAATAAGTTTTAACAAAATTCATCGATCGCTGTTAAATTCGTGACCATTTTAATAAGTGTAGGGTTAGTTTTTGATGAAAACGCGAAATAACACTCCATACAAGTTTATATTCAAGCCAATGTTTATAAAATTCAAATGGCCGATTTTGCAGAGATCATGTTTTCATTCAAGGTATTTGGATGGTGTAAAAATCTTTTCAGACCTAACTGTTATTACATCAAGCCTTGTAGACATATTTTTTAATAACATTTCAAAATTGTTTTGTTTTTGTTTATTTTAACACCTTAAAACTTCACCCGACATTTTCTTCAAACCGCTTCCATAGAAATTTGTAAAACTTTGTAGACCTAAGACAAGTGCGTCAGGTCGAACATGCAGAGAGCGTTTTCCAAAATTATCTCTTGGTGACAAGAAATTAGGTCTTATGTAAAATGGGAGATGACGTCATTACGTTGCTATGGCGACTTCGATTTCCATAAAACGGACCCCATCTGAAACTTTGATCTTTCACTAGTACAGCTGTGGCGATCGATTTTCCGTTGTATTGTTTATGGTGGTATACAAGTTTCTCAAAGTTAAAAGGTATCGTCACTCAAAAACCCAGTCGAGCCACCTTAACATAACAGACAAACGACAGCTTACAAATCACATGGCTCTGAAACATCAGGCTGTGGAAACATCAGTAATTGTCAACAACAGTTCTTTGCAGAACTACAATGTAGATCTGTTATACAGACCAAACGAAAAAACAATCCAAAGCCATCCTTTGAGGAAGAACAACAGATAACAGATAACATTTCGAAGTCAACTGCACAAACACTTCAAACAAATTATTTATAGTTTAGTTTATTTTTTTTTACTTGGTTGCTCAATTTAAATTCTCAGAAAATTATGTTGATCTTTATCCAACAAAAGTCCATTAATTGTCAAACTATTTTTTAATTAGCATGATTTTTCGCAAAATGAAATGGAAACTCAAAATTATTGGCACATCTTTTCCTATGAACTCAATTTGTTTATTGTTTCTTTGAACAAATTCGACACTCGACAAATACTGAGTGAAATATTAATTCAGTCGCACAATGTCTTAGAATTCCTAGAAAGAATAACGTGGCGTTAACTTATGAGATTGTAAAATTGCGTTTTTTTTAGTCTATAGGAAACTTTTCTGTTATTTTGATGCTGCCGGATATTTAATTAAACATTCACCTACCTCAATTTCGACAAGTGAGATACAGGACCGATTATAAAAGGACGAATTATTTCTACTTTGGTTCTGTTTATTATTATCATCGTCTAAATAACCCCTTGATTTGATTTAGGCCATTTATGGTTGTTTCTACAATACATTTCAATTCACAAAAAGAAACGTGTTCAGGGTAAAACCAGACATTGGGTATTATAAATGGGCTCTCTTCAATTTAGTTTTTAAGTGGAGGAAAAGACGTTTTTCTGTTGGCACTCGATGTAGCACAGAATGAAACGTTTTATTTTTTGATAAATTGGTCTCGTGCACAACAAGATCTCTATGAAGACAATGGAGCTAATTAATTGTTTGTTGAATATTCTAAATTATATGACTTGCTCCAAAGTTAGCACGCTTTTATTATTTCGAAAAATTGGGCTCGTGCACAGTTTACTAATCCAACAAAGAAAATGGAGCCAAGCAATTGTCTGTTGAATGTTCTAAATTGAATCACTTGCTCCAAACTTTGCAAATGTTTATTTGTTTGAAAAATTTGGCCCGTGCACAGTTTACCGATCTCTATAAGGAAAATGGAGCCAAACAATTTGTTGAATACTCTAAATTATTTCACTTGCTCCAAACTTAGCAAACAGTAATTAAAAAAAAAAGATTGAGAAATTGGGCTCGTGCACAATTCGAACTATCCCTAGAATGAAAACGGACATGCAATTATCTGTTAAATGCACTAAATTTTTTTACTTGCTCCAAAATTAGCAAAAAGTCATTTCGGTGCTACAAAGGAAACTGGCCAACAGTTAAAGGTCTTGTTATTAAAAGCAACATGGCAAGCTATAAATATTCAGTATCGAATGAAACTTAAAGCAAAAATTTACGTAATAAATAAACAATAAGAGAACTTAAGCTTTAATTTTCGTTATCCAAAAAGTTTTAACTAGTATAAAATTTCACACATTTTTTTAATAGCTTGCCATATTTCTTCTAATATCCTTCGTGTGTACACTGTCTTGTGAAATAACTTTAAGGCTGGTTTTTACCGGCGACAGAAATATTAGTACAAACATGAAGAATGAACACACTTGTTCTTCTTAATATGCTGTCTTCGTAGGAATTGACACGGCATAAGCATAGGCACAAGGAAAATAACTTAGTAATTTTTCTTGTGATTATGTTTATTTCGCATTAATTCCTAATGAGGACCACATAAGAAGAAACGGTATGTTTCTTTTTTCTTATATTTGTGCTTATACTTAATGTCGCTTGTGAAAACCAGCGTTAAATTGCAAGGTTTGTTCTAATTTTTTTGGCGGATTTAAACTTTAAGTTGTACTCCTTGTAATTTTTTTTTGCCAAAATTGTTACCAGGGGAAACGCTGTGCAAATGTTTCCAAATTTTCCCGCCAAAAGACTTAGTATATATAGGAAGAAAAATTTTGTGACACCTTTTAATTAGTTAAGTTATCGAATAAGCATTGTACAACAGAAATGAGAGAGAATAAAGAATGCAATCTTTTATTGTTGTTTTATCAGTCATCACTTTTATTTATACACGGGTAAACATCAGGCTGAATACATATTCATATACTTTTAAATCCTAAAATATTACACTAATGAAAACTGCTATTGTACTTAAATGATAATTCTTTATTAAATACAATATAAAACATTGAAAAATTAAAAAAAAAAACGGCGCATGCGTATTTTGGGCGCCCGTATTTTTCTAAGTCTTTTGGCGGGAAAATTTTAGAAATTTGAACAGCGTTTACCATGGAAAAACATTGCACCAAGTTGAGAAAAATAAACTTTAATGAGCATTAGACTATGAAACAGTTACAGGTTTTTTTCCAAAAGCAAAAAGGTGTATTAGTTTTAATTTCCGTTTGAAAACCTTGTCCATGGCAAATGTTTACGGCACAAACTGTTTATGACTGCTAAAAACAACACGACAATTTTTCGTGGTCTGGAAACATGGATTTTCAAACAAGCGAAAAAAAATCAGAAATATCTACGATTTTGGCACTTTGCTATATTAATGCAGCATATAAAAGTCTGTGGTAAGCAAACTTTGTACCGTGGAAATTGCCTTAAAGTACTGATACAGTGCAACACAGATGTAACAAACGTACTTGAACGCGAGTGTTCTATGGGATATAGCACCTCTCGCATCAGATAGAAGTGCCACTCGGGCTACGCCCTCGTGGCCTTCTATCTATGCTCGAGGCACTATATCCCATAGAACACTCGCGTTCATTGTCTAACCCTTACAAAGTACATCAATGAAATATATTGCTGATAACAGGGAGAGCTAATAAATGACCCCGATCAACATGAAAATATTTATTGCAAACTGACAAAGGGCCGCAATAACGTGAAATTGTTTTAACTGTAAAGTCCTTGAAAACGGCCTAGTATTTACACTGGGAAATCTTGTAAATATTAAGAAAAAGTGAAAAGTCGAGACAAAATTTAGAGCCAGCTCGCAGCCTTAAAACTTTAAAGTGAAATTAATTATCCTCGCAGTAATTCGATGTTAGCAATGAACGTATAATTATGCAGTTGTCGGAAAACAAAAATTCAGGCTTGAACTTGAAACCTTTATAGCTAAATCTTTGCTGACGTCATTGTTTACATTATATTTCATTAGTATACGAATGTGCGTAGAGAAGGCACCGTGCTAAATACGAATTGACTTTAGTTTGTAATCTATGCAATTTTTAGCTCATCAAAAAGATTACAAAATTGTTGGATAGCAAAACCGCTAATGAGCCATACAGTTTTTGAAAAAGTTTTAGTTTTTAAACAGCATAACACGAAGTTATCTAGCCGGTATATCGCGCTCAAATTTCCAAGGCAAGCTAATTGTGTTATACCCTTTCAAACGGCTTTTTGTAGCTGGATCAGAGAATGACACGCATATGCTAATGAGGCAATAATTGTAAACAACAATTAAGAAAAAACTGAGTTGCTCACAGTTCATCAGTTTTAAGAATGCGCTTCATTGTGATTATTCTTATCGATTTCCACTACGAGTTTATTTAGAATCCTTGTTGAAAGCTGACATTAAAAAGAAAAAATGGAATTGACTAAATGAACTACTCTTTCCAATAAATAATCTATTCATAGGTTTTTAGGGGCTACAGTAAGGGGTCAAACTCATGGCCTTCTAATTTCACACTGGAAACGGAACAATTTTCACCGAGAAATTGCTTTTTAATTTCGAAACCCTTGCTTATTAAAAACTCTCGAACAGAAAAATGGCCTTAATTATTAATTAAAGAAAAACTTTCATCATTGATTTTTTCTACGAAATTGTTAAAATTTTTGTTCAAAGTCGACAATAAACGGTAAACAGACCAAACAGACAAAATAGCCTTAAATTTCCACTGAAAAAGCGTTTTGTAACCTTAAAATATTTATTGAAATTAAGGAAAACGAATTAAAGAAAATGAAGAAATATTATAACTTACATTTAAATCACCGATACTGCGAAAACTTCAATTAACAGAAACTAACTGAAAACTAACTGAAAACGGACGTTATAGTTTCACTGACGTTACAGTTAATTATTTCGCAATAAATACAGGGTTACTTTCAACGTAAAAACCCATTCTCAGAATTCATATTTAGTAGGCAAAATGCAAATTATTGTAAGAGATAAGATACTTACTGAATTTAAATAATTAATTATTCGTTAATACGATTCTATGTATCAATTTAAATTGAAACTCTTTTAGCTTAACTTCCTTGCAGACCTGTCTCAGTGACTTAGAAAGTCCTACTCCACGAGTCTTCACTTAAAAAAGATTTTTACTCTATCGTTTGGGATCGGTTTGGGTCTCTGTTAGCTTGATCTTCAGACAGTCCCCGGTTGCTCGCACTCGCACTCGCACTCACTCCCCCCTCCCGTCTGATTTACTCTCTTTGAGGGCTTGTTCTTGACGTCATCTGACCGTTGAATATTTCTACCAATCAGATACGTTCAGTCCCTTTCTTGAAATCACGCTGATTGGTGGAAATTTTCAATGGTCAGATGACGTCAAGAACAAGCTCTCAACAAAGGATATCAGATGGGAAGAGGAGTGAGTGAGTGACTGACTGAGTGCGAGCGAGCGACCTCCGACAGTCTGAGAATCAGGATTGGTCGATCTCTGTGTGGATTTATCATTAAGTAATGATCCGCATAAGAAGGATAGTGCTGAACGGCAATGCACGATGGAATGTCAACTTTTTTCAATGTTACAACTAGTGATCTTATTGGCCTAGACTCAAAAACCGCAAAAAAGTTAAGGTTCAAGGTGCATTAAGTCTAATTTTTGTAAGGTTCCATGTATTTTGAGACCCAATCGCCCAACATGCAATTTTTAAAAGATATTGTATTTGGGGAACTTCATCAAAGAAGCAAAATTAGTAGCTATTGTCTTCTGCTATTCTGATTGGTTAAGCACGAACATTTCCTAAAATATATTTGACGTAAATGGATTTTCTTTATTTTTATACTGAAATATAATTATGAACCATCAGCCCCTCCTCTATTCTTGAAACCAAAGATATTCTATGTGGGAAAGAGCTAATGCCGCAGAACAATGAAGTTTATTGTTGTTCTTGTGTGAAGCATTACTTAAGCAATTTATAGATGTCTCTCGAGCTAGCCTTACCTAAATTTATCTGTGCAGTTCCATTCAGAAGAAACATAATGTCCATATTAGTAAATAGGAATTTGTAAAGAAGTCAGACATTTTTGCTTTGAACGTAAGGTTGATATCAGTCATGCGTATTCCACCATCTTCTAGATCTCGATACAGGCCTGATCTTTCCATTTTATCATTTTTTATTTCTCCTGAGAAATTTGAAAGATTTCGTTTTCACAAAGTGTGTAAGATTTGTTGTTGAATAAACAAGCCTGTGATAGGCCCAAGGTTTTTTTTAAAGTGTCACTGACGACTCTTCCGAATAATGTCAGGTCTCTTGTGCTCCATGAAGCTGATAACCATATACATTAATTGTAACACAAAAAGGAATGATTATAACTGAAAACTAAAAATAACAGATAAAATTTAAGTTGAAAAAAAACGACAACAGACAACGTGGTCCTTTATGTTAATTGTTGAAACTTTGATAACCTGAAAACACTTTGGGTAAATAAAACTTACAAAATGTCCTTTAACCCTATTCAGCCTGGGGGGGGGGGGGGGGGGGGGAGGGGGCACTAATTTTCAACATTCATAACTTCTTTAATATGTATTCAAACGCCATCAAACTTTGTGACTTTTCCTAAAATTTATCTGGCAACAATTTCATTTGACAATTTATTGATCACGTGACGTGATGTTTCCATGGCAACAAGATTTTGACAGCCATGTTTTTTTGAAATTTGTACCTTTGAATGAAGAAAAACAATGTTTATTGGTATAGCTTTTATATTTTTACGTCATTTAGCGTTTATTTATTGGTTTTGGTTAATTTTGAGTCAATTTGGACGGGTTTTAAGAGGTTTTAAAAAAATTCAGAAATCCAAGATGGCGGATCCAAGATGGCGGCCGTATAACTAATTACCTAATAACTACGTCATATGACGTCATCGTTCCATTGTGCGGACCGAAAAGGAGACAGTTTTGGACGTACTATGTACCCTCAAGGTTTCATTATCATAGCCTTAATGTTCTTGAAGTTACGATGGGGTGGGGGGGAGGCACAATGAGCTCCTCCCCCCCCCCCCCCCCCCCCAGGCTCAGGAACTCAAAAAAAGCCCAGGCAGAATAGGGTTAATTTACTTATAAGTCGATTCTTTTCCTAAACGAACAACTGGCAAACAGACAGTATCGCCTATAAGCTTAGATTGGAAGATTGCTATATTGTCTTGAAATAGGAAGGAAAAAAAAAACTCGTCGTAAAAAAAAATAATACCTAAAGAGACACATTAACGACTGAAAAAATGCAAAGTTCCACCAGATTGGCAATTGGAATTCTTGACCGCCTGCGCATGTCATGAAATCGGATGAACTGTAATCCACTTCCATTCTTGTAATCTTGTACTTTATTCCCAAACTAATTGTTCTGTTTTGCTCTGGAGAATCTTTTTATCCAATTTAGTTGTATATTTTGTGGTATCTGGCAACATAACATGGAAATTATGAACATGGAAATTAACTACCCTAATAACAGACAGACGGAGAAATAAATGTTCATTGAGAAATCCGTTTCCTAACCTCAGAAACCCTATAGTGACAATTGCTCAATAAACTGAGAAAAAACCATTGGGTACCTAACTAAAACTAACTAATAGATCGGCAGATTAATCTACAATTTCCACTGAGTATTAAAAACTGGCCTGATTCATTTGTAACCGTAGAGGCTTTTGAGGACCTTACTGTAAACAAATAACCGAAAACTGATCAATTATAAAATGACAAAAATCTATCAGAGAATCAGAACAGTTATAAAACTAAAACAAAACACAATTAAAAGAGAAAACAGGTCACGTTTAGGTAGAAATTGTTTGAAACATGTAAACCCTTAACGGACAAAATTGCCTATGATTCACTGCCGGAGACTGAAATCATTTAATTAACTTGAAACTTTTGAAATTAAGGTTAAAAAACACATACAAATGGTATCTGATTTTCATTAGAATAAATGCTTTAAACCTAACTGGTAAGAAGACAAAACTAACACAATAATTAAAATTAAAACTCAGAAACAAACAGACAACTTATAAATAACTTTCACTAAGAAATCGCTTAAAATTCCTTATCGGAAACAGATGGACAAAATTAAGCCTATATCAGTCGTTACTGCAAACTGACAAACTAACAAACAGCCAAAGTGGCCTAATGTTTTTACTACGTAATGTTGTCGTAATATCTAAATCCTTGCTAAATGTGATAATACAAATTAAAGCAAAATGGCCCACATTGCTCACGTCGTTTCGTTACCTTAGCAGCCTTCATTAATTTTGTATCGAGAAAATTATCTGATGAATCGCTGATGAATTGCTCTGTAACTAAGAGAGCCAAAATGTGAGCTTAAGACAATACATGTGATGTAATATATATGTTAAATAAGAACATGTATGCCAGCGTCAAAATCTTTAAAACAGACGAATGGCTGTTACGTTTTACAAATTGACTAGGAAATTGTCTATCCTAAAATCCTAAGTGATTGAAAGATGACAAATAAGTAAATGTGAACTGGGCTGAAAACTAACAATTCCCCTGTCTCAACTTTAAACTTGAATGTCTGTTTTGAGCTGAACGTTTTTATACTGTCAAGCTACGAAGTTACTGCATGTACGAGTGATGCTCGAAATACCAAGTCTTTTGTCAACCTCGTTCCCAGGGTCTCTCTTCTTCCCGCCCCCTGGAGCGAGAGAGAGAAAGACCCTGGTTGGGGCTGGTCACGTGTCTCTTGGACAATTATAATCCTAAGGAGGGGTCGACAGTATTTGTAACGTTGTCTTTTTTTCTTTACAGTGGCTAGGCTCGTGCTGTGCGCGACGGTTTCAGCTATGGCTGTGAAATAAATATGGCATTTGTCTACATGTTCCATAACCTCTTGTTGAAAATAGGAATCTGTACTGCAAGATATAGATAAAAGACGTAAACAATTCTCTGTGATAATAGCAAGACCCGGAATAAAACAGATAAAACATCCCAGGCTTATCGTCAACCGAATAGGGACGTTAGAGATCTCTTTGGCCGTGAATAGTGCTTGAATTTTGCTGTTTATGTTATGCCTGCCGTTAATAACTCAATAAATAGGGACAAAAGATCCTGACAGCTTATAAGTCTCGAACTGAACAT
This sequence comes from Dendrophyllia cribrosa, assembly GCA_024195265.1. Classification (NCBI taxonomy): domain Eukaryota; kingdom Metazoa; phylum Cnidaria; class Anthozoa; order Scleractinia; family Dendrophylliidae; genus Dendrophyllia; species Dendrophyllia cribrosa. The sequence continues at coordinate 14,125,567 of JAJLRJ010000009.1, read as the reverse complement.
AATATGAACAAAGTCCTAAAATTGAAATAACGCCGGAAACGATTGAGTCAAACGATTAAAAAAAGCGAATAAACAATGCGCAAGGATAAAATTGTTGTTGCTCAAAAATTCACAAGTATACAAATGAACGATGTATAGACATTCAAACGACTGGAACTGGTGAACATTAAACAAAACAACATGCCTCACACACGAAGAGTAAAAGCTATCATTAGCTGTCATTGTCTTCTCTACCTCGTTTCCTGCTATAAAAGTGTACTGTTGATCAGCATCATGGCAAACATTTCAGCGAACATTTGGTCCGTGGCGGCCGCTTCTTTCTTGCTTTGCCATCGCCCGAGAACAGACGGCAACACTTTAATTTTGTCTTTCGAATGAAGCTTGAAGATCGCCTGTTAAGCAGTATGTAGCGATAATTCATCCCAGTCCGGAAAAATGCCATAATTCAAGAGCGCGGGCTTAGCGGCGTCAAGTAAAAAAATTGGATTGCATTCTGTAGCAAGTTCAAAATTAGCTTTACTGCGGCAAATCTTCAAGCGCCGTGACAATTCCTCTGATCCTAAAGCAACTTACACTCTCAGAACCAGACTATGTGGATATGTTTTCGAAGTCTGCGGATGACCGCCGCTTCACATTGCATTTGTCGCGAGCCGCCGAACGCTTTTTCATTTGTTTCGCAATGCCCAGCAAGAGCAGACAAATTTCACACTTTGCCACCCCTCCCCCGTGTCCTTTAATTGGAATCTCCCAGATTCTGGGAGACACGTGACCAGCCCCAACCAGGGTCTCTCTCTCTCTCGCTCCAGGGGGCGGGAAGAAGAGAGACCCTGGGAACGAGGTTGCTCTCGCTCCAGGGGGCGGGAAGAAGAGAGACCCTGGGAACGAGGTTGGTCTTTTGTATTGTTCTTTTGTCAAGTCGATCGTGTTGTTGTTCTGTATTAAGTACATTCTTGGTTTGTACATGACGTCATAAAAATTCAAAAATCTAAACTAGTACAAACTATACATCATACAAAGCTAATTCTAACATGATATGTGGATACCAGTGATACAAACTTTCCAGATACCACGCAGCTCTTAACAACTTCTAATTTCATTGGACCTGGGTATCACGCAGCTCTATTGTTTTAGGGCTAGGGTCCATTGTTGTGTTGTTTGTTCTATTGTTTTCTCAACAAATCAGAGACGACCTTGTAAGAGCTACGTACAGCCCCAAACTTCCACAAAAAGTTTCAGGTTTTAACGATGTTTTGCTTCCGTGTTGTACAAGTTTGAAATGTGTCGCACTATTTCAGATAAGCCGTGAAAAACGAACAAGTTCAAAGTTATTTTTGCGTTATAGATGCCTGTATAAGCCTGAGCCGATTGAATGGAATTGTAGTGAATCCAATCTTCTGTGATGAAAGTTTTGATGTTATTAAGACACCATGTTGGTGTACTGAAGAGGTATACACACAGGCAAAATGATGTTGTTGTCGTCGTTCTATTATGTTCTTTGTGAAGTAACTCGGGACTTGGTATATGACGCACCACTCTAATGTACTTTTCACATATATTTAGATAACAAAATACCAAAACTACATCAGTAGAAGCACATTTTCTGACATTTTTACTGAAGAATAGTGTCGTTACTATCAATTTACTTGCAATCGTAATTGGTCAAAATTGAACTCACAACAGAAAATGAGCTTTCATTTCTTTGCAATATTGTGTAAACGCAATCTTAAAATCCTTGGTTAGTGAACACAGACAAACAACGTACCGAACTTTAACCGACTGGATTGACAGTAAAAATGATGTTCTATTTTTACCGTCAAATGTTCGAAACAAGAAGCAGCCAAAAATCAATTAAAAACAAATGTTAAACTCCTCAGTTTGAAAACTAACGAATGACTTCCATGTTAATTAAATGGTACAAGTACGAGCCTCGACATCATTAGCGACCTTCAGATTTGACTACGAGTACGAAATCGAGTACGAGTACGACTTTGGAATTTCGAGATAATTGAATCCACCGAACTGTAACTCCTTCCTGTTGCTGACTTACACGTAAATAAACGTTAGGGATAAGATTGGTGTAATAATTAAGTATATGAGGCACACGAATTTGGTTTGAAAACTCGTACTCGTACTCAATCTCGTACTCGTAGTCAAATCTGAAGGTCGCTATTATTCACTGGAAACTGACAAGTAGCCAAAAATTACAGCGAAACAGACAAATGGCCTTACAGTTTAACTAAGTGGGAAATAAACTTCATAATTAATTTTTACTGAATTTCTTTCTAACAAAAACGATACATTTATTTTCCAAAATTTACTCTCGCTTTCAATGTTCTTGTTGATATGTAATATCTTACTGCATGCAGTCACATGGCCAAACAATAAGAAATTGTGACAACGCTTTAACCGTAACATCATTCTGAAAGCTAGACAATTTACCTACTATTTCAGTTCAAGCTCTATCTAAGCAATTTAAAATGTTTTAAAACAACATCTCTTCGAACGACTGAGAATTGTAGCAAGTAAATTACTAATATCAGAGGAACTAAATGAACAAGTGATTACAATTGCTCTCTCTATTCAACGCTTGTTAAGTCAGATGAAAACCCTAAGCGGGCAAAGTTTCATAGTAAAAAACAAACATTACATTTATAATATAATACAATTGATACTGAACACAAAAAATGATATGCCCTTAAACTTGTACCAAAAAATTTGTTTTGATCACTGCGAGTTGTACTAATACGTAACATTTTTCCTAAGCCACACAAAATGGCCCATGATATTCACTGAGATATCCCTTATTGAAAACAAAAAAGAAACTCATCTGGTCAATTTCCTCTGAGAAATCGTTTCGTAACCTAAAAACCTTAACTGAAAACTGACAAGCCATGTTGAATTGCATGTCCTTTAGAACAGCATTTACTGAGAAGTCGTTTTAAAACATTAAAATCCAGTCTTCACTGAAAATTGACATATTTAATAGGCAACTGCACTTATAATTTTGACTGAAAACTTAACACGAAGTACGATTTTAACGAATAAATTGGTTCATAAATGAATACTTTCTTAATTTCTTTATGGCAAAAACATCATTGCATCAATAAGAAATAGGCCCGCAACGCGTTCATGTATCTACATGAACGTTACGCATATGTCAGTGTGTTTGGTTTATTCTAAGCAATTCGAATTCTCAAGCGAGACTCATTCTTTGGGCGTTTTTCTTACAGACGTATAAATGGGCTGACATTTCCACTTGGAAAATGAGTTTTATCCGACTCCTACTTTCTCTTGATGAAAACCGTGAAACAACTTTTTCCCAATTCGCCTCGATTTTAACGTCCTTGCTGCCGAAATACTAGGGGCCGACTCTGTACGACGGTCAAATGTTATAACATTGAGAATTTGTGATTCTACTTTAACGTTAATCCTTAAAGTTGAAATTGCCTAACTTTCCCAGAATATTTATGTTTTTTTTTGTTAATGAGAAATTTATGGACCAAACAATGCAATTATTCGATTTAGATTTCTATAATTTATACAGTTGGTACTGGAATTTGTTCGTCAAACCGTGCGGCGAAGTTTGTTATATCTGTGTTGCACTGTATCTCGACTTAACGAAAAAAATTATGTTCGAATTTGGCGACGATAAAAAAAATTAAAAAAGGTTATCTTTGAGCTGTGCTTGAAATAAAACTAGTTTCTCTACCTCTTTCTTCACGGTATAAGTTGGTTCAGTCTTTTTCTTTTTTGCTTGACTCTGACATTGATAGTTTCCTTGTATCCTTTATAGAAATAAAACAAAAATATATCAATAAATGCCATCACGTTTTGGATATGAAAAAGGTAGACACCACTGGGTTAATAACTTTAAGGTAAATTAGCCACCGTAAAAAGATTCAAAAGCTGACGTTTCGAGCGCTAGCCTTTCGTCAGAACGAATCACAAAGGACTGACCCCCCCGGGGGGGGGGGGGGGTACTCCCGACAATGTAGTATAGGTGTGTGCCACCAAGGTTCTCAAATCCTGACCCTATTTAAGGGTAGAAAATCGAGATTTGACACCCTTTTTAAGGCCCAGTTTTAACAGACCATATCTTTTTCGTTTTGCGCGTTCGGGTGGATACTGCAATTTAGTGACCCTATCTAAGGAATATCTAAGGATCACAATACCAAAAATACCAAAAAGGATATTACCCTATTTAAGGACTGAGCACCTAAAAGACCCTACCCTATCGGGCGGCACATACCTATATAGCATATATAAGGAAGTACCCCCCCCCCCCCCCCCCCCCCCCCGGGGGACTGACGCTCGAAACGTCACCTTTTGAATCTCCTTCCGATGGCACAGTTACCTTGGCAACTCAGTTTTCAATCCCTCACGACAAAAGGAAGATATCTATTAAAGCTTATCAATCAACTCACCTCTTTAAATATTGTCATCATGTCGAAGTTGATGAAAGCTCTGCTATGATCTCTCATTTCTGTGTTTAACCTAACAAAATAAAACTATCATGTAAGTATACGTATTCGCTGGGTAATGCGACTAATCGATCGAACTAAAGAATCGCAGGCCGAAAGTGAAACGGGACTGAAGACTCCACCCAAACTTTCCCTGGTTTAAATTTTTTTCTTGTCAGATTTGTTGTCTTGATCTCATAACACTGACATTTACTGGGACAAAAGATATGGTCTTCTTTACCCACTTAATTTTTCCAGACTACGATAAGTCGCGAGGGTAAAACACCCGAGCGAATCGCTCCGGCGTTGGAGGCGATTCTAAGTGGAGTGTTGTCGTCTATCTTTTTCCGCAGGGAAAGTCGCGCAAGTGAAACACGCGAGTGATTCACGTTTTCTCGCGACAGTTGAGTGTTTTATCGCTCTCGCGTGTTTTGCTCGCTCGACTATCTCTGAGAGTCATGAAACAATTCGTCGTCTTTTTAAGACACCAACTCTTAAGTTCTACATCTAATTATGAAATGCTTTTCCAAATCTCACCTCCTGAAACAATTCATGCTGAGGTTGATGGTGTCTGCCACATTCTTCCATTCCGCGTCTGTTTGACATTTACCTGGAGAGAAATGAATTATCCCTATTATGATTATGTCGATTATAAGCGCTCTTACGAATATGTTAGGCTCCTGGTTTTTTTTCGCTCCCACTGAGACTAAGCCCTTAGTAGCATAAATGACGACGCTTATGATCAAGATCGTTATGTCGCTGGTGGGTACCATGCTAACTGCTGATTTCTTCTCCTCCCTTGTCCGTACCATACAAGAACCAGTAGTGGATCTAGGGAAGACCCTCCCCCCACCCCCCCCCCCCCCCCCCCCCCTCCCTTCATCCGAAGATTTGCGCTTTGCTGTTCCATAATACATAATTAATTCCATAATTGAGAAAGACGAAAAGTAAACAGAAAAGCGGTTATTCTTATAATAAATACGTACCTTATGAATCGTGTGCGTGAAGACTGATCATCAGGTAAAATACCATATATAAAGTCTCGGTTGTTCAGAACTCGCTGTTCCTCAACCAAACTTGCAAGGACACCTAAATGAACGGCGCAAAGGGAATCAATTGCAGGCATTAAACTTAAAAAAAGAAACGCTCGTGCTGACTCTGTGAACTTAAGCCACACAAAAATTGATTGAAAACTTAAAGGACCTTTAAGACTTGTTACAAGTAAAATTGATATTAACAAACTACGATATATTTTGCTGTACGTTACTGTAGCAACACATCGGATACTGTATACTAGACTGATAACATTTCTGTATATCGCGTCAATCTATGTGTATCTCAAACCATATACAACGGTAATTTACTCAATACACACCCGATTATCGAGGGAATTGTTAAATATGGCTGAAATTTAGCTGTAGACTCAATTATTAGGGACGGATTTTACAGGAAAATAGGGTATCATCTACCAAATATAAAACAGTTATCTCCTTCAGAAGTTACCAATGAATTAACGAACTCTCGTAATTATTTTGTAAATATTCCTTTGGTGAAATTCATTATTTCATGCTTAGATCTCCGCAATAATCAAATTATCAAATCAGACTGATTGTACTTTCCCTTTCTTTATAATATTATTGTAATTTCATTTTGTTATGTTGTAATGCTTTGCAATACTGTAAGGTCATGTAAAGTCATGTAAATAAAGCTACTTGTTGTAGACTAACTAAGTAGCATCTTATAGCGTCCAGTGTAAATTGACCAGAATAAAATTACCATATATATCGCACCAGCTGTGTACATGTGTATATCAAACCATATATTGTACGACGGTTATATCAGTAATGCACAGTTGATTAAGAGGCAAATGTTAAATATGGCGGCTGAAATTTTAGTTGCAGACTAACAAAGAAGAGTCTTAATAGCGTCGAGTGTAAACTAAACAGTTTAATTAAGCCATTGCTTGAAAACAATTCTCAATAAATGCTGCGCTAAAACTATATAACAATGTAGTATTTTTCTTACCTGAAGTATATGTAATTGCAGATGACGTTTCAAAGTTATCGTCATTCATCCACATGTTGACAAAATAAATACTCACTTCAGAAAATGTTGTGGTCTGCATGCTGGGGCAGAAGACATACGCGTTGTTCCTCATCTCGAACAATATTAAGTTATTTAAGTTTCGTTTGCAATCTAGAATAATCTGTCAACATGAATATAACTCTTTCAGCCTCCTTCGTTTTCCTCGTGGTCAAGGTGCGAAGAAAAAAATGAATAACGAATTGTTAATTAATCTATGCATTTGCAATTCAAATAAGAATTTATTTTATTTTATTTTCCAAGTACAGTTCTAGTTCTACTTATGTCTAAAATATTTAGGAAAAAACATACACAGCTTTAGCAGGATGGTTAAATAGTTCGTGGTTTTGTTCTCGGAAATAATTTCCCGTCAAAACTGACCTTTTAGCTGTATTCAAAAGATGCAAGCGTAGATGCCCTTGATTGATAATGACTAAACTAAACTTGGTCTCGCAGGATGATTTGTTTTTTTAAAATAGCCAACTGTTTATACTATAAGTAGCAAGGGCTGACAACTGCGTAGAAAAAGTAACGCAACAATGGCATGATTGAGACCAAACCGAAAGTTTAAATGCAACTATGGACAGCTGTTTCACCATTATTGCGGCTCGTCAACACAGTGTAGCAACAAGTTCGAGTGACTAACCTGACTGAGTTAGCACTTTACTAATGTGCACTTGGTTATAAACTCCGGATATGACCTCAAGATCACATGTCTGTCCACGTGCACAGCTTATGCCATACACAATGAACAAAACATTTGAGAATATCATGCCATTGTTGCGTAAAACTAGGCGGCGATAGCAAAACTATCTGCCAGAGAGAACATGGCCAAACCGTGTGAAAAAAATAACGCAGCATAACGGATCTGATCTTCGTTTCCAACTGTTTATATCTGTACGAATACAGCCACATTTCCTCGCTCCCAGACGCTTTTTACTACAGAGGGGAGAGGAAGAGAGCCGATAAACGTTTATGAATTGTCTCCGTGAAACACGATGCTCCCCGCCCCACCCACCTCCCTTTCCATTCAAATTTACCGAGAAATAGCTCCTTACTTTTTAATTAATTAATTGCTATGTTATTTTGTTTCTTGAAGGAAGCAATCACAAAACTGACGATTGTCTGGCCACGTGTTGCGATGTTTGTGCGCGTGCAACGTCTCATAACTCAAGAAACTGGCCGTTTATTCTCACAAAAGCATTTTATATCATCTCGGTTGCGTACAGACTACTGATGTACTAAGAATAGCCAACTGATCATGTGATTCAGTCAGTGAAGCAATTTTACGATTACAAAGTTTTGTAACTTTTTTTATTGCACACACACAATAATCATAAAGATATTTCAGCAAGAAAAAAAGCTTACTTATTTTGTGGTTTTTCTTTACAACGTTTCAGCATTTAACATACACTCAAATCACTACTAATAAATAACAGTAAAGGAAATTAAAAAATGGATACAAATTTACGACTTACATTATCTATTCTTGGTAATTACATATAATGAAATATATATTAATGATGAGTGTAGAGAGAAAGGAGGTCAGACAAAAAATTCTGAGTTAAAGATGGGATTTGAATCGACGACCTTCCGTATTCTAGTCGGATGCTCTAACCACTGAGCTACTGAGAATTCTAGTGATGAGCAACGGCTAAATGTGGGCTATGTATACATATAAAGAAGAAGAAAAAAACGGTCGAAAACAATAACAAAACAGACAAATTGGACGAGACAAAGGGGGAGAGGTGGGTTGAACAAAAATGACATCTTAGCCATCTAGCTCAAAAGAAGGGAGTACATGAAATATTTTCTTTACTGATACGCCTCAAACTGAAAGATAGCGGCAGGAAACGTCAGGTGGAAAGGAAAGAGACGGAAATATTGGGAACTTACATTTGTAGGAAAATATTTATTGCTGCGGAGCGAGCGCAGCGAACGAGCAGTAGAGAACTTTACATCGGATTACGAGTACGAGATTAAGTACGAGTACGAGTTTCAAACCTAGTTCGCATGCTCTAGATAACCATTTATCAGCACAATTTTATACCTAGAGTCTTCTTATCTTCTCGTCAACAAAAGGAAGAACCAACAGCTCTGGGGACGGAACTAGCTTGAAATTCAAAAGTCGGATTTGTACTCAATCTCGTATGCAAATCTCAAAATTTAAAAGTTCACTAGGATGTAAGCTAAGACGAATTCTCGAATTCATCACTTTAAGCCAGAGTGCACCGCGTTTAGCCAGACGCTTGGAACAGGCTAGTAATAACGCGATTTAATTTCAATAAATTTGCCCGTAATCTGAGTGGGATATCCATAATAGCGAGGGAGACTCGATTCCGATTCAAACACTGAACGACAATATAGTAACACAAGCTTTTCCACCTTTTCATATTTTTATTGCATTTTACGTATACGTGGAAAAATACTTCTGTGAAATAAATTAATGCCATTGCAAGCATTTATATCAAGACTGAAGTGACATAAAGACAGAACGACAAAAAAAAAAAAGAAATGCGACAGCACTGTATAATAACAACTTTCACCACTGTGGAATAAATTAATGTTCTGTTACGTTCTTTGTACAGGGAATAAAAATATTACAATATTGGCAAAATAGACAGATGCACGATAAAGATAACTTTTTAAAAGTGCAACGCGGAAAAAGAAATTCATTTTGGACTCAGCTTTGCGATAGTTTTAATGAGTCTCATTTTAAAAGATTTTTCGAGGATCTAATTCCACAACAAGAAAAATCCCGCTATTTTCTCGTTATCAAAACCCTTTACAAAAATAAAGCCAGTGACATCTATTTTAACGTTAGAGTTGGCTTTGAAGAACTGTCATCGGCAATGGACTCTTTCCTTGCTGGCGCCCACTCTTGCACGCGCCATGCATTAGAATTGTTAGGTTGCATCATCCTTTTCCGATCATCAGAGATTGTATTTCTTTCGCATTTCATCTCTACGTTGCTGTCTTTCCTTTTTTTTCTTTTCATGCTGTTCCATTCTTTGTCTCGCCTCCTCCAATCTTTCCTGATTCCTGCAACAGCAAAGTTATCAGAAAATTATTACGATAATTAACAACTATTCACCGAAGTGGAAGTGGCTAGTGGTGGATATTTAACGAGCCGCTTCTTCGCCACCACTGGCCACCGACACTGAGGTGAATAGTTGTTTTAGTGTATTCTAAAACAGTGAGATAATATAGCACGAAAATGATGAATTTTAACTAATTTATTCCTGTCAACGATTACAATTTTCGCGCGTAAATGACCGAAATTTGCTTGGTGTCGAATAGCACTTGTTATCCCGAGTTTCGGTAGCCAATCAGAGCGCGCCAACAACGCTATCCACTGTTTTAGTATTTACTAAATATCTTTAACCAGTTCAATTACTTTATAAATTATCCTACGCCCATGCTCTTCCACGGGGCCATTTGGTCCTCTTAACCGCCAGAGACTGAGCATGAGGTTAACAATCGTTTGGATACCTTATGAGGTTTACACAAAGTAGTACAGTCAACTCTGGAGAGGTGTCCGGCTTATAGAGAGTCGAGGTAAGATGACACCAGTAATTATAAGAAAATAAAGCTGAACTTATTCGCAACAAGATACGAGTTGTCAAATAAACGTCTGTTTTTTTATACAAGAAGATACGTACTGTATTTGGTTATGTAATTTGCTTCCCCTAAATTGCAATTTACTGTTATGTAGAGCACTTACATTTCCGTTTTGTGGTATTTTTCACTACATAAAGCACTTCTCAAGCGTCCTTTGACGGTTTCAAAAGTATCCGTTGTCCGTCCTAGAGAGGTGTCGGTCGTATAAAGAGTCTAGTTACAGTAAAATGACTGAAAAACTGCAGGGACCAACACCAGGTATCCGTCTTATAGAGGTGTCCGTTAAGAGATAGTTGACTGTATTCTTTATCGTTACATTACTGTCGTCCACGAGAACAGAACCCCGTTTATTAGACAGAACGGTTAAGCAAATAATAGCGTTTTGGGTTTTAGCACTGATCTTCAGTGTTTAGGGTTAAGGTGGCTCGACTTAGTTTTTTACTTTATCGACTTCTTGCCTAAATAATCTTTGATTTATAATTGAACTGAGTGGAGTGCAATTTGGTCTGAAATCATACGCGTAATTTCAAAGTTCGATTTGAAATCACAAGTATGATTTCAGACCAAAATTGCACGACACGAAGTTCAATTACCACTTTATTACATCCATTTTGCAATCGCACAATTTAATTGCCTAAATAAAGGATTTTAGTCAGTACCAATATTGATGCGACTTATAGATGCGATTTAGAGCAAAAAATAGTGCGATTCGGGAATAAATCGCACTGCTGAGAATAAGATGCGATTTAGAGCAAAACACAGTGCGATTCGGGAATAAATCGCACTGCTGAGAATAAGATGCGATTTGGAGCAAAAAATAGTGCGATTCGGGAATAAATCGAACTGCTGAGAGCCAATCAGATTGCAAGGATCACCAGTGATTTCAAAATGGATGTCATAAACTCGAAAACCGTCTTATAAATTTTCTTGAAACTTCATCTGCAGCTAGTGATACTGGGTAAGTACTACAAAATTTGAAAGTTTCATTATGAAGTGTCTGACTAGATTTTGAGAAAAACGACATTGTTTAAAACAAAGGGCAATAAGCTGATGTTGCTATAGTAACCGCTGTCGCTTGGAAACCAGCATAAAGCACATAAAGCTTTGATCACATTTCATAAACTTGATGAAGTATGAAAGTAATCGAAGCATGCTTTCCCTGCGAAATGTTTATTTCAAAACATACACCCCACGGCGAAAAAAACTGAGTCGAGCCTCCTTTAACACTGATTTGAAAACAGTTAGCATTCATTTATTGTTGTAAGTAACTCTATAGATATGTTAAAAATATGAATATGGATATTGGTTATGAAGCGAACAGCTGCGAGTTAGAAGCATAACATAAGTATGAAATAAGTTGTACTTCATGTAATTTTAAGTGAAAGAGAAAAGTCAGTTTGAGATATGGAATCGGGTGGCCCACACCCTGTCCATACGCGATCCCAGTAGCAAATGCTTCTCCCCTCCTCCCCTATAAACACGGTAAACAAGTGCCTCGACCCGGCTGACATTTTGTAGCCGTACCAAATCATAAACGTCTGCTGAATTATACATTTTCTGATCAGTGAAGAAGGAAGGAACAAAAGCGGCATCGTGTTTGTAATTATTGAAGTATGGAGAGGCAAGCAACAAATGAAATAATTTACGAAATTTCGAGTTAAAAGAATGAATGAATGAGGAGTAAGCGAGTGAATGATCTGAGTGACTGAAAAATCATACCTTCTCTCCTCATCGCTCACAAGTGGTTGAGTCAATGAGCCCCTTCCAAAACAATTACATGTTGTAGCGGCAAAAAGATTACCAGGTTCTTGTCCTATGTAGTCATCGCAATAAAAAAATCCTTGTTTTCTGTGAAAAAAAAAAGCAAGAAAGCGCCAACTTTTTATTTTTCACCTTTATACACACGATCCCACAAGCTTTGTACCTTTGTACCTAAAATTTATCGTGAATAAATAAAGGTAATAAATCAGTCGTTTCCTTTCCAAGAGCGCGAGCATAGGACGCGAAAAGGAGGAAAGAAATTCTCGGAAAAGAAACGACTGCTACACAGGATTTAAATCTTCATGCTGACTTCTTGGCTTTCTAAAAAATTCTCTTCTGGCAGGAGATTAATCATAATTTTCCAAGAAGCTGTAACGGAAGTCTCGGACAGTGGGGAAAGAGTCGGTGGATTTTCGTTTCAGTCGGCATAGGTAAAAAGGGCAAACTGATCCTTACGGCAAGGAGAAGAGATTGAGACAGAAGTGAAATAAAAAAAAAACAAACAGTTGAATATATTTGCCCGATATTTCGGTTTGTAAAACAAACCTTCTACGGGGGCTAAAAAACAAAATTTTAGCCCCCGTAGAAGGTTTGTTTTACAAACCGAAATATCGGGCAAATATATTCAACTGTTTGTTTTTTTTTTTATTTCACTTCTGTCTCCATGGTCTCAATCTCTTCTCCTTGCTGTAAGGATCAGTTTGCCGTTTTTACCTATACTATTTCAAGATTTTTACTGATCCAGGTCTACGATAGATCCGGCACTCTTCATTGGTTTGTCGCTGTGGTTTTGCCGTTATAATTTTCGTTTTAAGCTAGAGTAATCTAAAAAATATCAGTTTGGACCGATTACATGGTTTTTAAGTGTTAAAAAACAAATCAAGTTTCAATCACAAAATAAAGTGTCATGGAAAACAGATTTATACAATTCATGAAACGAAATTGACGTCACCGTTTTCGTCACGCAATTTCACGTTTTGCTGAATTCTTCATTTATTTTCTAAATTTGGTTAAATTGAAATTTCGAATTGTATTTAATGGTCAACGTATTTTCATTGTTTTGTTTTTTCGTTACTTTTTGGAAAAGGCTGTGAGGATTTTATTAGGTCATGACTTTATTTAAATGTCATGAGACTTACAAACGTTAAGTCGTCGAGGTGTCAGTTCCAAATACAGTATGATCGGCGTATGTTGCAAGGATCGTGTTTCGCCCTTGGTCAATAACATAGGCGTACGAGGGGGACGGGGGAGGGGGGGAGGGGCTGCCCCCCCCCCCCCCCCCCCCCCTCCGCTCCCCACCACTAGTCGTAAAAAATATAGTATTATTCAGGCAAAACTGGTCGACTATTCGGCACCACAGACACAGTAAAATTACTGAATTATTTTGTGTTTCAATGTCTTAATTCATTTGTTTTTATTTCTAACTCACATTACTTACTAAACTTTAATTCTAACCGAGCACTATAATTATATAGTACAGGCATCGATCATGTCATTCATGTGAAGCTCCATTAGATGCTAACCGCGTGAGCGGGCATAGAACGACAAATTTGCGTTGTGGTCCGCCAAGGCAAGGGTGGGAATGATAATGTAGACCGCGAGGGGACTGAAACTAAGTATTACATTTGGCGACCATCTTGCTTATTAGGACGGTATGTGTGGTTGGTATCTGGTCGATTAAAGTATTTCTTCGTCGAAGTCTCGTAAAAGATCTTATCGGTACCATGTGAAGTGCGAAAAATGCGAGATGTAGAAGCTCATTCTCGGATCGTTCACAGCGGTAGAAAAGTAAAACAATTCCAAAATTTTTTTGCTAAATAAAAAATATTAAAGGCCATGGGAACTTCACGTACAATTCTTCATAGATCTCCATCAAAATCAAATTTTTAAAGTTATTTTGGGACTTTCATTTTCGGTAGCGGCCGCAGATGTACAAGGCGGTATAAATAATGTACTGCCACAACCGATCAAACACGAAATCACTGAAGCAAACAGTGGCGAAACAAGCAATGCACTCTAAAATTAAAGCTATCAAAATAACACCTTGTGCCGCAAATGATATACTCATCATTGTATAAAAACATAAAACAGCAATCTAAAAGCAATTATTAAACGTTGCATAACTTACAATTCTCCATTTTTATGCGTATAAACGCCGTGCCCGTGTTTTTTATGCCACTTCCATTCGCCTTTGTACGTGTCGCCATTTGGATAGAGATACGTTCCTTCTCCGTGCCTAAAACAAAGAAATGTTTGGCCGTCGTAACGCGCTATACCTTCATAATCGTCCTTTTGTCCGGAGACACATAGACCCATTTGTAAACGCTGCAAAAGCTAGCTTTTCCTGACTTCTTTACTAGCAGACAAGCGAAAAACCCGGAGCAGTTTTGCTTGTTTGTCGAGGATGCCGTGAAGAAATATTTAAATATTTGTGCAGACGACTTCCGTTGTATTGCGTGACCGTATCACGTGCGGTTTGCTAGACACCCGTCAAGCTAAGGCGTCCATCAGGGCATGTGTCACGTTACATATATGGCACCGAAAACACTCGTCATGACGAGAGATTTTGACGTGAATATAACTGTTGATATATATTTATTAGTTTTTTGGCGTTTTAATCTGAAATAGGGCTCCTGATACAGATTTATTATTACTTTTTTGTTCAATGTATAATCGAGGCCTCTTGCTTTCTCGGTTCTAAATGAGACAGACAGTTAAGTAATTTGATGTCAAAGTTTAAGTGGGAGAAAGCCTAACAACACCACTGCAATTGATAGAGCGCGATTAAGGAGTGGCGTCAGTCCTAATGCAAATCACGTCCACAATCTGCGTCACATACTGGAATTCACTTCCAGGGTACGAGGTTGGGTCCCGACATAAGCTACTCGTCCCGAGGGTTGGGTGGGGTGCCGGTACCAGAGGATTTCCACACGGGCGAATGAGTGATTTCTAATCCCGGTAAAAGGAGGGGTAGGAGAGGAGGGGGGGGGGGGGGGGGGGGGGGGGAGGTGGGAAGGTGAAGTGGGGGACTCCCATATAAAAGTGACGGGGCCGGGGTGATCCATGGTTTGGTGCCACTAATACAGGCGTATTTGGGGGCGAACGAGCCGCCCTCCTGTCGCGCAAATGAAGAACAAAACAAATAGTATTGTAGATGACGCCATCAAGGCTAGTCTTATTTTCTTTTATTGTTTTGAGCAATAACCTTAAAACAATCTGATTTATTAAAATATTTACAATTTACAAGAATACAATATATACATTGTATCGAGTGAAGGTAAGAGACAATAAAATAAAATAGAACGAACGAATGGAGGGAGAGCGGACATTTCTAAAACCACAGGGGCTGTTTGCGTTAGATTCAATGTAAAAATAACATCCAATTGAATTAAAATATTTAGGTTTAAATTATGTATAAAATAACTTTATATACTCTAATCGTACGAATGTCTCAGTGAAGCACTACCGTTTGAATGTTTTCTTGCCCTGTTGAATTGCCCTTAAATATATAGCGGAATTTTATTTTATTTTAGCGGACGAACGAGTTAAGGGGGGGATTAGCAATGTAGGACGTTTGCGAAGATTTTAAAATAAACAGATCTTTCTGCGGCGAAACTAAATTTTACAATTTCTTGAATCTGAAACAGTGGTATTGCATTTGTCATCTATTCACGATTTCAATTTCGTAGGGAAATTTCTTGGTGGAATCTTATTTCCAGGAACCGAAGGAAAGACGTGGAGTGCAAGAATTAGAACACACGCAAAAATGAGATGCCATACGGTAGTTTTTCGAGACTTTCGTGTATCCGAATGCGACTAACCCACTGTTACTACTGCCAGGAAACAGAGAAGAAACGACATGGAAATTCATCGCGATTTGGATAAATAAAGCGTTGAATTCACCCGAGAGCAAAAATTGCATGGCAGTTCGAGGTCTTGATAGCTATGGTGAAAATCTCTCACGAGCCCACGGTTCTTATCAGTCAGCTGTTTGCTTTCTTTGTTGCGGACTCTTGTTTCAGCGACAGTCTGTAGTTTTCTTCTTCAGAGTTAAACGAAGCGTTCAGAAGAAAGTGACGCACAAAAGGGCGGCTCACAAAGTCGTACTGGATGGACGCGATCTGGTACCCCCACAATTGCTTTTCTGTTCCTGTGAGAATACACAAAAGAGTTGGTTGAGGTCGTGATCATAACTGGTAGTTTCCATATTACAGCATTCTTCAACTGAGTGTCGTAAAACCAAAACCAAAGTAATTACTCTGACCAATTACAACACAGGCAGACAATTCAATCAACCAGAACTCGAAGTAAATACATGTAGACGGCGCCAAGCGCGGGAAAACGCGTGCGAGCAAGTCACGATTGGTTTTGGTTTTACTTCTGATTGGTTGATAAAATGGCGCGAGATTTTTTTAGCCAATCACAAAGCGTAGCAATGCAAAACCAAAGCAATCACTAAATTACTTTCGACACTCAATTGAAAACAGCTCTATTGTAGTGAGAACAAAGCAATTTGTACAAAGTCCATTACCGAGATTACTATACTTTAATATGTTTATCGGTGACAAGCACGGGAAAACATGTAACCTATGGCAACCATAATTAGGCATGCAGTGGCAAACGCGGGAAAACGCACAGCTTGTGGCAAGCGCGGGAAAAACGTAGCCTAAGAAAAGCGCGGGAAAACAAATGGACAAATGGGCAATAGTAAGAGAGGAAAAACATGCAATTGGTTGTGAGCACGGGAAGAAACCAAAACCGAATTATGATTGGCCAAGAAAATACAACTGCGAGTTGGTTTTGTTCGTGTGCTGTTTATGCGGCCAGTCAAACAAAAAAAAAACTTAGTAGAATAATTAAGTATAACCGAGTTTGTCTACTGACCTGACTGTATCTCGTGACTGCTGTTACTCTGTGAATCCTCCACCAATGAGATGTGACTGGAGGAACGCTTGACCTCGACCTCAGGTGACATGTCGAGAGAGCCTGGGCTGAGCCTGCCGTCCAGGAGATCATCCTTGACTGAAGGACTGCTTTGAGATTTTGCAAGTCTCTCCACGAACGATTTCAAACTGTTCGAGTTTTCAGTTTGCACTGACAGAGTGCTTAGACTCACTGTGAGCTTTTCCGAAGATGATCCCCGCGATACTCGGCCTTCCTTAACCGACTGGCTGCTCGGAGTTCTTCGGACAAGTCCCTTGAGAAACGAGCGTCGCGTTTCTCCTGTTTTGGTCTCGGACATTCTTCTCTTCGGCGTCTTGCTTTGATTTGATGACGTCTCCGAAAGCCTCCTCAACAGCGGAGGTCTACTGCGTATGCGCGAGTTAGAATTACTGCTGGTCGCGTTTCGCGGGGTCTCGTTGAGCGAGTTCGTGCTTGTGATGACAGAATCAGAACTGGTGGTAAGTGCTTTCCCTAAGTTACCATCAGGAATATCCAAAACTTCACTACTATTGTTCCTACTACGGTTCAACATAACGCCACTGTCATTGATACTTTGTCGAAATCTGAAAAGCTTGCCGCGTGACGGCGTCCGCTTGACTTTCCCATTGCGCTTGTCGCTTGATTCTAGCGTGACAGTTCCTTTGTCACGTGTGTCACGTGGGGACGTTTCCCCATCACGCTCAGTTCTACCATTGTGCGCAGTCACTCCATTACGGTTTAAAGTTCCGCCATTCATGACGGCTCCGTCAGTGCGATCGACTTTTTCGTTCTTTTTCCGTGCATGAGGTGATTGTTTTCCAACCATCGACAACTTTTTCATTCTGCAAGCCAAGTACGTGTTCGTCTGTGCGATTTCGGTGAGGAAATTCCCGAGGAATGGTAAACATGCACCAGCATCCAAGCAGTTGGACAGCTCTGTGCGGTACAACGAAAAATTTTCGCTTTCTCCCATAAGGATGGACAAGTCGCGAAACTTCCTGTGAAAAGAGAAGACAAGAATACAATAAATGTGTTGTCGGTCACAAAATAAAATGCAGAAAAAGGTTGATAGGGAATTGAATACGGTTTCTATCCCCCCCCCCCCCCCCCCCCCCCCCACTTTTTTGGAAATTTAACTGTCCAGTAAGGAGGGTGGCTTACTTTTTCCTCTTTGAAGGCACTTCTTTCCATGTCTCCTTTAGTCGATAGACCGGCGTGGACTGGAGACCAGCCAACAAAGCCTTCAGGGAATTAAAGTTTCCTAAGAGATGACACTTTTCAGCGATCTGTAGAAAAGACAATATCAAAAGACAATATCAGAACAAGTAAAACCAAACTTCTTTCCCTTCAAGTAAAGATTTCTAAAGAAAGCCGTGAAACGAAAAACAAAGTACACATAAATGAGCAACACAGGACAACAGATAGAAATGACACAAGGAACCAATCAGAACTCGAAACAAAAACACGCAAGCGATGTCAAACGCGGGAAAATAAGTGGGCGGGGTCAAGCGCGGGAAAATATGTAAGCGGAGCCAAGCGCGGGAATACAGGAAATCGATACTGAACAAACAAGACAATGTAACCAGTCAGTACTAAGCGCGCGAAAACTTGCAACCGGTGCCAAGCGCGGGAAAATATGTAAGCGGGGCCTAGTGCCGGAATACAGGATAGGGGAACAAACACTACAATGTAACCAGTTCCAAGCGCGGGAAAACTTACAACCGAAGCCAAGGGCGGGAAACACGATTGTATTTCGGCTTATTCTGATTGACTAACCAGACTAATCAAGCAGAACCAAAATGCTCTTTCTTAAAATTCGTTCATAACACTGACAATCGCTGCGAGGTGGTGAAAAGTTCACGCCGTTTCTCTAAGCTCATTCAGCTTTTGAATACCGTCATTCATAACACATACCTGGATGACTTTAGAAATTGCTCTCGCCCGTCCGCTCGGTGTATCCTGGGCTAAAATTTCGGAAGCTGCTAAAAGTGCCACGCGGTTGAAGAACTCTACCATAGCCATCACGTTGGGTGAGGTGACGTACTGAAATAAGGCAACAAAGAGGAAATAAAGATCATTATCAAGGAGCTTGAGCGGTTATCAGTTGAGTGTAGTAACATCTCGTCTGATCATTCAAATGAACCTATCGATCACTACTTTCCTGTGGTTATTGATTATTATGCTGTTCAAAGTGGTTTTAACTTTCGAATTTGTTGATACTCTTCTCCCATCGCATCGGAGAGTTTACTAAAGGCGCAAGCGAAACCGGTACTTGGATCCCAATAGTCATGCGAGCAAATACGTTACCTTGTCTTTAGTCATCCAACCACAGTTTGCTAACTCCGGCCAAGGAATCCTGATAAACAGCTCTTTATCGATAAGTGTGATTTCCCGCGCAAACAGTGACGCGTCAATATCAACTAGGCGCGGAGAGAGGTCTGGGAGATTGCCATCGCTCAATTCAGGGCTTTGAGGAACCTCGCTTGTTGGACTTGTGACCTGGTTACTAAATTCCTCTTCCTGGGAGCTGGATTTGAAGATGGGCGAAAGAAATTTCTTGACAAGTTTTTTCTTCCTCATGCTTCCTATAAAACAGAGAACAAAAATGCCGGCGTTGACGACAGAGAATTCAAGAAGGATTGCGATAAGTCCTAGACTCGCGCGTGTCCCTTTATACACTATTTATTCATTGTCAATAAGACGGGTTGGTTGATTTGTATCACCAGTTTCTCAAACCTTACCTGATTAATCATTTTATAAGTCATACAACCTGTCTGCTTGACAACGAATATTAATAGTGTATAACGGGAAGCGCGCAAGACTATACGACTTGACAGAATGCAAGGCGGTTCAAACTGTTGAGTCTGTGGATGAAATCCAGGGCCTAGTTATTCGAAAGCCAGTTAACGCTAATGCGGGGATAAACGTTTATTCGGGTTTCTGTTTTTATTTTATGAAAGCGTTTTCACTACTAATTTTCATTATTAATTTGAGCTGAACAGTTTAAGTCAAATTGTAGGCTATAAAAAATTCACAGGAATCTGCTAAGAAAAGGTATAGATTAAAAGGCCCACCTTCACCCAAAAGACGTTGCGGTCGTTTCTTTTTGTTTTAAAATGCTCCATTGTTCATACGCGTGATCTGATTGGTTGTACTCATTCAAGCGTCAATTTCGTGATCACGGCGCGCACAGCATTTTGGGTGAAGGTGGGCCTTTAAATTCAAAGCAGGCGCTAATCTTGGATTAGCCTAATGTTTTGAACCGCTTTGCTTTGAACAAACGTGACGACCATTCAAAAAAAAAAATGTGGAGCAGAACTTACCTGTAGTACTGTTTTTTTTTTTTTAATGTTGCAATAAGGTACTTCTTACTTGGTAAGTTTGTAGAGGAAATCCTGAACTACCAACAAGTTAATCAGTATTTTCCTGTGGTCCTTTTGTTACGCTGTACGAGATGGTTCTAACTTTTGAGTCTGTGGATGAAATCCTGAAGCGTGACCATTCAAATGAAAGCCACTAAGCAGTACCTTCCTGTGGTGCTGTTTATTATGCTGTACAAGATAGTTCTAACTTTTGAGTCTGTGGTTGAAATCCTCAAGTATGACCATTAATATGAAAGCCACAAAGCAGAACTTTTCCGTGGTGTTGTTTGTTTCGTAAAAAGATTTCTTTTTTTTTTTTTAAATTTTGACCTTTGGTATTCTTTGGTTAAATGCCAAAATGCCAATCCCAAACATTCATTTGTATCAAGACTATTTACTGTCGCCAACATGCACGTTTCTTTCTGCACATAACCCTTTCTCTAGGTTTAATTTTTCGTAACTCTACAACGCCTGGGAAATTAGCTAAAATTAACCCTCGCAAAAATTAAATGCATTAGCGTACTTCTGGAAGCTGCTTTCATGTCGGAATCGCTTTTATTTTGTAAAAAAAAGGCCGATAAAGGCCCGCGAAATTCAACTGAAGTGCTTCCGGTACTGCGGCCCAAAACCCTTGTCTAGACTATTCAAAAGCCCGGCCTGCGGTTACGAAGTTTAGACTCGGAATATTTGATCAAAGAGTGGTCGTGCACAGGAAGGAAAAGACCACCTACACACTGGAAATGTTTAAACCAGTGACTTCTGATACTGGCCACGTTCGAAAATTGAAAACAAGTTCCAAATTCCATTTTGTAAAATGCTGAGAAACTAACAGTATCACGAGAAAGTGCTGCATTTGTAGATGAAATCCTGAAGTGTGATCATGCAAATGAAGATACTGAGCAGTACTTTCCCGTGATACGGTTTAATATGCTGAACAAGGTGGTTCTAACTTTGAGTCTGTGGATGAAATCCTAAAGTGTAACCATTCAAATGAAACCAAGCTGCTGAGAAATACTTTCCTGTGGTACCATTTACTACGCTACACAAGGGGGTTATAACTTTTGAATTTGTGATGAAATCTTAGACCATGACCATTGCAATGAAAGTTCTTGAGCAACACATTCCTGTGGTACTGTTTATTACGCTGTCCATCGACCTCCTCCAAGGACTCTCCAAGGTGGTATGTCATTGTGTGAAATCCTTGAGTGTGACCATTCAAGCTATTGACAACTACTTTCAGGTGGCGACTTTTGATTCTAACTTGACTCCACTACAATAAAGATTAATCATAGCGCTCTAAGAATCATATCTTTCGACTATGAAGTTAAAAATGAGCCCAAACTCCACGTTACGTTACGTTACGTTACGTTACGTGACGTGCATTTCGTTACGTGCGTCACAGACCATCATGATACAATGTACATGGATTGGCTGCGATAAAAAAATTCTAAGCGAGCGCAAAATTGGACAGTCAGGAAATCATGGTGAACCTTACTATTGAAAATAATTAAGAAGAAAAGGAAAGGAAACACGTGGGAGCACTACTTGGCAGCTTTTATGTAAATGGTCTCACTTTAATTCGGACGTCACTCACGGGTTCTAAAAAAATGTCTTTGCTCGCGGAATAATCTATATGAAAATATTTGTACAAGTTTAAAAAATGTGCACGTCGAGTTACAGTACAAAAATTTTTAATACACCTAGAGCAAAACTTTGTTTAACAAATGCCATTAAAAAACCCAAAACGAAACGCTAGGGTTTTCGATTTGAATAAAGTAATGGCTGATCATATCACTCTACAAAACTGAGACCAGTCAACAAATTTAAATTCACATATAAACTTACTGCGAGGACGCATCATTACTGGATGATGCAATAGAACCAAGGTAGGCATTATAAAAATCCGTGCTGATAAAATCACCATTCGCTTCGCGGCCAGTTTTAGGTAAACTGAACAAACGCGGTTCTGTTTTGTGGGTGTCAATCGAATTAAAAGTCAACATGCATGCACGCTTTTATCCGCATAGAATTATCTTGAAAATTCTAAGGTCACGAAAATGAATTGTTTATATTTCTCTATGATAAATGCGTCAGTTGGTAGACAATGCCACTCTGATCATCTTTGTTGAATTGACATCGTTAAACGCGCGAAGAAAATAGATTTTATGCTTGAATACGTCAGCAAAATAGGAAGGGAGAACGGTAGTCGCCACAACGATGTTGTCTTGTTGTTTCATAACAGGACATTACAGCCGCAGGGGATGTCACGAATATGTGGATTTTATTTCGATAATACGGAAAGTCAACTTAGACAAAAAGCCTCAACAACTAAATTTTTGCTTTTCCTGCGTCGATGTTTGTTATTTTCGGTAGGAAAAAGGGTAATAAGGTTTGAACAAAACAAATTTTGCCATGAAAATTCATTTGGCACTTCACCGCACTTGCTAGAAGGATAGCGGCCTGTGAAAGTTGGTTTTAATCCAGCATAAATTAGAATTAATCACTGGCATTTTAAGTGGCTCATTATGCCTTAGGGTTGGTAGAGAACAAACACACAATTAAAAATAAATAAAAATCCCAAGGTCGCTGGAAAAATAAAACAAAAATAGCGCCAGATAAAACGGCTGCTCAGTACATATTTTGTCTTTCATTGGTCAAATTTAGGTTTTAATCCAGCTTGAACCACCTTGCACAAAATTGTACAGCACATAAACAGTACCAAGAAAAGTTCTGCTCTGAAGCTTTCAATTGAATGGTCACCTTTTAGGAAAAATCTAGAGCAACATTACGTCTTTCTTATTTCTTGAACGAGCTTTAAAGTTACCATCTTGCTTTCTTTTATCCCTACCTTTTTTAGTCTAACATTTTTACCCCCCGCCCCATTCACTATGCATTCCATATTCACTCCTCCCCCACCCCCCCCCCCCCCCCCCCCCCCCCCCCCCCCGCCTTACGATGGAGTCTAAATCCACCACTGGCTTGTATGGATTTTTTTAATCAGAAAATGCAATAAAAAATAGCCTACAAGAAGGGTGAAGGGGTTACTTTCTAAAAAATTATGTTGCATCATTAGGGGAGTGAAACATGAGTAAATCTATCTGACAAAGAGCTAGCAATTTTTGAACCTCTTAATAAATGAAGGGAAGTTTCCAATGCAAACTACATGTACATGATTCTATTTCTTGCACATGGTATCGTGTGTTATGACAGCAAAGTTTGATCTGTAGAAGATGACACTGTGTACATGATGAATGAATTTAAACCTTGTACATTGTGATAAAGAAAATTAACATGTACAAATTTAACCTACCACTGGTAGAGAAAGGCGATCTTCCAACAGGAGTGGTGTCACTTGTTGTTATATCTGAAAAATAATGAAAACTTTGAATAAGTATCAGGACAGTGACTGAATCAAGCAAAATGCAACTGAAAAAAATTCCAACCTGCATTTTGCATAAGTCTCAAGCCAAACTACTTTCCCTTCAAAACCACCTTGTTTGTCCAGATTAGATCTGTTTCAAATACTTAAACATGAGCACTCAGTTATAATTTTGACAGGATAGTGCTTTTGAGACCAAATTTAAAAAAATAATAATTACAGCAAAACGTGCCAAACAGTACTGGACACACTGTGGTATAGAAGTGAGGCTATAGAGCGTTTTCACTTGACGTCATAGCCGCCATATTGGTGTTCCCGTACAAAAGAATTTTAATTAACTTCTTTTGTTAGGAACACCAACATGGCTGCCATGGCCTTTGTCATTTGAGTCCCACGGGACTGAAGGTCACGTGAGTGAAAACGCTCTATAGTGTACCTTCGTTCAAACAGTCCTAAGAAGGCCAACTAAATAATAATTATATACTATAAATCATGGTCTCGCAGAAACCTCACGAAGCTTGGGGGAGGGTGCACCGCACGGTCGAAACTTTTGTGTCGTCTCGATTTGCGTATGAGGCTTTTCGCCGTTCCACTTTGTTTTCTTTGAAACCAAAAACGTTGGTAGAAGGTCCTTTCGAGGGCTCGCGTACCGTTTATCATCCGCCATCTTTTTTTACCATGCTCCTATAGGCTTACATGAAGTAGTAACCAGCGCCATTGTCAGCAGTCGCGATTCCTCCATTGCTAGGCAACTGCAGGACACCAACGCAATATATATAAAGGCAAACCGAGATTTCATCGCCCTACAGCGTTCCATGCGTGATTCCATGCAAATCCACGCCACAAATTATTGATAAACCTCGCTTTGCGAGGAAAAAATCACCACATAGGGGATAATACAGTATCACTGTACATTGACATACCACCACATAGAAATTCTCCAAAGTCGCAAGTTTGAAAATATGTGTGATAACTGTGGAGAATTGAAATTTTGAGTTGTTTTCTAAAATTTGTTACTGATTTAGAGAATTACAAAAGGCCCTAATACAAAAGAAATAAAATGAATTTTTATCTATCAGAGACCAACATCAGAGACCAACATTGTCTGGCCAAAATCAACAACAACTTGATAACTTGGCAAATATCTGATAAGCATGTGGGGAGGATAAACAGTAAGACTGAGTTTACAAACACAAAAAAAATATGAACAAACACACCAACATGTTTTTCTTTTTTAGATTTGCTGGGCTTATACACTGTACTTGAGTACATGCCCATTTCCTATTGTTCTTAAGCGTGGCAAAGTTTTGTTTAGTAAAAAATTTTGACTACATGTACAAACTGAACCCCTTCTCTGATTCAGATTTACCTAAACTTTGCTTGACTTTGTGTAAAAATCGCTTGGCTTATAGCTGAATAAATATGGTTAGTTGATAACACTGTCTTGTACATGTAATTAATTAACACAATGACAAGTTAATGATCGTTAATAACATCCCTTCGCTCCAACAGCTAAACCTTACATGTAGGTCATTTAATATATGTTCTAACTGTTTGTCACAGACCATTTAAATTTTAAGTTACGTGTACTTCTGTGGCACTTTCTTTGGTTTCTCTTTTTCTGCATTTTATAAAACGAAATTTGGGGAATTTTCTTTATGTAACTCTATGGTTCTGAATGTAACAATAACAATATAATTACAACTCTGAAGGCAAAGGGTATAATTTGAAGATACTATAATTTATGTATTACAGGTATCTGTTATTTGTAACTGCAGAAAATGTTGTGCAAGAAATTGTTGTGGTCAAAACAAAAAGTTCTTGTAGACACAGCATGCATAGGTAAGAAATAAAATGTCATGATCTAAGAGATAAGTCCAGGTCTCTCAGTGTTACAAAGTCCATAATTTTTGTAGTAAAATATTTGTAGATTCAAATCAGTGTCCTCTGAAAATATTTTTGAATAGTAGAAAATGTAGACAGTGCATGAATTGAATACATCTTCGATGAAGAAACATTATGAAAAGAATACACTTTAAGTAACCCAGCTTAATTGGAACAACAATCCACGGAATCAAATTGCCTTGATAATTTATGCTTTTTAAAACAACATGAATGCACAGCAGACAATGAGCACAAACAAATAGTTTGAAATTTCTCACCTTTCTCACTATCCAAGAAACTGAAATAAGTAACAGGAATGGAAAAACAAAATGGATTTTCTTTCCTTTTTGATGGAGTTCTGTAAAGAGCTGACGGGCTTCTGTAAAGCTCCATGCAGGATTTATTGAGGACATAAGTCTTCTTGGATCCTGACCACATATTTATGCCACTCAAACTCTTGATATTTTTGTAGGATAAAAGTGTTAACGCAATCACATTCAAACATCAGACAATTAAGGATGAAAACTGAAAGAAATATCTTAGGAGAATGGTTTGCATTGACTCTTAGTGCTGTGCAATTTGAAGCCTGATACTCTCTGAGCTTTTATTGTGCTTGTATTTCCCATGATGTCATGACCTCACTCCATTGGCATTTAATCATGTCAGGAATTATTAGAATCCGTTTAGTATTGATTTCATCCCTTTAATCCACAAAACTTCAATTAACATGTACACGTATATATACAAAGTGCATCCTTGACTCAACACATGTCTATGATCATCGTTTTTTTAATCGTATTACTGAAGAAAAAATAAAATAGTTTGTCAACATTGTCAAGAATTTAGCTCTTTGTAACAACTAAGTTAAATTCCAAACATTTGCTTTTAGAAAAAATGCCACAACTACTGTCTCTTTTTCTAAATGGAGGGCAAATAATGTTTGACCTCTAAACAGGTTAAAACATCACTGGCATTTTGTCAAGCCTCCTGATGAGGTAATCACAGAAAGTCTGGGATTTGCCCACAAAAATTTCAGATTCCATAACATCATGTAAAAGTATCCTGACTTTGGAAGAGACCATTGATTGGTCAACAGGAATATTGCACTTATTTAAGAAAAATCTGATATTCTAAACTATGTGAAAGAATAACTGCATCCTGCTCCAAAAATCTAAACAATTTTTCAAGCACCCACTTTTAGCAGTTCTAACATGATCTTTGAAAAAAAAAATGAAATGAGACTGTGTTTTAAATTAATGTAAAAAGCAGTGAATGGGCAAATTTTTGTAAACAAAGTTTAGACAGGGCTAAACAAAACCCTGACCTAGTAAAACTGATTTCAATCTGGCAAACTTGTATATATGTTTTCTTTTTTAACATAATTACTAAAAAAGTGTAAAAACAGCATTCGCACAGAATAAACAATCATTTATCTACTTAAACTGACCTTCTTTAAATGAGCAGATTTAGAACAGATTTCTGAAGAGCTCCGAAGACTGCAGTGGTCAGTGATTCAAGCAACATTTATTGTTAACCTATACAGCTGTGTACATGTTGTAGGATGATAAATTATCAACTCAGATAACAGTGACAAATTAAAAAGCTTTGATCTTTGACAATTTTTTTGTTGAAATGGTTTCTGTGTCTAATTAAATTGTTTAGAATATATGTTGGTTAAAATGAAAGGAACCAGTTTTTCGACAGTGACAGTTTTGTATGGATTAAAATGATACCTGAACCTCTTTAAAAAAATGGGTCCAAAATAGTTGAACATAATTTTCAAGAAATTATGATGAGTGAATCAGGGTATAAAATGTTACAGATGAATTCAGAAAAATACAGACATTATTATGAAGTCAAAATACAGTGAAGTCAAATCAACAAGCCAAGAAGGTACAACTTTAACTTTACAGTGTATGTTTAAATGTAGACAGGGAATGATCTGAGGTTGTTATTAATTGCTTTCTAACCCTATCACTGACAACATGGCCAAGATGAAACAAGAACAAACCACACAGCTATCATTTTGCAAAACACTGTAAAAAATACACAGCAACAAAGAAACAAAAACAACTGCTCCATAGCTTTCCAATGAATGGTCACACTTCAGGGTTTTATCAATGTTAGAGGCTCAAATGTTAGAACCGCTTAGTACAAATTCACCATTGGTACATGCATATGTGTACATTAATTTTTGTAAATCCACTACAGACATGAAGATCAACATAATTTACCAAGTGGTTTGAGTGACATGTAAAAATACAACTGAGTGATCAAACTTACATGTTGCTTCTAAAAACAATAGAATAAAAATAATAAATGACTGCATTTACAAATAGAGAACACTTACTTCTTTGAACAAATGTCTCAAACAAATGTCTTGAACAAAGCCACAGCAGGTTAGAAGACAATAACAATAATTTATTTTATTACTGAAATCAACAGTTTTATACTGATTTTTGTTTTCAGTTTTTAGAAGTCACTTTCTTGGAAAGTAAAATATGGCCTTGCCTTTCACTACAATATTCAGCAATAAATATTGTTGTGGTTAGTTAAACACAGCAATATCATTATTGTTTTGAAAAACAATACAAATTAGATTGAATTAAAAATGAGATTAAAAATATTGTGAATAAGTTTTTGAAAAGAAATTACAATGATATTTCAACATAGAAAAGAAATATATTTTGATTAATAACAAGCACAAACATATCAAAACACAAATATTTGATGGATGCCCAAGACCGGAATATTAATTGCAATTTAGCTTTTTTAACTGATATTGTGCCACCTAGATTAAACAAGCAAAAAAACAGAAAGACTTATTGCTAAAAAACACAATTTAGAGTTAACGAAAAGGTTAAGATAATAATATACAGTGTAATTGAGTGTATAAAATGCGAAATGGTCTGAAAATTAGACGAAACCTCAAATAATACATGTAATTTGACCAAAAAAAAAACAATAAGTTATTAAGGTTTCAATCCCAAACGGACGTTGAATAATGTAAAATTTACATTATTTCATAAGGTTCTAGGTTTCCATAATAACCAGGTGTCCATCGGGTGTTTGTAAAGTCAATTTACTGTATCTAATATACATATAGTCCCTTAAAATAGAAGACAGGTTTAGCCAGAAGGTTGTCTGGATGTCCACTTTTTGAAGAAATTCGCTTGAAAAATTCACACAAGTTTTTAAACTTTTTATGGATGACATGCCACCAGGACAGGACATCTGGTTTTTAATATCTGGCTACAGCCTGACAGGACGGACATCAAAATGTTTCTTCCTGAATTTCATACATTTTCCATTGTTCTCCTTAGGAGAATTTGGTTTGAAATCAACACTTTTGTTCCTGTTAACGAGATGATCAAGTCCATAATTCTCATGTGAAAACGTCAAATAATAAATAAGAATTTAAAAATTGATCATTATAAAACCATATATCATTTTGCCTACCTTGTTTGTTTTGAATGGGTGCTGTTACTACTTCTTCCTTGGTTGATGCCAAGCTGGACACTTTTAGACTTGGTGCTGTGAAATTACCACTTAATCCCCCACGGCGAATGCCTTTCACAACACCATTTGAGGCATCAGAATCCCAGACACTTGACGGACTCATTTCATTATTTCCGATACTAGTATCATTTTCCTTCAGTGAATCGTCGGATTCTGCTGAATGCATCCGCAACTTTGGTCGCTTCTTGTATAACACTGACCAGAATCTCTTAAGTTTTTCTTTTCGTGGCAGCTGGTCATTGTCATTCAATGTGACAGCCATGTCATCTTTGAAATCCAAGCGTCTTGCTGCACTTGTCCTGTTTTCTCTCTCTGAGACAGGGTGAACAACACGAGAAAGATCAGGTCTTTTAGAAGATGGCAAAGAGTCTGATCTCATTGATAAGTGCTTAATGTTCTGGGTTAAATCTGTCTTCTTTGGGCTGAGTGAAGAATCTTGCATTTTGGTCTCAAGGGTACCAGAGGACTTTTTATTCTCCCGTGACAGCTCTCGCTTGTTGTTCAAAACAGGGCTTTGTCTAACAACCCTTAAACTTGGGTCTGATGGCATAGGTATACGGTTTGCCTCATTACCCATGGCCAGTTGCAGAGAGTGTTTACGATGGTGCTTGGGCGTGGTCAGGGACTCCCAAGCGTCCTCGTCCCCTTTACCCCTTCTCACAAAATTCAGATTTGTAGGATGAGCCCGAAGATTTTCTACCCTACGCTGTAAAAACGTCCACCGAGAAGTCAGGGTGGCACTTTTATCTGAACTTTCCCCTTCACGGGTAAACAACGCTGATGAGTTTAATTTCAGATTTGGATCATCTACGCTACTCTGACCTCGTGTTCTATATTCGGGAATCCTCAAATCAGTATCAACACGAACATTCTCTAAATCACCAACATTCGGCAACGATGGGCAGCGGAAAGGCTTCACGAGAGAGAGCCGAGGGTACGAATTCGACCGGTATAACGATCCAGCGTTTAAATTGTCGAACAAATCCTCCATGCCGCTGGCATTGGAGCTTGAAAGACTAGGTAGTCTAGGTGGAGTGTGACGGTGGTGTTGTGTAATAGCAAGTCTGCGAACTCTGCTCGGGTTTAGCATTGACACAGACCATGTGGAAATCATTCGATCTACGGCCAAAGTTAAAGTGTACTCTGGAATTTGCACATCTTCACCATCATCGTCTTCGCTGAAGTCATCAGAATCAGAGTCGTCGACGATTTCGCAGATGGCGTGCGAGTGAATTACCTCGAGTCCTCGAGGCTCTTCCACGTTGAAACTTCGCAGCCACTTGGGCCATACTTCTTCTTTGCCGCAAAGCTCGTACGTTTTCCAAATCGATGTGTCCTTACTCCACTTGGCTTTAAAAGTAAACGGGCAGCCGTCGCAGATTTTGATGGCTATGTCGGAACGGCGAAATTTTGTAACTTTTTTGCGGGACTCGTACTGCAAAACATGGGCTTCAGAGCCCCTATCACGCATTTCTTTGACAAAAACAAACTCTTCTGTCAATAAAATATGAACCGTCTTAGAGTAGTGGAGCTGGTTATTTATCTCTAAAAATTCGCTTTCAATCAAAACTTCGCCTTCTGTGATCGTAGATGTTCCGCTAGGCAAGCCATTTGGCAAAGGGCCTAAATTTATGTTACTGTTCGCGCCACAATTAGTCCGTTCGACATCGGAAGCCATCTTTTCGTCTTCCTGAAGTTCCGTTTGCTTTCAAGACTTCATTGCGTTATGGAGCGTGAGCAACACACGCCTTTGAAACTCGAGAGGTCCATTATTGTTGTTCCAAAGCGACGGATCACGCCGGGTAAACAGATTGTCGAAGAATGAATGAATCGCCCATCCGCCATATTGTTTCTATAATCCCATGTAAATTATTCATACTATGACGTCAGGAGTCGTCATGAATAATTAATCCAGACAAATCCTTTCGCAAGACGCCAAAACATGGCATTCAATTTTGACACATTTTATATCCCAGAAAAAAAAGGGAAAACAGCGTGTATTTTTCACAACAATGACCATTAATACGGTTTGGGGTAACTTTAATTAAACCTCTATCACGAAAACACATTCAAATGAGATAAGGAAGCTAAGCTCCAACGCGGCAATGGAAATAAAAAAGTAAATGTCTCAAACTTACTAATATAATGAAAATTTGCATTAAATTCGGATGAACTTCATTAGATCGGGAATATTTTGTTTTTAAAACGTCACTCGCTTCCAAAACTTTAATTTATAAAAAGGAACCTAAGTTCTTGTTCATATCTTTTCATCGGTTTTATTGACATCGGTTTTTTTGGTCTTGCTCGGCCATTACAGCCTTAGGTTCTTTTTCTCAGAGTAGTCTAGCTTTCTGCCACGTTTTGACATCTATTAAAGTCGTAGTAATTTGCATGGTAACTACAAAATAAGAATTTTGAAGTTCATACTGGACAGTGCATGGGGAAAAAATCTATAATCTCTCTCGACAGAGCCGGATCGGCCATGTTTTCTTTCAGATAAAAGATCAAGCGTATTATACACTAAAGATACCTTTACTCTGATGCAAGGATGTTCTAATCTATACCAGCTGCCGTTTATCCATGAAGCTTAAAATGCATTTTTAGTATTAAACCGACTATTTTGCGTGGAAGGCGGAGAGGTAAAAAGAATTCACGCGAGCATGACGCGCGTGAAGAAAGACGTAATTCTAATTTTGCATAATTTCCACACGTTTAGTCTTTTTTTTTTTACTCTCAGCCATCCATAATTTTCGTTTTACAACGTCTGCATTGAGAGCCAACTCAATATGATTGCAGACTCGGTTTCTCGTCTTATGCCTGTCTTTCTACAATCACCCCCTCCTGGACCAGTCCGGCCCGTGATTGGTTCAATTCTCAAAGTAGTCGGGTGGGGGAGGCAAATCTAGTCATTGGTTTAGCGCCCGTCCCTAAACAGTTGCAATTTCGTTCTTTCCAGGTTCCCGCGACCCGAGGCTGTCAAAGGAACTTGAGGACGAAATCAGTTCTAGTTTGATTGGCTGAGAAAACAATAGAACAAACAACACAACAGTGGACTAGCTCTGAAAGAGCTGCGTGATCGGCCCAGGTCTAATGAAATTAAAGGGTTTTAAAGAGCTGCGTGGCTACTGACCAGTTTCGCTTCCACGCGGCTTTGCTTCCAACAACAAAGCCACCTATCAACTTTCTGGATCTTTCTGACTCACCGCGCCAGTTATTTCCGACATTTCCAAAGCACACAACTGAAGACAAGGTCTGAAAGATCACGCATGTTTCAGTGGGCCTTTTGAAAATAACAAAGTAAATGATTAACAATATTGCAAAATAACAATTGACTACCGTAAATTGCACTCCAGAGACAACAAAGTCAACAAAAGCACTAAAACAAAATTGTCTATAAACCCAAAGGACAGTGTACAACAGGGGAAAGGGGACCTTTTCCCTCCAGTCATCATTGGGGGATCAACACTCCATCGTAAGGGGAGCGGGCGGGGCGGAGTGAATAAAGACGGGGGGGGGGGGGAGAATTGAAAATGCCTTATTTTTCTTTTGGAGATGAGGGGGGAGGCAGACCCCTCGTCCCCCCCAAGATGCGACACTGATCATTTCTCAGCTATCCGTTAAATGAAACGAGGAATTTTCCCGCTGATGTGAGACTAAAATGTTGCTTGGCTATTATATAGGCATGCTGACATATTTTCATGAATAAATTACTAAAACCAGCCGTAATAGTCACCTTGAATTTTCAGGTATCGAGACATGAAACAATGGTAGCTCCGCACGTCGTCAGTCCTGTTAGCATCGTCTGCAGAATGACTGATCAGCGGTCCAACTCCCATCAGATGATATGAGGTTTATTTACCTATCAGCACGAAAGTACCAGTTTTGAAGAAGGGGTACATTCCCCGTATGACTCTTTAGTCTTTGGGTCTGCCGTCTAAGGCTAGATGCTAAAGAAACTGTGGTGCTGTGTTGGCTACCGTAAAGAGATTCAAAAGCTAATGATTCGAGCGCTAGCCCGTCTTCATTCACCCTGACGAAAGGCTAGCGCCAGGGACGTGTCATGTCGCGGGAGTGCGCGCGTGAAGAACGCGGAGATAGCCCGGGGTGACTCCCATTTAAAAATAAGGGGGGGGGGGGGGGGGGGGAAGGAGGTGCTGTAGGAACATTTTCGAAAAATCACCCTAAAAGATGCCAGAAACTCGTTTGATAGGCGTGGCTCAAATATATTTTTACCCCTTAGAGGTACCAATTTTATACAACACAAGACATATTCTGTCATATTTTGTCAGCTCAATACCCCAAAAGGTACCACTGATAATTCTAACCATGGTCATTTTAGATTTCAGCGCACAAAGCGGTACCAATCTACAAATTTTGACCCCTAAAAGGTACGACGAGCAACCCCGTCATTTTCATATCGGAGTCCCCCCCCGGGGGAGATAGTTCCTGCCACCGCATACTCTAGCTTCCAAGTTTCCCATATATACTACAAAAAATTAATTACCAGCCAGCACCTAAGTACTACTTTTTTTCAGTAATAGGTATTTCGTATCTTCCCAGAAAACCGCGAAACCCACCAATTTTTTTGGCCGACTTCGGCAGAGTAACGACAGTAACTATCGCGATGCCGTGAGTTGAAACATCTTTCCGGCAGAAATATTGACGCGTTTAACATATATCGCGCGCGCGTCCGCAAAATAGCACCAAATATTGTTTATCGCCTATTTTACAATAACTGTGTGAATTCCCGCACGCTGATTCGCTCATTTCTATGGTAGATAAAACAAATCGACCTCATTTTTTCATGGTCTGTACTCTTATTGGCCATAAAAAAGACGCCATAAAATGTTCAGTCTTGGCAGTGAAACCACTCGCCTGTTCCATTTGAGTTTTGAACATTTTATGACGTCATTTCTATGGTCAATAAGAGTACAGACCATGAAAAAATGCGGTCCTAACTTCGGCTACACTACGCAACAGACAGTAAATAAACGCCAATAGGTTAATTTTGCACGTTTCGGCCGAGCACCGGGACTATGTGCACAGCAAATAAAGCTAGACTGAGCTTTAGTACACAATATAAAGTATAAATAACTATCGATAACTACGTTATCCAATAATCGCCATCACAGTAAAACACCTAAACGGAACTGAGCAACCACGCACAATACAATTGTGGTTAGACGGAGGCCAGAAAAAAACCTGCCTTTAAGGCGGAGGTAAACCTGAATTTTAATGAAGTTTTAAGAGGTTTTAAGAAGGGATAGGAGAAAGAAAATGATTTTTGGAACACCAACAGACAGTCGATACCTACGCAAGAGCACCCCAGGTTGCTAGTGGACTAACTTGGTATCCGTCTATTAATTATTAACTACAAATTCTAATTTTAAAACTTCACTAACTCTTCAACATTTCTTATTTCTCTAAATTTTACCAATCCTTTCAGAAAAACTATTTCCTCTCAAACATACCCAAAAATCACCCAAAAATTTACAAAACACCCCATAACATAGATTTATGTTTAAAGCATAAGGTTTTTGGATTGCTTGAAACGCGAACGAGATATTTCCATTAAAGCCATGTCAAGTGGCGGAAAAATGGCGTTTAGGCCGCCTTAAAGTGCACCTAACCCCTAATTTTTTTATTCGCCTAAATGAATGTGCTTGTTTTCTGGAGTGTATCTGTGAAAAAATTTTTGGATTTGGTGAAATCTTCGATTTTCTGTGACCTGTTGAATTGGAAGATAATTTGGTTCAGTACCGAGCAACATGGGATCTGAGGCGAGTGCCTGATATGACGTAGATTCGGGAACCGAAATTCGCCCAAAGAAAGCATCGTCGAGTACTTTCAGCGGCGAGGCACCGGGCAGGCATAAAGCACAGTATTTACACTCGATTCGCGCAAAAATGAAGGAAATTGTTCCCGAAAGTACGTCACGTCACATGACTAGACCCATGCCCCGTCTAACTTGGTACTGAACCAAACACAGCTCCGTTTTGGCGCGATTTTTGAAATTTCAACAGGTCACATAGAATCGAGGATTTCACCAAATCCAAAAAATTTTTGTACAGATATACACTCTAGAAAACAAGCACATTCATTTAGGCGAATAAAAAAATTAGGGGTTAGGTGCACTTTAAGGGGGGCCACGTACATGGCTTTCTTGACATTTATACATCGAATTTACAGTGCCAGATACATCCATTTGATGTGGGTACGAGTTAAAACGCGCCTTTTAACATGTTAATATAACAATAAAAAAAATGAAAAATAATTTGAGCAAAATGAATGAACTATGAATACGCACGATCCACAATGGAGAATCAGAAATAGATATACTACGGATGTCAGAAATATCAGAAATCAGAAATAGATATACTACGGATGTCAAAAGAATACGCACAGACAGGGCCAGTAACTCAAGACAATATGACATGACCGGCAATCTGCTTTGGCCGCCATTTTTTCCCTTACCAAATGACCAAATGTTTGATCTGAGTTCTAGATTTTTACAAATATGACTCATGAAATATTTTCTTTAATGGAACTTTTTAAAATCATTTGATCATTTCTGAATAACAGAAACGTTTTACAAGAAAATGATTGATAGATTTCTTTCTGAAGAAGGCTTTAAAAACCTTTTGCATTTTAAAACACGTGAAGCACATGACTGAACCCTTTTAGGTAAAATGCTCTCGAACGCTGTGACGCGCGATAAATTGAAGGCAACGTAGACGCACACAAACATTTTTGCTGGGTTATATTCCCATTCTAAACAAAGACATACGCTCTAAACCGAAATATCAAGTATTTCTTTTCCTGGTTTGCGTGCTCTTTTCTTTGGCCTCGGGAAACCTGTCGCAATGATTGCTTTTGAACGTAGTGCATTTCTAAAATTAATTTTCATAAAAACGTCGTTTTTCACGGCACTATTTGAGACACTTTGTCATCGTAAGCCAGTACGTAAAAGCTTTTAGCTCTTTCTTTTAACAGTCAGCTGTCTATTTGGTACGTGTTTTTCCAAAAACACGTTTTTACATAACAACCGCGCCACGTAGAAATGTACTCAGTACATCTGAAAGGATACAAACATTCTGTATTGTATTGTCGAAGGGAATCGAAACAGGATTGAAGGTCAGTAATTTCTCTAGCGGTTTAAAAGTCATTTATTTTACACGATGTTTAAACTGACTGATCTAGGTCCAACCCTTCGTCTAGAGCTATATATGCTAAACAGCAACAAACGTTTTTGGATTAATCTGTGAAGATTATATTCTCCTCTAGAAATTAGACTATTCGGCCTTGACGGCCCTGAGAACGGAAAATCGAAACTTAACACGCATGGAATTATTTATAGGAGGCACAAAATTTCTACCTCTGACTCATTGTCATTTTCCTTACTTATATTTACTAAGCAGTTTAAAGAATCGTAGAAGTTTGGTCATGGCAAGTACTAGCCACGACAGACAAACAGTTCCTGGCTGTAGAGAACGATGCGCAAAGACGCGTAACAAAAGTTAAAAGGCCGTAAAGATACACAGCGAAGCCGAACGATATCAGACGGAAAATTCTTTATTGAGCAATAAGTCATATTTGTATCACTTCACTTCAGTCCATTCGCCATTTGTCACATTCGAATTCCTTTAGATCTCTCGCACGTCCACAAAACTATACTGCCTAGCTATCGGGCCTACAATCGAGACTTCTATACTTTAAAATAAAGACGACTTTGCTCCCCAAGAAACCCTCAAAAATTAATCAAACATCTACCTCCGAAATATTGACGAGTTTTCAAGGGCAAGCACTCTTTGCCTTAACATATATTGCGCGCGTGTCCTCAAAGTAGCACCAAATATTGTTTAACGCCTGCTGCACAGCCAACAAAATCCCTACAATCGAGCCTTCCCTTCTTTATAATATAAAACAAAGCGGCTTCATTACAAGATAGAGGTCCAGAGGTGACTATGAATGCGCACGATCCACAATGGAGTATCAGAAATAGATATGCTATGGATCTGAAAAGAATACGCACAGAGAGCAGCGTGCATTATTCCTACGAGTTTTGCTAATTTGTCTTTTTTAAAACAGGACTTGATCTCTTCGTCATTTTCTCTCCAAAGGATTATCAAGTTTTTCTTCGAGCGAGCAGCCGGCTGAACAGTATGCCTTCAACAATGATTTTGGTAATTCTTCTTAGCGTAGGTAAGCGGTATCAAGTATCAAGAAGCCTCAAACTTTAAAGTAAATCATGAAAATCGACTTTAACAGTATTTTTAAACAAGACGATACTTTACTGAATCAGAAGTGATTTCATTCAAATGGTCTATTCAGTTGTTCGCTAGGGCGTTAACCATTTTCGGTTAAGTTTTGAGTCTCCGATGTCACTTTCGCTGGCTATCTTTTGGAAATTCAGGAACATGTAAATTTAATGGCAGCCGTACAAATGCAAAAAGTACACCGAATAAACGTTTTCTTTTGATCGGATGGTTCTTAAGCAGTTTAGTCTGGGATAGGCTATAGAAATCAGAGAGTTTTGTCTAGAATAGGATATCATTTGCCGGGATCAGTGGTATGAAGAATTAAGTCTAGAACAGGAGTTGAAACTCTAAGAGAAAGAGCCTTCCCTAAAGGAAAATAAAATCATTGCGGCAACATTGTTGAAAGATGGTTTTCCGTTAAAGTAATTTATAGTAATACAGTTCTAAATTAGCAATTTCGGGATAAAGTAGGTATTTTCGGTGTCTAGTCTAGTATAGGGCTGCAAAATCAGCTGAAATTGGTCTGGTAGAGAGTTAGGATTTCAGAGTCCCAGCGGCACACCCGAAAATATACAGGTAGAGTCCCCCCCGACCCCCCCCCCCCCCCCCCCCCCCCCACCCGACCCCGGGCTAACGTCACCCTTGTGACAGTAGTCTCGTTACTTAGTTGCGGCTCAGGACCAATAACAACGCACCCATATCTACTGGTCATTGTAAAATGAAATATCATTCCGTATTTATTTAATTAATTGGTTGGTAGTAGTCAATGAAGTTGCAAATATTTTTTTTCGTATTTTTTTTACTATTCTATTAAGCTTATATACATTTATAAATACAAAGTCACCCAGGTCTTTATTTAATAATCGTAGATAGTCATGTAAAATAGTTTTATTAATTGTAGTTGTATCATTATTTAATTGATAGTGTCCCCATTTAGTGGTTCGCTATTTTAGTTTGACACTCAAATAAAGGTATTTATTTTATTTATTTAAGTGATATGTTTGTTCATTTTTAACTGTTTTAAACAGGATACGCCTTTGGGGCTTCACTTTCGGGTAAGTTGCTGAACCATTTTGCTATTTATGTACTTGAATTTTTTGTTTCCGTGGTGGCTGTGTTGTTGTTTTAAAAATAATGCGGTCGTTGCATTGCTAGTCTCCCACGCAACCGTTATTTGTCTCATCACGCAACGCTCCTCCCCACGAGCGTTGCGTGACGAGACAAATAACGCTGCATGGGAGACTATTGTATTGCCGTTTTATACCTTGCTTTATATTCTGGCAAGAATACCACATTTATTATTCAACCATTGATTACGAGTAAAAAGCTAAGTATGAGAGATCTTTTGATTATCGTGGCACGGAAATCTAATTTAAGTATTTTTCAAAATTATGACCCACTACATATTAAGTGCTTAAAAGCCTCCTCTTAGGCGAACTGAAATGTTTGAACTTTTCAACAGATTCCAACTGTCAAGGCACCCTTCCCGCGGACAGAATTGATTGCGGCTATCCAGGAATGAATCAGGGTGATTGCGAATTGAAAGGGTGCTGTTGGGATGATACGGTAGCACAAGGTCTCCCTTATTGCTTCAAAGGCAAAGACAAGCAAAGTGAGAATTCTTAAAAAAGATACTTTTCTTAATCGCAAGCTAACAAAAGAAAACGAAGAAAGTAATGTGAAAAACTGAAATATTTTTAAATGCCTATAAGACCCTATAAGCTTATGAAAAAAAACTTCAGGAATGCTTAGTTATCTTATTTTTTCAGCAAATATGCAGCAATTGACGTGAAAATTAATTAAGAATATTGCGCATCCCTTATACCTTTCGGTAGATGTAGTTAATTACTTTGCCTGGTAAAGCGCCTGTGTATATTCCTTTTTAATATAGAATTGAGGGCAACGCCCATCTATACACTTCTTAACAAGTTTGAATGTGTGACTTTCGTGCCTCTATTGCACGGTAGACCAACTGATATAACTCAAGGCCGAGTCACTGTCACTTAGCTTAGATACAGTTCAGCCTGCACGTCCCTGAAGCCGCTCTAGAGAATCGCTCAGTTCCCTTGTCACAGCAATTTCAAACTGCATCACAATAGTCCAAAATGTATAGGATAAAAGATGTAAACATTGCATCAATGCGATATAACATCATTTCTTATGCGGCACAACATTCCAACCCTTTTCCCCGCTCTTGACAAAGTAAGCACTCTGGCAATCACAATAGATGCAGTCTATTAGAACTATTTGAAGCAAATACATGTAGCCGTTGCCAAGCGCGTAAAAACGCCTGCATAGATTGGTTGCAGTGTTTCGTGGGATAGTCAGGTGGATAATCCAATCAAATATCAATTCAAACAGGAACTGCTGCTATTCAAGAGCGGTTTCAATTGAGTGTCGAGAGTAATTTCCCGATTGCTTTGGTTTGCATTACTACGCTTTGTGATTGGTTAAAAACTTTCGCGCCATTTTCTCAACCAATCAGAAGTAGAACCATTTAATAGTTAACAACTATTCACCGAAGTGGAGTGGATATTTACCGAGCCGCTTCGCGGCTCGGTAAATATCTACCACTACCCACCTACACTGAGGTGAATAGCTGTTTTAGTATATACTGAAACAATGAGATAATATAACGAAAATGATACTTTTTAACTCATTTATTCCTGTCAACGATTACAATTTTCGCGCGCAAATTGCTGGGAGGTGAATAGCACTTGCTATTCCGAGTTTCAGTAGCCAATCAGAGCGCGCCAACAATGCTATCCACTGTTTCAATATATACTAATATAATATATTTGTACGCGTTTTCCCGCGCTCGGGCGCCGGTTACATCTAATTGCTTAGTTGCGTATTTTGGCTGTGAACTTTTGACTGATGTCAGTAAATAAACCGATCAACATTCGTTATTTCGAATGAGGCTACCGTTGGAAGATTCCAATAATCAATTTTAAATCTGAATTTTGATTTCAATAATGCAATCCGTTCCCGATTAATGAAAGTCATTCCCAAATGATAAGCGGAACGCGCTGAGTATTTTGACAATCATATCGCGTGAAAGTGCAAAACCAAACCAAGTTGCGAACTTGAATGACTTTTCGACCCACTCATGAAAACCACTCATTTTGAAATAAATGCACTACTTGACTAATCAGTCCATTTGGCAAGTGTACATGCAATAATTATTCAAACTAATCCAGTATCTTTTGCGATACAGGGCAATGCACAGCTGTTAACCCCAAGGATAGAACTGACTGTGGGTGGTATGGAATCAACAAGACAACTTGCCTGGTGGACAGAAACTGTTGTCACGATGATTACAACTATGGCTATCCAACAAAATATTGTTTTTATGCCGCAGGTAATATTTTGTATATCCTACGCTGCCTCGTACCCAGGCGCTTTTTTTATGTTCCTTTTAGTTTTCAAAAAGCATTTCGTGTATGAAAAAGGTACTTGGTTTAATTTGGGGCAGTTTTGACCGCAAAACGTCTATAATCACCATGGCACATTTCTTTTAACAATTTTGAACATGTCAACAGATCATAAATGTCATGGCACCCCTGCCAAAGAGAGAAAAGACTGCGGCTATCATGGAATAAGTCGGAATGACTGCGAAAATCAGAGAGGATGCTGCTGGGATGATACCGTCGGAGCTGGACTTCCTTATTGCTACTTTGGAAAAGACAAACAAGGTAAGAAGACTTTCCACCTCTCCCTAAGTACAACCTGCAACTATCCCCGGTCATAGACCTTGTAGATTGCTAAAAAAAAGAATTAGTAGCACTGTAGCCATACCAAAATAATATCGAGGCACAGTAGAGAAAAACACCGCATCCACGTCCCCCCTGAGGTTAACACTCTTTTAATCTCCTAGGTCGCGTGGTTCAGTTCTAAAATCATTTAATAATTATTGTTCTATTTAACAACAACAACAACAAACCTTTTTTTCCTCAATACTGGCTAAGGCCTGATCAGCTGAAGCCTATATTCTCTCTACGACCAAGACAAATTTTTTGTAATTCAATTCATTACTAAACGAATGAAAAGAGGGATGGGTTCTGGGGTCGGCAGGGATAAATTTCAAATTAATAATAATAATAATAATAATAATAATAATACTTTACTGATTCGAATATTCCCCTCAGGGCTTTTCAGTATCAAATTTCATTTTATT
Source organism: Dendrophyllia cribrosa (assembly GCA_024195265.1). Taxonomy (NCBI): domain Eukaryota; kingdom Metazoa; phylum Cnidaria; class Anthozoa; order Scleractinia; family Dendrophylliidae; genus Dendrophyllia; species Dendrophyllia cribrosa. The sequence continues at coordinate 14,084,141 of JAJLRJ010000009.1, read as the reverse complement.
TGAAGGATAATATCTCTACTTTCTTATTCGTCAGGTGATAAGTGCAAAGCTATTAAAATCGATGAGAGAATGGACTGTGGATGGTATGGGATAAACCAGGCAACTTGCCAGACCAGGAAATGTTGCTGGGACGATCAAGACTATGGTGTCCCAACCAAATATTGTTTTTATTCGGAAGGTAATCTTGTTATCAGTCATTTATTTTATAGTGAACTTCTGTAACTGTTTAGTGCGTAGCAACCCGCCACGATTAACTCTAGTTATTTGCGGGTTGCTACTATATTTTGTTTTATTATTTGAAAAATAAATCGTTGTTGTTGTTGCTTATACATGAAAAACGTTTCTGACGTTTTATTTTTTTTAACTCGATAATATTTATGATTTTACGTCACCTAACGTGGAATTATTAAATGTGCCGCCTTGGATTTCTAATTTGTCCATAACTGCAGAAAATCACACAAAATTTACTTTAAAATGCTAACGAAACTGCAGCGTTGAAACTCAAACCTGCAGATTATTACAGTGTAAAACGAAGAATTAAACACAAAAATATAAATCTTAATATGCTTGCTTTTCATATGTTAATAATGTTTTTCTCACGCTAACTAGCTGAATTTACATATGAAAAGGACTAAGTTCTGTGTCACAACAAGGTCACCTCCAGCCTCACTTCCATTCAAAGGCCAGGTCACCAAGCACACAACTGTAAAATGGTCTATTTCAGAAACGTTGTCATATAAAATACCAAATAGGAATAGGTCATTTCCGAGTTGTGTTTAGCCTCTCTATCAAAGCATATGAAAATGAGTTTTGATTCACATGCAAATAAAACTTATTTGCATGTGAATCAAAACTCATTTTTATATGAAAGGTTTCGCACCTAGCCTCGCTTTGATAGAGAGGCTAAAGGCAACTCGGAAATGGCCTATTAATTACCTTAACGATATTCGCATAAAAAAACGACATAAAAAACTATTCGTTCCTGAGATAAAAATTGGTTCAATTATTTGATAGAAAAAAATATCTGTTGTAAGGTCATGTATGCGAAAGAATACCTCTTGTATTTTTTTCCATATCCGACAGTCGTTTTTTAACCGTTTTTTAACCACTTCAATCAATTAACTTTATTTAAACACGGTAAAACGGCTCAGTAAAACTGGTTTTCAGACATGCCGTGCACTTAAATATAATCTACTTGTAGATGACAAATGCTTCGGCATCCCGCCCAAGAACAGAGTGGATTGTGGCTATTTTGGAATAGACCGAGACGAATGTGAAAAGGACAACGGGTGCTGTTGGGACGATACCGTCCAAGCTGGTATCCCTTACTGTTTTAATGGCAAAAACAAGCAAGGTAAGACGTAAGAATGCAGCGAGTGCAAAAAATTGAAAAAAATAAATAAATAAAAAAAAATCCCAAATTTCATTTTGTAAAACAATGAAAAACAAATGGTACCATGCAAAAGTACTGTCGAAGAGATTTCGTCATTTGAATGGTCACACCATAGGATTTCGTCAAAAGACTTATAAGTTGGATCTTCATGAAATGTCACCATAATTGACTTTGGGAGAGAAAGGGTTAAATATTAATAAGCGTACGCAGGGTGCTAAAAATGAAAACATAATCGAGAGTAGTGCCGGCTCAACTAAAAAAAACAACAAGCCCTTATCAACTATCGATAGCCTGTTTCAAGCCGCCATTTTGGAAAAGGGTCCATTAATTGTTCGATATTTCAGATGGTGGGGAGACATTCTCGTCCCCAGAGCTCCACGTTTTTTTTTTAAATTGCGTCTCGTGTAGCTCTGGTAACGGACAAAAATTTGAATCTTTTATTGGCCGTTAAAAAATGAATGCGCAACAAGGTAAAAAATTTTACGCCTCTACGCATAAGGTTTTACTTCCGGTTGAATTTCAAATGTTGAAGTCCTATGACCACATCAACAAAACCAACGTTTTAATTTCAACGTATTCAACGACCAATGTCACCCAGTTTTGTTTGGTTTAGCAGGTAAAGATACGGCTGCTATATTTCAAAGTATAACGGGATCTAATTGTCGCTAAATATGAGCGATTCGTTTCCGAAAATAATCAGTATTTGTCTTGGAAGACGAAGCTATATAAAGCGGCCACGAATATTAAAGAAGTATGTTGCTTGCAACAGGGACGAGTATTAATTAAAGGAGAGGCAGAAATCCTGAAGAAAGCCCAAGGGTGAAAGGAAATATTACCACTAGGTTACCCATTTTAAATAACAACAACAACAACGCTATCAGCACTCTCCGTAAGCAAGTTATATATTTTTTATTAGGTAGTAATCTTTGCTACAACTTGAAATGCAAATCTAGGGAAACGAAGGTCACTCGACGCCCAATTAAAATAACATGAAACGAATGCAAAACAAAAATTCCTCGATATTTCTTACCACTGTTTAATGAAATACGCCTAATCAATGACCACAACGTGTCCATCAACAAACTTAGCTGTCCCATCAACTGAATTGGTCGGATAGGATAGCGTTCAGTGGCGAAACGATAAATACACGGCTCCCAAACGAAAGAAATCGGTTGACTTATCGAGGAATTTCTAAAACCAGTAGGCAAAATACAAAGACAATCTTTCTTCTAAAAAACAGCAGCACGTAAAGCTTTTCTTCTTTCCTTTTTAGCGCGATGTTTTCCTGTAATTGTTAAGTCTTGTACAGCCCTTTCGAACGCCATTCCACACACACAACATTCTCGTCTCTAGAGCTCAACCAAACGAAACGAGGGCTCTGGGGACGAGAATGCACACACGAAAGGTTTTTTATTTCCGGTTTCTGGCATTGAGCAGGCGCAATAGTACATTAATGCATTAGGCATGCGCTAACGGATGTCCTGGAGTTTACGACATCCGGAAGGCACTGTTACCAGAGCCCTTCGTTTTTTCTGCTGACCAAACGAAACGAAGGCTCTGGGCACGAGAATGGTGGGGAGAAGAAAAAATTGAGGACCTGCGCATGCGTAAAACAGAGCCATCTATTCCCAGTTCCCTCGCTACTTCCTTCGCTCGCAATTTCCTTCTTCGCATCGCTCCCTTCCAGATTCCAAGCAGCTCTTTAGAACCTCTAATTTCATTGGACTTGGGTCAGTATCACGCAGCTTTATTATTTTCAGGGCTAGGGTCCATTGTTGTGTTGTTTGTTCAATTGTTTTCTCAGCAAATCAGAAAAGACCTTGTAAGAACTGCCCTCCCTTCGCTGGCCTGTTCAAGGCGTTCAGATAGTGGGGAAGCAAGAATCCCATAAGTTTTTTTTAATAGTATTTACTTCCACGTCAATTGAATAAAATCAGAAACTACTATTTAAGTCCTCAGTAAAGACACGAAACTTTTAATTTTATTTTCTTGCTTATTTTAATTTACAGGGGCATGAAGCCCATAAAGATGAGCCATGCTTGGGTATAACGATGAGCCATGCTTGGGTATAACGACAGTGTGTCGCCAAACACAACATCATTATCCTGGATAAATTAAAAGGGATTATTGATTAAGTTAAAAAATGTGATGAAATAAAGAAGATGGATCAAAAGTACACTTGTTTATTGTGTTTTTATGGAATCACTTCCTTCAGTTATCATAGCCTTTCTCTCACAACTCTTATGTCAAGAGTGCTGAGGGGTTTAAACTTTTGGGACAAAAACTATTAGCAATTACAATAGAGTATAATCAAAGGCCCCTAAGGGCCAACTAAGTATAATAAATAATAATTATAATAAATTATAATAATTATAATAGAGTATAATCAGAGGATAGAACAAGGCTGATACTACGTAGTATTAGCCTTGCTCTATACTTTGATTGTATCTCTTTATTTGGCTGACTAGATCTGTTACAGATCCTACGTACACCGGCAGCATTTTCGTTCGCGGTCCTTTGCTTCTTATTTACTTATAATCAGAGGCCCTTAAGAGACAAATAATTATAATAAATTATAATAATTATAATAGAGTGCAAACAAAGGCCCCTAAGAGCCAACTCATGAATACGAAACGCTCGGGCCTCCCCAATCGTAGACGTTTTGATTCACCAGCCCTCCACCCCTGCGTCCAACTCCCCACCCTCCCCTTCCGTCAACGCCGTCTCATGGGTAAGGCAGTTGACCATTACATATCGCGGGCTCATTGTTAACCGACAAACTGCAAGGCTGATCTGACTACGTAAAAAAGTATATTTTGGGAGACACTAATACGACAGAAACCGATAAAGCAGGGTAGCAACCGCGGACAGCTGTTTCGCCCTGTTGGGGCTCGTCAGCGCGGTGTAGCTTGTGGCAAACTAAGGACGACTACAAGAATGCAGTCGTAGATAGAATGCACAATGACCCGTTCACAATATCAACAAAATATGTATAGGTCATTGTGCAATCTATTTACGACTGCATTCTTGTAGTCGTTCTTAGTTTGCCACAAGCTACACCGCGCTGACGAGCCCCAACAGGGCGAAACAGCTGTCCGCAGTTGCTACCCAATTATCCAATTAGATCTGGAAAGTGTCCCCAATTAGTACTCGCGTGCTAGATACCTTTGACACTTAAATAAAGTGATTACCCTGCTTTATCGATTTCTGTCGTATTGGTGTCTCGCAAAATCTACTTTTTTACGTAGTCAGATCAGCCTTGCAGTTTGTCGGTTATGTTTGTTCACTTTTTGGCTGATTAGGTCTTTCGTATATCCTACGTATCGTTTACAGCATTAGGGACTTTAAGCAAATCACAACGCAAGATGCTACCACGGCTACCGTGACAAAGGGGACTGGAGAGAGTACGTCCGTGAGCGCTCGAGGAACAGTGAAATGCGAAGTTGTTTGCGAAATGGTATCGACGGCTAAGAAGTTGAAAGCCTCTCTAAGGTTCTTTTATTTAGTTTTCTGACAACGGAATGGCATTTTCAAAAGAACATGGACTTAATTTTTCTTTGTTGAGACCAAGAGATGATTTCTGAACGAATCTTACAACTTTTGAAATTCCCTACATTTTCTGCATTTTGAACCACAACAATAACAATCTATTAAGTGTTCAAAGTACCAATTAAAACGCCTAACTAAATATAATTTTAACTAAAAGTAAATTCAAGCATAAGTAGAATCCTTTCCCCGTATATAAAAGGAATAAAAGCATGTTCATTCAAGTTCTAAAGCTGGACTTTCAGCGATAAAATCTTAGAGCTTGCGAATTTCGCTTCGCTATGCCGGCACTTCAATTTCAATCGCCAAAACTGTTCGTGAATTCGCGCGTGATTCACGAGTTAAAAACCAAAGTCACAAAAGGTAGTCTCCTACGCAGCCGTTATTTGTGTCGTCACGCAACGCTCCTCCCAGGAGCACAAAACACGATATCGTTTTGAGTGGATGAAGAGAATCAATAGAGCGTTTTCACTCACGTGACCTTCAGTCCGGTGGGACTCAAATGACAAAGGCCATTGGCAGCCATGTTGGTGTTCCTAACAAAAGAAGTTAATAATTAAAATTCTTTTGTACGGGAACACCAATATGGCGGCTACGACGTCAAGTGAAAACGCTCTATAAAGTTTTCAGCTCGAGCTGCAATGTTGCCAAGCTCGTCCCCAGGGCCTTCTCCGCTTTCAAAATGGCGGAGCCGTGATACTCCAAGAATCGGTAGTATCTTGTCACGTGACACGATAAAATGGTGTTTTCGGAGGTTCGGTTCTCCGCGCCAAGCCAAGATTAGCGGCAGTGTACAATGTAAAATGTACAATGGCTTTATTTTTGGATAAAAACTAGGCTGCCAGCTGTCCCTTTTCAGTCAGCTTATCACGAAAACAAGCTCGGCGAGACTGGAGCGAGCGAACGAGCCGAGGGGAAACTGGGGGAGAGCCCTCCCTCCTTTCCCGCCTCTTCCCCAGCCCCCCTCGATTTGCATTACTTTTGCTCGCTCGCCGCTCGGTCGATCGCCGATCGCGTATTTGCTCGCTCGCTCGATTATACAAAGAGGGACTGCTGGCAGTCTAGATAAAAACGGGAGGTTAATTCAACCTTCTACTACCTCATGCAATATTTCTTATGGTGCTGTTTACATGATACCGCTATGACTTCTGGTACACTTCATACCGTATTGGCAAAAACGACAAATATAACGCATGCGTTTCCCGTTCCAGTCTTCTAAGAGAGTAATTTCATAAACATTCAGTACATGGTATACGACCGGTGTACGTTAACGTACCGGTATGAATCCCGACGGTAAAGCTACCGGAATGAACTCGTACCGGAATCAGATTTTGTGCTGGTATCATGCAAACGAATTGGGTTGGTGGTTGTTTCAATTTTCATGACAAAAGAGTTTTGAGTCTGAAAATGTTCTTAGGATAAATGGTACAGTTTTACAGTAAATCACAGTTCTAAATAACAAGAAAGAAATATAGACGAAGTTCTAGCTACAAATTTGCCAATTACTATACATGCTTAAGTATTATAAAATGGAAAAAGACTTGTATACGTTTTTTAGCTCATTGTTAACATGGTAAATAGAGACGTTCTTGACTAAATTTCAGCCTGGGTACATTCTTATGAAAAAATTAAAGTTCTTATATAAAAAAGATCGAGACCAAAGTCACGATTATCGACGAAAACTTGATGGGCAGAGAAAAATGAGTCCGAAATTTCTATGTATGTATGGGTATCTAATCGAAACAACCCCTACAAAGTTAGCGGTTTTGTTTGGTGGGCGAGTGCTGAAGTTTAAAATTTGTTTAGCGTTTAGTACGCACCAAAAATACGAGAAAGCATGCTTCTTACATAACAGGGAACCACCTTTAGTTAATATATACTAACATGAATAAACTACCAAAGATGGTTTTACATAAAATTTATTATGGTACGTTATAGAACCTTAAAAATTAATGTTTTTCGAGGCAATACAGTCTCACGGCGTGATTCGCTTTTACATTAACCGCACCTGATATCGTACTCGCTCTAGTCGTGTCATCTGACACCAAGTTGCATAGTTGCACACTGCCGCTCGTTTGATTTTTTCACTGCGCTCACAAGTTTGCGATCGACACTTCACTTTTTACTACTCGCGGTTTATGAGAGGCTGGGCACTAGTATCAAATGCCATTTATCATTTAATTTTTAAATGAAATTCTTATCAAAGGCAAGAACAGATATCTTTTTGTTGCCTTTGTAGGTTAATCTGCAATTTAAGGACGCTAAATCCAGTTTGATGTATACTTTTTGTGATTGTTAGGGCTAAAAAAAAACATTACTTTCAAAGGGGAAATGAATTTACTTCGCGGGGGGTCTACACCAAGAGATGAACCATGCCTTAACATGCTTGAGAATTCCAAATCCGAAACAAAATAATTATAAAGCACGCTTTCACGATTAACCCTTTCACTCCCAGCGTCAATAATGGAGACATATTGTGTAGTTCTAACTTTTGAGTCTGTAGACGAAATTGTATGGTGTGACCATTCAAATGAAACCTCTTCAGCAGTACTTTTGCATGGTACCATTTGTTCTAACTTTTTAGTCTGAAGACGAAATTCTATGGCGTGACCATTCAAATGAAACCTCTTCAACAGTTCTTTTGCATGGTACCGTTTGTTTTTCAACATTTTACAAAATGAAATTTGGGAGTTTATCTTGAATTTTGATGTTTGACACTCTTGGGAGTTAAAGGGTTAAACGTCTTCTTGAATAAACTAATTGGTAATTTTTACGAAAACAAGATATATGAATACCTTCTTAAATATGAGTACTACTATTTAATCCATTATTGTTTAGTAAACAAATCTACTTCACAGATTTAAAAAACTTGTATTCTATCATTCCCCCAATCCGCAACAACGATATTTCCCTGTGTTGTCACGGCCACACCCTCGGGCCTTTTGAACTGTCCTCTATTATTTCCCTCGGTTCCAAATCGAGTCAGAAACGAACCATCATCGTTAAATATCTGTATCCGATGATTGTACGAGTCGCTCACGATGATGTGATCGTCGGCGTCAGTGGCGATTCCGGTCGGCCAATTGAGCTCTCCGTCGCCCCTTCCGCTCTTCCCGAACTTAAACAAAAACTGACCATTGGAGCTAAACACCTGAACCCGATCGTTTCCGAAGTCGGTCACAATCACGTGACCTTTACTGTCGACCGCTACACCAGTTGGGCAGTTGAACTGACCATTACCATCGCCAAGGGAACCAAATGACAATATTATCTGGCCTTCTTGATTGAAAACAATTACACGAGCATTGCCACGATCCACAACAAACAGACGTTCCTCGCTGTCGACTGCCAAGCCGTACGGCTGGTATAAGCGTTCACTCTGCATGGATCCCTTGCCAAACTTTTTGATGAACTTGCCTTCTTTCGAAAAAATCTGCAAAAACAGTATTTTAATTAAAATGCGTGGTGTGATAGCCTAATTTGTCAGGCAAATCGTGTTCCAGACGTCAAATTGTGGAGACAAAGAAGAAATTCCTACAGCGTCGCAGTGCGTTTCCCTCATTCCTCACTTTCTGACTGACTGACTGACTAATTCACTGACGAATGATTGACAGCTAATTGACTGACTGACTGACTAACTGACGAGTGATTGACTGACTGACCGACTGATTGACTGACTGACTGGCGAACGATTGACAACTGATTGACTGAATGACAGACTGATCGACTGACTGGTTGATTAAATGACTGACTGACTGCCTGACGACTGTTTGACTGATTAATTTACTGCCTGACTGATTAGTTGAATTACTGAATTCTCGATTGATTGATTGATTGATTGATTGATTGATTAAATAATTGTTTCAATAACTAACTGATGAATAACTTGGACTTGGCTTAGGGATGACTATTTTGTGAAAATACAAAACTGAATCCTTTGCCGTAGTGCCAGCCTTGCATTCACTTTTGTATTTTCACATTCAAGTGACGCCTGGCACGAGATCTTTATCAAGGAAGATCCGGAAACTACCAGCAAGTTTAATTTCTGCGTCGTGTGGACCTCTGCATTCAATGGTTTGACTATTTAGTATTCGGACTTCTTGAAACACACACCTGGATTCTGTTGTTCATCGTGTCCGCAACAACAATGTTCCCTTCGCGGGTGACAGCCACTCCACTAGGAGACTGGAAATGACCATCGCGACTTCCGGGCGACCCAAACCGGAAGCGGAAATTCCCATCCATGTCAAACACCTATCAAACAACAGACAAAGACATGCACTGTCATACTTTCTTTACTTCAAGTCGCTTACCATCCTAGCGAAAACACAATTAACTTCATTGTTGATCCCAAACGATAGCTTACAACAAGGCACATGGTCAAGCCCAAATCATACCGTCCAGAAGGACGTCGGACACCTTATTGAGACTTATATAACGGAGTAACTGGTTAGCTTTCAGTTACGGTTAGGGATAGCAGTTTATTTTGTTAAATTTAGGACTAAGCAACCCGAGAAGCTAGGTGGTACAGTGGTACGGTAGGCTATGTAAGCCTAAGCCTAGCTGAGGTCACAGGTTTAATCCTGAGTGAGGATTTTAGACATTACGTTATATAAGTCTCAATAAAGTGTCCGACGTCCTTCTGGACGGTATGATTTAGTCACAACCAAGGCACATACCTGGAGGCGGTGGTTGCGCGAGTCACTAACAATGACGTGACTGTCTTGATCCACTGCCACCCCCTGGGGATCACTTAGCCTTCCAAACTTAGACCCACTCCCCGCGATAGCTTTCTTTGCGCTTCGCGCGCGAGGCGCGATGTCCCCGATGTTTATGTCCAGCGGGAATCCTTCCACCATTTGTCCACGCGCGAACACAGCAAATGAGAAGATGCCATTGAAGTATGGATGGTATGCTGTGTAGGACTGACCATCAGCTGGGATTGAAAAGGATGAAATTCACAAGTCTGAGTAACATAATTTCTCCTTACAACACCGAAACATAATTAAGCAGAATATACTGAACTGATCAGCAACGCCAGATAATGCGTATGCACCATAACCATTTCTTCCCCATCTCTCTTCTTATCCTCACAATGAACCAATCACAGACAAAAGCAAAAACGTGCAGCTAATGCAAAATGGCGGAGGCGAGCGTGGTGTTTCTACGCCTACCCCGCCGTTTTGAAAGTGGAGGGTCCCTGGGGACGAGGTTGCAAAACTGGTTTTGGTTTTGCTCTTGGTCGCTCCTCTTGATCAGGGTTACAGTAGCAGTACGCTTACTGTGATTGGCTAGAACATGTTGCACATGGTTTTTTTTTAAACCAAAAATATCCCGTAATTTGTCTTTTTGTCTGATAGTGTAAAATTTTATCTTACACAGGCGAAAATCTTAATTCTAATGCGGCAAGAGCTGCGACAAATTAGCTTCCCAAGAGTACTCCCACCAATGTGGCCTGGGTTCGATTCCCGGCCTCGGCGTCATATGTGGGTTGAGTTTGTTGTTGGTTCTCTCCTTGCTCCGACAGGTTTTTCTCCGGGTACTCCGGTTTCCCCCCTATCCTCAAAAACCAACACTTCCAAATTTCAATTAGATCTGGAAAGTGTCCCCAGTTGGTACTCGCGTGCTAAATACATGTGTGAAATGAAAGAGAACTGGATGACGTAATGCATGAAGTGGACAGGTCGCCAAGTCACCCCACAGGGAGTCCAGGCTTGCAACAGGAATTCTCACTCGACAAAAATATAAGGATTTTCATGGGATTTTATCACGAGTTTGATAAAAATAAACAGCAATTAAAGTGTTCATATTTCATTAAATAATGTCTATCTGTTGTTTCTTGGCGGCTTTATGGCTTCTAAACTCACGATAAAATCCCAGACAAATCCTTATATTTTTGTCGTTGAGAATTCCTGTTGTGAGCCTAGGCTCCCTGTGGTCCAGGAAAAAAATCTGCCATTAAAAATCAACTTAGTTATGGCGTTTTGTCAGCTGGCGGAAACAAGTAAACTGAGCCTTTGGGAATTTAATACAAAGAGGTGTAAGTATCACTTATGCTCACTCACGCGATTTTTAATGTTATTATCCGACAATCTAACTTCATTTTGATTAACGGAAAGAGTTATTTAATTAATTTATTTGAACGATACGATATTAAGCATGGGAAACTCAAACGTTATGTTGGACTAAGATAAACTCAGAAATGACTTTTTTTTTTCAGATAAAAAAATAGAGAAAATTTGCGCGTTTCGGGTTACACTAAAAAAAATGCAACTGGGCGTGAAAAAATAAGTTTTTTCTTTTAAGGATGAAGAAAAGAAACGTTTACCTTGATGAATTATTTCGGGAGGAAGCAAAACTCCGCTGACGTCTCGTAATTCCACGGAAATTGGAACTTCTTTCGGAGTCATATATTCTGATTCGTTCGCACTTCCATTTGTGGAAGGAATCTCGATGTCTTCTAGCAACAAATATTGACCGTCAGCTTTTAGACTACCCAAAGACTGATACAGCGTGTTCTCAGCTTCCTTATTATCCACTTCGTAAATTAGTTCAGCGTTTTCGTGTGGCTTGCAATCAAGTTCAGTATTTTTCAATTCTGTTAATCTCTTTGTGATGTGAGCTTTAAGCGAGAGCAGTTCCACTTCGTTGGCGTATTTTAAAACCTGCTCTGAAAAATCGCAGCCTGCTCTAAACTTAGCGAAATCGTCTTCCAGTTTGTCTTTTTGGCGCCGCAAGATAGCTGCTTTGGCGTTGTGAATCTTTTGTACTTCCGTCAAAAGTTTTGTCTCTCTTGCCTTTATAACTTTAATTTGCTGTAAAGCTGTCTCACGAATTTCCGCTTTTACTGTCGCGAGTCTGCCGTGTAGTGCATCAGAAATGCCTTGGATTTCTCTTATCGACTTTTCCAGTACTGGAACATTTCCCGCGCACTGCTCAAACAAGTTCTCCATAATCGTCTTCTGTTTTTGTATTTTCTTCGAGTCTTTGATGTAATCGTATTTGTGCTGGCGATGTTCGATAAGAACACAATCCCTGCATACTGCTTCGTTGCACGTCTCGCAGTAGTATTTCAGTTGCTCGCTGCGATGGATACTGCAAAATGCCGGCCTGTGTAAATCTTCGCCGGTATTGCTTTCGAGAAGCTCGGAGATTGTCAGAATCTTGTGTTCTTTCGTCTGACGAATCCTTTTGTGAACACTGTAGCATCTTTCGCAAAGGAACTCCCCACAATCGACGCATCTTGATGTTGCTGCAGACACGGAGTCGCAATTCGAACAAGGAACGGGTTCTTTGTCGCTCGAATTTATCAATGCAATATCTAACATGTTATCTAAGAAGGAATTAACCGGCAAAGCCTCAACTTCATCTCTTGAAACGTCTGCGTCTGTTTTGCAGTGCGGACAGACCAGAAGTTCATTTGGAGCGAGTTTATCGGCAAGACCTTGAACGCAAACTTGGCAAAACGAATGTAAGCATGGAAGAAGTTTCGGGTTTCGAATCAGCCTTTTACAAAGACTGCAATTCAGATGTCTTGATATGCTTTCGACGTTTACTCCGGCAATTATAGATGAAGACATTTTGTTCACGCTTAGTCAAACAAACGCTTTCAACAAACAGTTTGTTTCTCACGGCTGCCTCAACAAACTGTTTTTCAGTCCAATTCTCGCTTGAAAATCGTAAGCCGCTGAATATTGGGCTTTCAACTTCGACGTGTTAGCTTAGCAACAGCGAGGATAGCAACCGGCTAATTGTCGCTCGTTAAATATTCAGCACGAATTTGAAAGCTTAAGTTTTGGAATATAAATAAATCATAAACCCACGAATGACTTGCTTTTCTTGGTTTAAAGCGTAAATATAACAGCGAATCCTTGTAAACAGTTTTTTAAACGATTTCCTAACCTAAACTAACATTACCTCTTTCAAATGTTATCGTCGCTTATTATTTTTTCAAGTAAGCGCTTCTAGCCATTGAATACGGCGTTTTGTCGCCCTGAATCATATGGTGTCTTTTGACAGCTTTGCCTGCGATTTAATATGATATACAAGACGGATCCATTATCGCATTTGCATTTAGTCTTTTTTGTGATTATTTGTTCGCATCTATTACGAAAGAGGAAGTATCCTGCCAGCCTTGAGGAAGCGAAATGAAAATTAAGAAACTCCTTTGTCACGTTTATGCGGACAAAATATAGCGCCGGTATATTGTATTGTTTTTTTTTTGGCAGTAGTGTACAAGTTAGAAAAAAGCATGATATTATGAATTGAGGTAAATTATTTAAGGAAAGTGAATTTGCGTTTATCCAATGATATGACCAAAGATCTTTATTGGTCAGGTGCTTTTGTCAATCTGTTTCAACCGTCAATCACTAAAGCTGATTCAGGTGACAGGTGTTGCTAACAAGGGACGAAATTATATCCCAGGCGCGTGGGGTCTTGAGTGAAGTCTTAGGGACAAGACTATTAACTCGCCGCCATATTGGAAAGTCTTCTCTTCACGTCACGTTATATTTTGACTGCGCGATTTGAGAACCATTTTTGAAGCAAAGTAGCGTTAATTTTTGGACTTGTAAAAATAAAAATTACCAGCTTTTTTTTAATTAAGGCTTTGAAAGTCTCGGAATTGTCTGGAAGTTATAAACTTTCTAAATACTCAAAAAAGAAAAAAAGAACTCCGCTTCCCAGGCACTTTTAAAGAAATTCGTGGATATACCGAAAGGTACGTATTATCGGAGACGACCGATTTTAAGGTGATTCCATTGAAAAAGGAATTTTTACGATTTTCTAAAACTTGGTCCAGATGGTAATTATGTTATGAGCATCACAAAAATGAAATAAAAAATAGGGGTCACCGTGCTCGTTTTTGCACAACATGGATGGCCATTATAGTAACTATACGACCCGCGAGGTTTCATTACTGAACCCTAGTAATCAGACTATAATTTCTAAAAAAAAAATCATTGCTTGGATTAAAATAATAGAGCAGTTCAACAAAATTGACTTTGATCTTACATTATAAACTATTTTAGTTGACCAGAAATTAAGATTATGAAAGAAATTAAAGAATTCGCGGCGCGCGCGCATACCCAACACTACCTGAAGACGTGTTCTTTACAGCATTCAAATACAAATATTTCAAAGCAGAATTTTTAACTTTTCTTTAAATCGCGATATATTGTAGTCAACCGTGTATCATTTAAATTTCTGCATTAAAAATTGGGGGTCACCGTGCTCGTTGTCAAGCTATTGTTCCCGACCAGCGCGAAATCCTCTTTGTAATTGAATCCTTAAGGTGGCTGAACACAGTTTCACTGTACCTAAGCGTCATTCATTGTCATTTTAAAACCACTAACGTCTGGGCGTCCAAAATTGGTGAGGCATACGGTTAAGCAACAAGCTAAATATTTTCTTATTTTTGTTGAGCTTTTAGGCTGTTGCCATGGCAACACGGTGGATTGTAAATGAGCCTGCAATATTTGGTTTCGTTTATTTTCAGAAAATCTAGTCATTAGATTTTGTCCGTCATTTGACTCCAGTAAACTCGTAAAAATGTTCGTATGTTAATACTGGTCTCATGTAATTTTGACAGAGGGATCTTCCGTAATTTGTGGTTTAATATGTATAGGTTTTGTAAAAATCCCCTCTGTTAGATTTCAAATTTTTGATGGCAGGCGAGTTCGGCATATTCGGAACTATTATTGTGCCAAATTTCGTGAAATTCTAATGAGTGGTTTCGTAGAAATCAGCACGTTTCCAAGGAAAGTCGCTAAAACATCCAGTCACAATTTTTTGGTCAACTGCGCATGCGTTGGATTTGACTGGGTTCTCAATCCAAAGACAAAACGACCAAAAATGTGGTGTATTTCTTCAATGGTTCGTTATATTATCTATTGATTTAACAAACATTTTTACAAACAACAAATTGTTTGATTTTAAGACGATAAACAACACTTTTGCGATCCACGCTGGGCAAAATAAAATGATCGCTGAACGCCACGCTTGTTTTTCTCAAAACTCTGCGCGCGCTAACTCGCGTAAGCAGCTGAAATTTGAAGAGCGCGCGCAAACTGTATTCAGCCACCTTAAAGGAAACCCTCTTGCTTCGGAGTGCGCGCGCGCTCGTGCACGCGCAAATGACGCAATTTATTATGCGCAGTAGTGATGCGCAATGCAAAACTAGGGAATCACCTTAAGCAGTAAGGACAAGATAGATAGGGGGGGGGGGGGGGGGGGGGGGGGTGGGGAGTAGTGTTTTCTGTATCAGAGTCCGGCCCCCCCCCCCCCCCCCCCCCCCCCAATCAAAAATTGCTGAATCCGTCTCTGGGTTTTGTTGTCGTTGTGGTTCAAAACGGTGAATCTTAACTAGTGTTAAAGGTTTCATTCACGTTACCAGAACCACCATTTTAAAGTGCTGACCAAACTAATCTCGACTTCGGAAACAAAATTGGCTCTGTTCTTTGTTTATGTCCGTGTGGACCCCACTTTATTCTTACTGCGCGCCCTTGACAGAAAGCAAACGTCATTTGGCCAAACATCAAAATCAAAGAAAAATCCCAAATTAAGTTTTTTTTTTAAATATTGAAAAATAGACGGCACCATGTAAAAATACTGCTGAAGCGGTTCAATTAAATAATAATTCATTCATTTCTATAGCGCTAAAACTATAAATATTCTAAAGCGCTGTTACTAAAGGGCTATATAAAAATATAAAAATGAAATGAATCTATGTACAAGTCAAACTAGAAAATCAAGAAACGAATGCCGGATTTTATCCAGACTCAAAATTGAGAACTACTCTACATGTCTCCATTATTGACTCTGGGAGTGAAAGGGTAAAGGGAACGCAGACTTTCCAAAAATCTCAAGACCCCTCTAAAGGCTGGTGTTAAGCCTTTCTACACTCCAGTCCAGTTTTATTCCCATATAAGTAATTTACACCCCGGGGGGGATCGTCACCTTGTGGTGGTCGGGGACTAGCGAGTCTCAATGACCCATAGAACTATGCGGGTGGGAGTTTAGTCTCCTCTCCTGGTAGGGTCATCCAAGCAAGACAGGTCGAAGGGTAGGGGCCAGACAAAGTGCGATCCACTGGCCCCCCAGGTTGTGGGTTGGGCGCAGGCTAACAACCCTGCCCCGTAAAAAGCCAGCTGTTACGGAAATTGAAAACGTTGACGATACAACCCAAACTGGGATAACAGCTGTTGGGTCAAAGCTTGCGGGAAGCCCAAAAGCCGATAGCGCCGAAGCAACACACTCGGTGGGTAACATCGGCAGCGCAGAACAGGACAGGTTAGTCAGGCAGTGCGACGGCCTTATATGCCTTCTAACGCGGAGAGAATAACGATTACGATAAGAAATAATATACACACACTATAAGAATAATGCATGGTGTTACGCAGGTTGGAGGGTTGCGAAAATAGGAATATGGGAAAATTTTGAACAAGAAATAGGTGAAAAACAATTAAAAAAAATATATTTCGAAAATGGGATTATAAAAGTTACTTCTATGAAGCAAAGACCCTTAACTATGAGTCAGATTTAGAGACAGTGATACTTTAATTTTAATACAGGCGGAGCACACAGTATTTTTCGTTGCTTTCTACAGGTTGGCAGATCAGCCTTTTTAAAGTGCCTGAGGGCCTTTGTTACTCGCTGGGTATGGGGCATTCTTCCCCAGAAAAAAATTGAAGTTTTTTTAAAAGACTTGTAAAAACCCTTACCAAGTTGTTCGGTGGGACTTCACCTGTTGCTATGTGCAAATTTTTAGAATGAGACTAACTGATACATGTACACTGAAGACCACGGAATAAGACTCAATACGTCCCTAAATCAAGGTTCCTTTATTCACATGAAGTTATGTTTATAAAAAAGAGAGGCGCACAAACAATTAGTGTTATTTCTTGGAATCACAAGGGAATAGGTCAGGCTATTTTGGTACCTTTTTTGCTCATACCTTCATGTAGTGTTTGAAGTGATTTGTTTGGGCAAACAGGTATCAGAAACGAACGCAGCAGAGAGAAACAAAGTTAATCCTTTCACGCCCAGAGTCAACTGTAGAGATATGTAGGGTCGTTCTAACTTTTGAGTCTATGGACGAAATCCTATGGTGCGACCATTCAAATGAAACCTCTTCGGCAGTACTTTTGTATAGTACCATTTGTTTATCACTATTTTCCAAAATGAAATTTGAGATTTTTCTTGAATTTTTATTTTTGGCACTCTTGAGAGTTAAGGGTTAAGAGACCATCCACAAAATAGCCCGACCTGGCCCCTTCACATATGTCACAGAAGAAAACAAGTTTTATTGAAAAACGATCCACAACTTTAAATGGCGTTTTACCTCTAGATGTAATTTTCAGTTATTTCTAGCAATGTACACCAGCAAAGACACAAGAAATGCTAAACAACTGAACATACATACTCAGTCAACTTCAACTTCAAAACATAAAGAATGCCGTTACAAACTCTGAATTGTCTATGTGACGTGATAAGCGAGCGTAGTCCCAACGTAGCGCCAGGAGCCGATGGTAGCGTCCATAACTAATAAAAGCACTCATCCAAAAGCTTTAACAAAATGTTACTGCAAAAGGGTCTCAAACAAAAAAGTGGCTGAATAAAAAGTTCTTCACAAAGGATTCTCATCTTCGGTGGCGGCGTTCACGGTCACGTGATCTCGAGCGCTTGTCACGTGATCTCGACCTCTTATCACTATCACGTGACCTTGACCGTGACCGTCTGCGTCTGTGTCGTTTTTCCCTGGGTTCAGCTTCATAGTCGTCCTTGTCGCTGTAATGATGTTTATTTCCTGTTGACCTGAAATAAATTATGCAACAAATTATGTACATACTAACAAATTATCCTGTCTTTTATTTTCGCGGAGTTTAAAAAGCGCGACAAGCTAAACCTTGAGTCATATAAACTGGTTTTAACTGGAGTCTGTGGATCAAATCTTAAAGTGTGACATTTTCAAATGAAAGCTACTGAGCAGTACTTTCCTGCGGTACTGTTTATTAGCTGTACAAGGTGATTCTAACTTCTGAGTCTGTGGATGAAATCCTAAAGTGTGACCATTCAAATGAAAGCTACTGAGCAGTTCTTTCCTGTGTTACTGTTTATTAGCTGTACAAGATGGTTCTAACTTTTGAGTTTGTGGATGAAATCCTGAAGTGTGGCCATTCAAATTTCCAGTATTTTAAAAAATGACATTTAGAATTTTTCTTAAATATTAATGTAGGCTTTAAAGTCTCCATAGGCAAGTTCATCGTCTTGTTTGTCAGTCGCAAACAAAGTCTTTTTTATTTCTTATCTCTTGTGTTCGTAGTTTTCCGTTGAGGCCTGTCCGCAGATCCCTCCGTGTTTCCAGGTGCACGTCCCGACCCAGGTGCGCTCTCAGAACCGTTCTGGGTTTCGTTATGTACGTTTCCATCTACGACCACCTCCTCTTCCAAATCGAATTCCTCGCGCGGGTCCATGGGTGATCCACGAATGCCGTGTTTGAGGAGTTTCCAATCTGCGTAGTTTCTGGTGCGGATTTTTGTTCTACTTTTAGCGGTAATCATCAGTATCACCTTTTATGCCTATTACCACCAATGGTGTTGGGTTGTACAGGGGCGTGAGGCTGTGCTCTTATTTTTTGTTTGACAAGCACTTGGTCGCCTAGCTTGATTCGCATCTCGGCCGTTTGCCTTCTTTTATCTGCATACTTCATCTTAGCCTTCTTGTCTTGGTCACGAGACCGGATGTCGCTGTCGTCAACTGCCTTAGGCTCTTGTCCAGTTTCTGGGAATTTCCCTCGCAGTTCATGCCCGAACATGAGCTTATACACCTTATTCCAAAATGGCGGCCATTTTATTATTCTTTTATTTCCATGTAAATTAGCCCTCTTGGCCTCGTCAGCATGTGCAAAATACAAAAGAATTTTCAAGTGAAAATGAGGCCATGAGGGCTAATTAACATGCATATAAAAGAATAATAAATTGGCCGCCATTTTGGAATAAGGTGTATTAGGGCTTGAGCCCGTTGTTGGGTTCACGGTGGCCCTGTATGCACTGACTCCTCTTTGTACCTCGTCTCTAATTGGTTTTCGTTCCAGCTCTGCAATGCTTGCCTTCTGTTTTCAATTTAGATATAAATGAATCCCACGATTCGTCTCTGCCTTGTTTGATTCGACGAAATTTGTGAATATTTTACAACTGATTCTGCGATTCCTTGAATTTATCCCGCAACGCTTCGATTGCTCCATCTAAATCCTCTACTGTGTCGTCAAGGTCTTCAAAAGTGTCGAGCGTCGCATCTCCTATCGAGACCAGGAACAGCGACCGTTGTTGTACCTTGTCCGTTTAAGCATTCAGATGAAGCGGTCGGCGTATTTCACGAACCGGGCGAACACCGTTTCGGGATCTTTGTGAATGTCAAACTCGGGAAATTGCCTGTGTCCAAGTGCCTTTGCCATTCCACATCCTCGTCAACAATTTAATGTTCGTTGAGTCCTGTGTTACGCTAACCGTCCGTTTATAATCATGTAGTCCACTCATTGCTATTTTTAAAAAACCCTGCTATTTCCCGCCGATCCCGGGGTAACCCTCGCATACCGGATCTAGGATCCAGTTTCTGCGCGGTCATAGGTCACGACTTGAAGGATTCAATCAGCAACACTTACCTTCTTTCAAGCAGCTGTAACTCCAGTCCTTGAAGACAATCTTGTAACGACTGAACAAGTACCTGACACAGAAATAACACAGAAATAACACATATCTATCTCATCTTAAATCCATCTTTTACTCTACTGCCACGGCTTGGAACTATACTTCAGACACGCAGTCTTTCCAAAAAAGCAGTGTGAGCTATGTTCTAACAAACTGAAGCAGTTTTCTTTGTTGTAAATGGTTTGAACCCAGGAGTATCAGTAGTCTGTCGAGTGTGATCGTCCGGGTGAGTGTAGTTCTCAAAAGAACTGTTGTTGTTGACGTTGACTGACGTTTTGACAACCTGAGCGGAAGTCATCTTCAGAGTCAGGTGAATTGTCAGTTGATGGTTTATATGTCAGATTATTGCTGTCATTGGTCACGGCTAAACTGACCAATGACAGCAATAACCTGCCGATTCACAATTCACTCTGAAGATGACTTCCGCTCAGGTTGTCGAAACATTAGTCAATGTCAACAACAACAGTTCTTTTCAGAACTACACAAACCCAGTTTTCTTTGTATAAACGGTAGTCTTTTACAATCATTGTCTTGTAGGTTTTCTTATACATACTAATTATTTCTCAGCATAGTAACAGAAAAGGGGCCTAACCACCCTCATAAACCAGAGGGTAAATGAAACTTCCACTACCATATCAAACTTATTTACGGTGGCTAATTTAACTCATCAAACCAAATTTTAATGTTTCATTCACTAGTTCATTTTACATTTATTACCACCGCTACATCCCCCCCCCCCCCCTTCTCCACCACCCTGGGCAACAATTGACTGGCCTGTCATGGGTATCAAGACCCCTAACACCTCCCCCACCCCCAGCTATCCTGCCCACCACCCCCCACCCCCCACCAGACTTGCAGACTGCTTCAACAATACTCATGGTCTATTGTTCTTACAGTTTGCCTTACCTGGCATCTCTCCTCCCCAGCTGTTGGTGATTGTTTGATAAGAGAGATTGCTCCAACTAATGTTTCTATTCCACTTTCATAGTCGCCTGTTTTAAAAAAAATATAACAATTCTATTATAAACTGATTTCAAGTTGTGATTTTTATAATCGACTTCCATCTTGAGTTGTTTGTTATCATATAACCCCGTGCGTGCGTTCTTTTCAAAACTATTTCAAAAATGCCCGTAAGAGGGCCGTATGTATTTGTGCAAGCATATGCATTTCTAGGAAAAAGCTGCATGGCCCTACTACAAAATCGTATGGCCTCGTTAAAATTGAAACAATTTTGTCTCCAGATTGGTCATATGATAAAATACTTATTGATTAAATTAGGGTTTTTCTTCAACCCACTTGAAACACTTCCTCGTGTTTGATATACCATTACATAAAGCTTTGTCCAACAAAGTTTAAGGGCTTTCAGGGTTTCTATCCAGAGGAGTTACAAATAATTTTTTGCTTGCAGTAGACACCAGAAAACCTCTTTCTTACATAAACTGCTAAACAATAAATTAAACACCTATTTCAAGTTCCAAACAACGAAGTAAATAACAGTCCAGGATACATGAACGTCAGAAGAATTCCTTGGGTAAAATAGTTACATGTTTTGTAAATTTTCCAGTCCATCACAATGAAAATAATATGGAGATCAGAAGGGAGAAATTCATTGTACAATGAAGTCAAATTCCAAGCAGTTAAAACAGCTCACCAGCATTAGCATCAGACATGGCTCTCTTGATGGCACTACTGGCAAGCATCTGATTTCTCTTCATCGACTCATTGAAATCATCTCCTACAATACATGTGACACATTTATCAGTGACTGATGGAACATCATAAGGGTAACAGCTAAAAAATGCTAAAACTGTGTAGTGAATACAGCACAAAACATTGCGCTATAAGGATAAAAGTATCACAGAGTTCTTTTTTGGTGTTGAGCCTTTGAAGAGGTAACAACAACTGTGGTGACTTGAGTCTTCATTAATATCACTGATATTTCAGGCAGTTATGAAGAGTGTGAATTTGAATTACCATTTTCCACCTGTTAGGAGAACCCTGCTT
Source organism: Dendrophyllia cribrosa (assembly GCA_024195265.1). Lineage (NCBI taxonomy): Eukaryota > Metazoa > Cnidaria > Anthozoa > Scleractinia > Dendrophylliidae > Dendrophyllia > Dendrophyllia cribrosa. The sequence continues at coordinate 14,062,493 of JAJLRJ010000009.1, read as the reverse complement.
TTCGTACCTACGTTGTTGAAACCTACATCCCCTCAGGTTAATTAAGAAGGTGGCAAGCTTATAACATAACTCACACATAATTTCTTTATTTACCTCAATAAATGATTAATGCATGGCAAACTAGCCCATGATGAAAATATGCATTCTGATTGGTTCCCTGAGAGGTCCGAATTTTGCAATACGGACTGCTAAGATGGACCACTCGTGAACTCATTTTGCCAAATTCATTTTTTATGAAACATTCAACAAAAGAACACTGCTTTCTGTTAAGTTGAAACATTTTCCCTTATTTCTGGTAGACAATTTTGGTTAAACTTTTCACAAAGTGGCCTGAAAAAATGCAAGTATATGCTTAACTTTGGTGCAAGTGTTTGCCAAGAATGGATGCATTAGTATGTCAACAAAATTTACAAATCCATTCTAATTCTGAACTAGCTTGTTTGGTCCATATTGGGCTTGGTTTATGAACTTGCAAACAAAGAACACTACTAATATTTCCCCAATATGGTCCTCACACTAGTTCAATAACATCTATGAATTGCAAAAAAAAAGGGTCTGTACCTGGCCTGGGCATAAACTGTGACATCATGTCCATTCTACTAACACCAGGGCCTCCAGCTGCTAGGAATGTCTCTGGCTGAAAAACAAAAAGCGACACAGGCATCAGCACAATGATAAGCACGACAAATAAAGCTTATTATTAGACTGTGACGGAAAGAGAACATGCAAAATATCGGAGGATATTACACAGTAGATTGCCGTATCACACCTTAGCATTGTGGTTTCAAGACACAAGCTATTATAAAGTTGAATAATATATCCCTTATTTGATGGTTTAATAGATATGTGCGGACTATTACTCATAACATACTCATAAAATATCCGCGTGTATTGAATAAGGTGTATGTAATGACACGAGAAAGATGCATTGTTCATTGTGTCATGAGCTTGGGACAATGTCCACAAGGATGTTTCACAGGCACAATCAGCACTATTCCAAAACTACCAAATGAGAATGTACATGTATGCATAACTGGTATTTTAAATTAAAACCAAACTTACTGGTGGGCCTTCAGGGAAGAATGCTGGATTTACATGTGGTGCAACAGGAGGTTTGGGAAACTGTGGAACCATACCTGAAAAGTGCAATAAAACTAGTGAAATCAAAACCACTTTCCTCCTAAGTAAAAACCAACGTATACAGTGTAAACCGCACCTTTTTGCCCAAAATGTTTGCTCAAAATTGAAGGTGCAGCTTATCTGAGAGAACATCTGCAAAAGGTTACAGTAGTTTCTGGTGATACAAGTCGAACATACTTTTTGAGCCTTGAAATTAAGATTTTCTTTATTATTTTGAGGTGTACATGTATAACTTGTTTCTCCTACAGAGCTGCAAAATATACCTGTGTTAAAACAATGTTCACTATCTTTGTCATGAATTTTGAAGCTTTTAGCAACAAAGGAACACACAAAATGAACGAAAGAACCCAAAGAAAAGAGTCTGTAAACAAGCAGCCATCTTGGTCTACCTTTGTAACCAGGCTAAATACAACATGTGCTCAAAAAATGTGCATGGTTAAAAAGAATGCAGTTGTGCTCGAAAGTGTGGCAGATTTGTTTTTGATACAGGATGATTCAATGGATAGAACCAAAGTTTAGCTCATGTTTTGTAGAGCTAATTCTCTAACTTACCTTTTTATTTTAAAAAACTTTTTACCCCAAAATTTGAGCTTCAAAACTCAGGGTGGGGTTCATCTGCAAATGCAGCTTATATACTGGCCTTTACGGTACTATATTACAAGTACCAATGATAATAACAAAAATCCCCCTGATTCATTCAGTGCACTCAATGCATAACACTTTTTGTACAGCTGTAGAAACTCAATAGTCAAAGTAATGATATACAAGATACTGATAAATTATTTCACAAAATAAAAAAAAATTACCTGGAGCCCTATGATCTGAAATGGGACCTGCTCCTGGTGGAGGGGGTTGCTATAAAAGTGAAATAAAAAAAGCATCAGTGAGCAAATGTCTTGTGGTAAATAATGAATACCGTATTTATTCACTTATAAGACGCACTCGGTTATAAGACGCACCCTAAACTTTTGAAGGCGATTGTGACAAGTAAACAAACTGAAAATTTCACCCAAATACCCTGTTATAAGACGCACCCCAAATTACGAGATATTTTGTTGAACACGCTCGCTTTACAAACAACAAATTGCTTTCAAAAGCTACGAGTCCAGCCAGATTCTAAACATGGACGAGACCCCAATGAGATTCGAGTTGCCTGCCACGAGAACACTAGAGTTTACTGGAAGCCGAACAGTACCGATCCTTTCCTGTGGCGGCGATAAACAAAGCTTCACGGTCGTCCTAGCGGTGAAGGCGAACGGAGAGAAACTGCCACCGAAGGTGATATTTAAAGACGTTCGTCAGCTGCGAATCGAGGTCCCGAGGAGAATGCAGGTTTCTGTGCACAAGAAGGCCTGGATGGACAAAGAAGGTACTTTGTTCTTTTTACTGTTTAGTTTTCAGAGTATTCAATTACGGCCACGAATTATTTGAAGTCCGTTTTGGAAGTCAAGTTAACCTCACAGCCTGGGAGCGAGGTTAGGAATTTGTTCGATTGTTTCTGACGTAATAATTTCAAGCACGTGCGTTTTAGCACGTTCGCTCTTTGTTGAAATTGCCACGGCTTGTTTACAAACTTGTTCACCGTAAGTTCGCCGTAGCAGTGCTGTAGCAGTGATATTACAAAGTCTAGTTTTTCACGAAGTCATATCTCAGTTGTTTTTCTAAGCGTTTAAAGTTTGTTAAATTTGTTGTTTCGAGCGCGTGCTTTTAGCATCGTCGCTTCGCTTCATCTCGGGTTTGTTTACGTTCAATACTGTCAAAACGCTAATTAGAAAATCATGTTTTATTAGAGTCTAACCAGAGTTTCTTTTTTAATTTTTAGGAACTAAGGAGTGGATTCGAAAGAATCTTCGATTCACGCCAAAGCATTGAGGGCTTCTTGTGTGGGATTCCTTCCGCGCACATTTGACTGATGCCGTAAAAGATCTTCTCGCCAGACGAAACGTCGATGTTGCCGTAATTCCCGGTGGCCTTACTCCAGTCCAGCAACCCCTGGACAAATGCATCAACAAGCCATTCAAAGCGAAGATCTTGTTTATTCATTCTCATCTTAGTTGAACATTAATTATAAGGAAATTGGAAAAGTTAAATTTTGTTGCGGGAAAATACTCGGTTATAAGACGCACCCCGAGTTTTGAGAAAATTTTTATCGAGCAAGCACAAATTTTCGTAAAAAATGGTGCGTCTTATAAGTGAATAAATACGGTACTTAATGACTGGTCATCAGGGAAACAGTAATTTTTTTTCCGAGAATTGAGATTCGAAGAAAACAAAATTCACTGTTTCCCTCATGACCAGTCATTAAGTGATTTGTTATATAGCAACACAAGGCATCATAATCATGCCACCTTTTGCGGCGGTCTGATCATGTGCGCAAGCGGGCAACAGTGCAACTCAAACTCAAAGAGGCTGTTTTGAGTTTATGACCACAAATTTTCTTGTGTAGCCAACAACTAAAAAGCTAATAGCAGCACAGGTGGCCAAATTCATACAGTACTTGTATTTGTGAAACATAAGAAAGAGTACTGTTGTGCAGGGGTGTAGCTAAGAAAAAACTGAGCAGGCTCATTAACAAGCCCAGCCAGTTTTTCTGGATTGTGCAACTTCAAAATCACCCCATGTCTTTGTTTTCTAGTGAAATTTCAGCTGGTGAAATTAGCCGGTGGCTGGCTCTTAGCTACATCCCTGGTTGTGTAGCTTCCATCTAACTTAACAAAATTAAGGATTAAAGTCACAGACTCTTGAACAAATTAGTAAAGCGTAATAAATAAACAGCACTGCAGAAAAATTCCAACTACAAGTACTAAATATATTTTATTTGAAGGAGCAACCTTTACGGTTTCATCCAAACTCACAAGTTAGTTCTAGGTTACAATAATTAGGGTAATTTCTTGGGTGCTTATTACAACTAAGTTTCTTCGAGCAAGTGGGTTCAAGGGGATGTTTAATTTTAACTGGGACATTGGGAAGATTTAAGTGAGGAGATATTTGTTTGAAAGAACACAGTGTTGCTATATTATGATCTCACTGTTCTTACCGGTGGGAGATGTACTTGAGGTGGCATGGGGCCAGGAGGTCTGTCCCCAGGAGGAGGGGGTCCCATGGGGTAGTACGCGGGGGGATGTTCCCCATGATAAGGGGGCATCCCAGGTGGAGGATGTCTCGGCATTCCCATGTGTCCAGGACCTGCAGGATAAAAATAAAAACAAGTTTATTTGGTTTTGTGGTTGATAGCAAAGGGTGACATTTCAAGGCCCAATATAGTGATCAGGATCTAATGTCTTCTCAAAGTGCACCTGCAAGGCAAACACCTCCCTAAGCAGTGATGGAAATAGTTTTTCTTACTTAAAACAATGTGTGTCCTTTCATGTATTCATGTAAGCATGGTACAGTAAATTACATAAAAATCACCTACAGGTGACTCTCATCTTTTCAAACACTTTGCTTGACTCTCTTTTTTTCAGTTCTGACATCACAGATTTTATGTGTCAGGTTACATCAACTCTTTATAACCCAGACAGCCAGGGCTGGTGCCAAGGATGTCTGCCTTACAGAGAGTTCCCTATACATGTAGATGTATGTTTAACATTCTCCTTACCCATCCAGGGTCCACCACGCCCCATATCCCCAGGCGGTGGTCCATGATCAAACCCTCGTCCCATTCCAGGACGCACTGGAAATCCGCCGCGCCCTCTGAATCCTCCACGGTTGAATCCAAATCCTCTGCCTCCACCTGGCTGGTATCCTGGACCGTCATGTTCCGAGTGCATGCCTCCCGCAGTGCCAGGGTTATCTGTGAAATTCATTGCAATGTTTTGCCAGAAAATTATGTACTGCCTTTTTGTGAACTAAGGCCAAAGCTACTTTTGCACCTATGAACAACTCATCATCAACCATTTTATTCAGAAAAGTATGGTTAGAAATGTCAACAATTTTTGGTGATTTCTCTATCTTTTCTCATTTATTTTGCTCATAACACTACTAATGAATTTAGGAACACCACCATTTCAGGGTTCCTTCGCAAATAGTGTTGAAGTAAAAGAATTAATGGAGGCAGAGAAATTGCTTTAAATTCTTGAAAATTCTCATAAAGCTTTTAGTGGTGAAAATCAGACTTTAACACTTCTAAGAAATAGTAGTCCTTACTTTTTCTTGACTGGGCTTCAAACTGCTGTAAAAACTGTTTTGTTGCTGGAGTGACCATAGGAAACTGTGAATGAATCTCCCTGAGGAAAAAGAGGGGAAAAAAGTATGACACACTTATTACACAATGCACACTGTACACTTGTCCACTGCTGGGTTAAAAAATTTTGTTAATAGGTTTTTCCCTGACATTTCAAATTCACCCATTTATACACCATACACTATCCATTGGCTAAGTCTCTATCCAGTAGTTAGCACAATTAATTAGTTTTGTTAATGTTTATCTACTGCACAGTGGTATATCCAGTGGATAGCATTATCCACTCTTTAAAAACTGGCCCTGGTTGTTCAAAAGTTGGATAGCGCTATCCACCGGATAAATCACTATCCAGTGGATAAGTATTAACAAAATCCATTGTGTTCAGGGTTGTCATTAAGGGCCATCACCCGTATCACCTGTTACGGGGGAGTGCACTTGATGGGACCTTGATGTTACAGGTGATCTTGCCTGTTATAGGTTAAATATACTGACAAAGCAACAAGCTTGTTACGGGTGTTAAGATCAGAGCAACGCCTGTCTCAAATCTTCATGACAGCCCTGGTGTTATCCGCTGGATAGTAATTTATCCCGTGGATAGGGCTATCCACCTTTTGAACAACCGGGTCCTGGGCTCTAGCATCCTACATGTACATTTCCTGGTTCTTCTTAGAAGCAAAAAAATTCATGGGAGTTTTTTTGGGTATAAAAGTTTGGCTTCATTGCACCCCCCTTTTACTTAATTTTTTAACCTGAATACCCCCCCCCCCCCCCCCTGCCGCCCATCCCAGGGCATTATCCATCCTTCGACAATTGGGCCCCGGATGTAGCTGCACTTGTTGTCTGAATGTAACTATTTACACAGTTCCTGTAAACAAGGTTTTACCTACATTTTTGGCAATTTTTCATTGACAAGTTGGACTGATGTATCCGAACCAAGCTCAATCATAGCAAACCTGAAAAGTCAAAGAAAAATTGTAATTACTTTCTAAGTTATGACAATTATGGGAAAATTCATACTTTTATGTGTAAGTTGCTTGTGGAGTTAATTTAGCTTTTATTACTCACCATTTATTGCAGCCATAAAAAACTTCAGAGCTTTAATCTTGCAAAAATAAATCATCTTAATATTTAATTTTATGGTACATTTTTTTTGTTCTTAAAATGGCCTAGCCTGCAAACTAGCCAGTAACCATCGTTTGTTTTTATGAATAACTTTGCACTCTTATGAAAATCTATAAAGGACACACCTGTTGTTTCAAATTTGAATCTTATTTCTACTTTGGCAGTACATGTAAATGAATGCAGAAGTGTACTGAATATTTTTTTAAGCAACTATGTCAAACTATGAAGTTGCTGTCAAACAATTTTCAAGAATAAAAATTTAAATCTTTGAACAATGAACTTCTTTCCCTGCTAAGATTGTAAAGATCTTGCATGATTTGATGCAAAACGTTTACAAGACCACGTATAGAAAGGGAGTAATACAGGATTTGCAATGATGGTACATTTATTACAACAATAATTTTATAATACATGCACCAATCATTGATATTTGTATCCAACACAATGTCAATATATACTCACTTGTGATGGCCAAGCTCTTTAGTAAATACTTGCTTTCTTTGATTTAGTTATAATAAATTCACAATAAGGTATCTCTTTGTTGACAACCAAAAGACCTTGCTACTGACAGCAGTACAAAATGTTACTACATGTACAACTGTAGGTACTTTAAAATCAATGGAAAATGACGCAGACAACTTTTTGCAAACTTTTCTTTTCAGTCTGAAAAGCAGCCAATCAACAGATTCCATGTTGTTATAACATCAGACTTTTTTCACAATGGGATAGCAAAGACCCAAAATAGACAGGCTTTTAAAGACAAATTTCCGACATAAAACAAAACTGGAAATCGTATGATTGCGATTTGCTGTAAACAGCAGAGCCCATCTGGCCAAAAAATATATACTTATTGGCAAAGGTGTAGCGAGGCGATTCAAATTTTCAAGGTTTATGTTCTTTTTGTGATTAAGCTGAGCAGAATTACTGTTATAATTAATGCAATTGTCTGGAATTGAGTGAATTGCAAAAATGAACACTGAATTTAAACAACTCAACATCTGATAAACCAAAATTAATTTCTTTGAATTGTAGAAGCTCTGTTTTGTTCTATTATTTTTTTGTTGACAAAAAGCTCATTATCAAAACACTTGATTGCTGACTTTTGAGATATAAAGACAAAAAAAGCAAGTGTCAGCTGAAAATATCGTAAGGCTAAATAAAGGAGTTTGAATAACAGGAATGTACAAATACCGGTAAACAAAGTAGATCATTGGTGAACTGTAAGTAACAGATTCATGACTGCAATGTGCAGTTTATTTATTTTCACTGTACAGTACACTTAAATTTACAAAATACAGATAATAATATTTCAGAGTTTTGCACCAAAGGCAGCTAGAAAGAGATACAGACACACCAAGCATACCCCAAATTTCACAACAAACATAACTGCTTCTTAGAATGGAAGCAAGATTTACATGTACCATACAGGGCAAAAATAAATGTGTTGTGTTTAACTACTACAATTAATATTGACAATAATTCCTAAATAAAGGTAGACATTCCAACACAAACTCATTACTTACTAACACTGGTTATTACCTAAGTACAGGTATACAATACTAAATAGAATCTGCTTTGTGGATAAATTAGCAAAATAAAATAATATTATCATATGATAATATTTTTTATAACATTTTACTCTGATAGAACTATATAAACCTATACAATGTTTTACTGTACAAAATAGGTACATTCAAGTTAAATTTAAATAATATATTTTTACAAAATGTTATTTGATTTAAATAGTGGGTAAAGAAAAATATTTATTTTCAAGTTTAAGGTCATTGCATTCTCTATAGTACAAGTATATGTTCTCTCTCTTTACAAATTTTGCTTGGATATAAAGTTTTCTCTTTCGTTTACAAATTTGACATGACCATTTTTTTGACAAAGGACAATGGAATACAAATGAGATTTTTCAACGGTATTCTCGGTAGCTTATTAGAAGTATTCTTTTGGTGTATTCTTCCTTGCGTGATCCCGTCCCTGTACCCACTGCTGTCACTCAATAGCAGAATAAGCTGTGAGTACAGTAACATAGAGTCAGTATAGAGTCGGTAGTGACTGCTATCAAATGTTGCTTGCAAAGCATACATCTGGACGCAGAAACAGGTATTGCTACAATAGCCAAAGAAATGGTACAGGTTGATTGCAGTTCAAGAAAAGGGCATGCATTCAAGAACTTGGGAAATGAGATGTTTGTATCTGGCAATGCCTTGTAATATAAAGCAAAGAATGCTTTTTTCTTCATTATGTGGGGGTTTCATTATTAAAATTAGAAAGGCAACCTAAGAAACATCTTGAGACAACTTTGAATAGGTTTTCAACTTTGCTTTCTAAGGGTTATGTCACACAAGCCTGCAGGGCTTGATGCAACAGTTTAAAACACAGCTTTTGAAAAAAAAAATCAACAGTTTATAGAAGCTGCAAAGGAACAAGTATAGCAACAACTCATCAGGAAAGATGTTAAAACCCTCACATTCAAGTTTTAAAGTCCCACTCATATTGTTCATTACATCTGACTTCAATTTCAGCACTATTTTGTATTATACATAAGCTGAAAACTAAAAGAAATTTCATAGTACACTTAACCAAAGTGTAACGCATGTGGTTTAATAATGAATGAAGCCATGCGCATTTTACCAATCCAACTCACCCTTTAGATTGACCATTAGTTCTGTTCTCAAAGAACTTGATATTTATGAGGTCTGTTACACCACACTCTTGAAGGGCTTCTGTCAGTTCTTGATCATTTGTCCACTAAACAAGAAAAGTGACCACAATGACACATAAATAACACTGGCATAGACTTGAGGTCTCAACTAAGAAAACTATTTAATATGTAATGAAAAATATCTTCCATGTGTTTCAATAAACTGATGGTAACATACTGTAAGCAGAAGTTTGGGAGAACAAGACAAACAAAAATCAAGACAAATAGATTATTTAACACACAGCACTACGGGGTGGAATAGATTGTGTCTGATTTACAGGCACATATTTACATATTTATTTTCTTATGTTGGCCTAAGGTTTCAGCTTGTAGTGCCAGGAGAAGTAAGGCTTTAAAAGGTCACACAATGGAAGATGTTGTTGTTGTTTGTTTGTTGTTTGTTGTTGTTGTTAATCAGCAGAATCAATAGTTTGTCCTTCAATCGGAACAGGAACATTAGCCCCCCTTTATCTTAACAATCAAAGTCATGATGTTCATAAGGCACAATGATAAAAACCTACCCATGTCAAGTTGCCGACGTATAGTGGACGCCCTTTGTTTCTTTCATAATAGCTGTGCGTTGTTCGGGCTGCAGCTGATTTTGGATGGACTGTTGTATAAGACTTGTATTCGTATGCCCCTTAAACAAAGAGAGTAAGCATTAAACTTCTATTATCTTATGAATATAATGTAAACTACTGTTTCTTGACAAAAACCATTACAATGATAAGAATATAATCATTGGTACCTGACTGGGCCACATCATGGTCAGGTGGAATTTCACCAGTAACATCCTCCTCATACTAAAAAGAAGAAGTCTCAAATGAATGGTCCTACCAACTATGTCATACATGTACAAGTTTATCTTTCCTTTATAAAGGGACATGTCCCTGGTGATACACGTATACCGTGTCTTCATGAGTATAGCCGGGAACTTGTAATAAGCATGCATTATATGTGGCTAAACGAAATTTAGGCTAAGTTAGACTCGAGCTAATGCTTGTCAGCAGCTCCCCGCGGTGGCCACGTGCATGGGGTTGCATATTCGGGGAATTTTCAGGGGCTGGACGTAATCTGTGTTCCAGCTGTGTGCAGACGTGCAGTTTGCGATTAACCCTTGTGCTCATCGGTTGCCTTTCCCCCCATCTCTCTGTCTTGGTAAGTATTTGCAGGTATGGGGCCACTAGGATTTTGCAATCTGGGTCCTCGGACCCACATGTCCAGTCAAATTGGGGTCCCGAGCATTCTATTCAAGATTCAAAGTAAGTGGAGTGAGTTCTTCAAGTCAACATCTTGCGTCCTGGGACGCATTAAAATTTTGATGCATTTTTTTTCATTTTGTTTGCGTAAAAATGCACGATTTCTGCGTTACGTGATCTCTGATTTGGGTCTGGTAAGTATGTGGGTTGGTATGGGGCGCCATGTGTTTCAAAATTCATACATTTTATGTGAAATGAATACAAAGCGTATTGAAATGCTAATATTTGTAATGAAACGTACGTGTCCATGATGAATCACGTACGCATAGACTGAAAGTTGTACTACATACACTGAAATCTTCGAGCATCAGCTCGAAATATACTCTGTTACAATAAAATAGTCTGTCCCTAAGGAGTGCTTGAAACGGGCTGTGGAATGAAAATGAAAATGTGGACTGGACTGTGCATATTAATAGATTCTAGATTGTATATTATGGAATGCTAATATAAAACTGTAAAATAATAACCGGGTGGAAACTGAGACCAAACGAGCCAGTTTCGAAGCCCATCGGGCTCCTTGTTCCATTATGAAAAGCCCACCAAAAAGTATGTGATATAATAACCATGTTAACATAAGCTTATATAAAGCAGTTATGCAACCGATTAGAGCTGGAACTACATGTATATGCTTCAAATTTTATATTGATCATTATTATTATGTTATAGTGTATATAGCTCTAAGTATTTCAGGCTATATCTTTCTATGTTCTCCTTACATACCTGTGCTTGTAAAACCTCATCTTCTGGCCCTACAGGCATCTCCCCTCCTGTGGTTAGTACATCATCATACAGATCCAGTCCTTCAGTCATATGGTGCTAGTAAACAGATCACAAATACAGTAAGGGCTTCATTGTATATCACCAAATTTTCTCTTCAAATATGCAGATAGGTGTTGCCAAATTTTCTCTTCAATTTAGTTGCCAGTAGTACACACTGAAAACTGCTTAGCTCCATATTAAATATTAACCCCAGGGCTAAAAATTAACTCCAGTGCTTGGTGGTCAGTAGGATCAGTTTGCATGAATTCTTATTGACCCAAATTTCTCGATTTTATGCTGATTTTTTATTTCAGATGGCCAAGTTTGGACCTGTGCTGCTGAATCCCACTCAAGAAAAAAAAGGAAACCAAAAAAAAAAAACAATCCAAAGTTCATTCCCTCAAAATCGCTTCACTTATCGCCAATGGTCAGCCACTTAGTTTCACACCATCTCCATTATGGACCTCCTTGGCCGAGGCGGCAAGGACACACACTCAATTCTTCGAGAGGTGCCAGGGACTTAAGGATTTCAGGACTTCATGATGTCCTCCATCACAGCAGGGGCCTAAAACATGGCTTAAACCAGCACTCAACCACTGAGTTGTACGCTGTTCAGCCATGTTGTCTCGAGTAGTGAACATGGTCGATAAGCCTGCCTTAAATGGCGTTATGTTCGTTCAGGTCATTGGCGCTGGTCAGGAGTATTGCAGTCGCATATTCTCACAGTCATTCTGCTTTGTAATGGTGTCAAAATCACGTTCTGAATGTAGTCAAAGCACTAGAGGGCCAGAACTCCTCTGCTTTTTTCAGGTGAAATTAGTCAAATTTGTTAGGGTTATTACAAATTCGACAAGGGTTTGTGATATTATTCATTGTATGATAAAATGAGGCAAATCTGAGCGAGAAAAAATAAAAAAGGCCCGAAATTCGACACAGGTGGGTTTTTTTCTTAGCCCTTCAATTATAAGCTTAATAACACCTTGATGAAGAACATTAAAATGGACAGTAACTTTAAAGCAGTCAGTTCTGAGTTGTAGTGAAAAAAGAAGTACAGTCACTGCATACTATTGTTTCCCCTCTATGCTTATATTAACTTGCAACATGACAAGCAGTGGTCTGCAGTCTTCATCATACACTCACAATATTCAGGACCCGGTTATTCAAAAGGTGGATGGCACTTACCACTGGATAAATCACTATCCAATGGATAACAAAATTGTCTTATCCACTGGACAGCTATTTGTCCGATGGATACCGCTATCCACCTTTTGAACAACCAGGGCCTGAACTTAGTTTATCCCAAATACATGTATTATCCGCTTTCAGTTTGTCCACATTTTATATACATTTTATGCACACTGAGGGTAAATAAATTTGCTCACAGAAAGGGGCAACAAGACCTTTTGTAGGCTTTTAACAAAGCCTCAAAGTGTTGTTCACAACAAGCATTAACAAGATATAAGTTTATATAACGGCGATGACAGCTCGGATGAAAATATTTTTGCAGTGATGCAGCTTTGCATTGAAATCTTGATAAGGTTACTTTCGGTTCAATTCAAAATAATATTAAACAAACTCTTTCTTTGACAAACGTTCTAAATCTTACCTGACCAGCAACTTCAGGTTCAAATTCGTCTACTGTAGCGTACAAATCGATGTCAACTGCACCGTCGCCCGCCATCATTTGCTTACAAACAAGAAACGACAACAAGACGCGAACGGCAACAAGATGGCGGCTGCTTAGGTTCGCGCGCGGCGGCACGTGGCTTCGGTTCCCAAGGCCTTGTGGGGAGTCTGCAACGCCTGGTAGATTTATTTCATCGAGTGAAGAAAATCGACAACACCAAAATTTGGGCTTTTTCTGTATTAAGTTTAATATTTTGTTCTTAGATTGCGAAAAACTTAATTTTTTGCAATCTAGAAGCAAAAATGTGCTTAGCAGAACTACTGGTAGTTCTTCAAAAGCTATTGCGCTTGGGAAATAGCATTTTTGAGGCTTCTGCACTGTAAAATATTTTGTCAACTTTTCATCATCGCTGGTTGCCAGTTTCGGGAGGCAGTGATCGCAAAATGCCTGCAAAAATCAAAGTGCGGATTGTAGCTGCTCGGGACCTTCCAGTTATGGATCGTTCAAGTGACTTGGCGGATGCGTTTGCAGAGGTCAGAAATGCGTAACTTTATTTTTTTTTTGTAGTAAGCGCTTACATAAGTTCTTAGTTTATTTCTCTCCTTTATAAATAATATGTTAGTTTACACTAATATGATCACTAGGCGTTAGACTCACTGTAGAAGAAAGGTCTGCTTTTCAGTTCCAGGTAAGTTTATTTGCATGTTGAAAATTAGTGCTAACCTTGGGTACTTATTTATTTATTTACCATATAAGTCTTCGCTCAATGATGAGTGCTCATCCTCGGTGTAAAAACCTGCCAACTCACGAGTGACGTAAAACAAAGACTACAAAAGCTACTAAAACAATAGAGTGCAAGACAACAAAGGTAGAAAACAAAGAAAAAAGTCACAGGTTTTTACACCGAGGTAAACCCATGATGAGCATTAATTTTAGACTGTTAATAATTAATTGCCCCCCCCCCCCCCCCCCTCCCCACTATAGCTACACAGAAAGAAAATATGTATGCCATGTCCACATGCAGGATATCTTTTTACATAAGTTAAAGAGCGTCATGTCTTTTGCATCCTTCTTACGACAATGTTAATTTTCATATTTTGTTATTTGGTCTGTCAGGTTCGACTTGGTAATGTGTTGTACAAAACAGACGTCTGTAAGAAGTCACTTAATCCTCAGTGGAATTCTGAGTGGTTCAGATTTGAGGTGAAATAAAAGTTGCATTTGATGTTTAATTTCTTGGTATGTAGAAATACCTGTAATAATTGTTATGACAGTGTTGGGGATGGGGTGGGGTGGGGGGTGGGGGGGGGGGGTTTGCTGGGACCTGGGTCCCCTCCTTATTAATTTTTTGCAAAGAGAATACAGTGCCCTTGCACCCCCAGGGGCAGAGAGGTTTTCCAGATTTAAAGTGATGGGGATGTGGGAATGGGGACAAAAATCAATACCCCCCCCCCCCCAAAAAAAAAAAAAAACCTAGGGCTTTCAGCAAAACCCAATAAAATCCCCCGAACCAAAGTTAAACCCAAAAAGTCCATTGCTGAATTTTTTAACCTTAAAAATACCCAGAAGTGATTAAATGATATAACAAGTAAAGTTTGGCTGTACTACATTTGTAGCACTATGGGACACTATACATGGCAACAATGCTTTACCAGGAATCTTGATATTGTTTTGGAATACCCCCAAAATATCCCTACTTTACTCAAGCCACCACAAAAAATATTTGCTAAAGTGTTCTTTCCCCCAAAAATCCCGGAATCGAAAATTTCAAACCCAAAAAAATCCTTCACACATCCCTGTCACTTTAAATCCAGAGTATCCTCCCCCACTGGGGTTGCACCTCCCGTAAGCAACCACCCAACATGCGCTTACGAGAGGTCACACGCCACAGGGGTTTGTGAAGTCTGTGAATCATCTGAATGGGACAGAATTTTTGATTTAGTGGAATTGTACTCTAACACGCCTGTAGTGTCATCAAAATATAGAAGAGTGGTCACTTACCAGAGGTTAAAAACAATAGAAAATTCAAAATCACCAGCTTTGAATGTGGTAGCAGTTTTTTGCTTAGGAGAGATTTAAAGCGAATACATGTACTACAACTTTTAATCCAGACATGTTTCGGGAGTTCAACCCCCATCATCAATGTGATGTTACGGTATTTACAAAGCTTAAATAACTAGGTAACTAGGTACATGTAAATTACCGTAACATCGCACTGATGATGGGAGTTGAACTCTTGAAACATGTCTGGATTAAAAGTTGTAGTATTCACTTTAAGACTTATTATTAAGTTCCTGTTACTCAGACCGTTAGGGGAGATTCCAATAATAATAATTTGACTGGAAAAAATGTAGACTTAAATAATTGGTATTTTGGAAAAGTGGTAACTTACTAGAGGCAGGGTTCTCCCTAAATTTCAGGTCAGCAGGTAGGGGATTTTTGTTAAGCGGTAAAGAGAAAACTGTGTGCCGGAGGCACACTTTCCTAGGGAGGTCCGGGGGCATGCTCCCCCAGAAAAGTTTTAAGAGCTAGGTTCTCTGAAACCCCATTACCTGCATTTTTAGACCTATTTTATGCAAATCGACTGATGTGTTATTCTGAGCTTAAATACGTAGCCTAAGAAAAATCATACAAAATAAGAGTGGCGATTTTCAGTGATACCTTTGCTGTGGCGTACATGAAGATACATTTAAAAGTCAGCGGTCTCATTTCATTCCTGCTTCGAAATCGCAAATCTGTTTATACTTTCAGTGCCTTAAATTCTAAACATTTGAGTTCTTGAAGGCTATTATTTTGGGCAGAGCATCCCCGGGATATTGATGAGACTGAATTTAAAGAAAATTCAGTATCATGAAATTTGAAATGGCTGCTTACAAGAGGTAGTCACTCAGAGCTATAGATAAAAGTCAGTTTGTGAATAAATATAATTACTGGTTAGCTGGATAATTGTTTCAAATTGTTTTTTAACCACTTTTATATAATTAACTATCAGGCTGATGATGAAGAACTACAAGATGAACCACTGCAGATCAGGTGATCAGTTTTCAACTATTTTTAATTAACAATCATGATAACATTGTAATTTTTGATAGGAGAGTAGTACATGTTTTCACGAGAATTTAGTTTTATCGACTGAGTCGATAAGGTAAATTGACCACCGTAAAAAGATTCAAATAGCTGACGTTTCGAGCGCTAGCCCTTCGTCGGAGCGAATCAAGGAATTGTGGGTAGTGTGTGGTTTTATATAGTAAGCGGTGGAGCTACGCTATTGGTGGAAATTTGGTGACGTGAAAAACAAATGTAGATTAGTTGAATGAAAAGCGTTCGTTGATTCCGTGGGGTTTGAGAGTGCCGATTTGAAAGATGATTTTTTGTTCTAGGTTTTTACGGCTTTCTGTGTTACCCTGGTGTAGGGAAAGGCCGCAGATTGTCATGTGTTGTTTAGAATGGTTAGTAAGATTAAAATGGCGCGCGACTGGTTTGGATGCGTCTTTGTCATTTTTTTCAACGTCTCGGAGATGTTCACGAAAACGGTCGCCCAGTCTCCTCCCTGTTTCGCCAATGTATATCTTTTTGCAAAAAGTACATGTTATGCAGTAGATAACATTTACGGAGGTGCATGTAAAACGATCAGTGATTTTAATAGATCGTTTGGGTCCTGTTATTTTGTCCGCGTTGTGAATGAAAGGACAAGTGTTACATCGTGTGCGTGTGCATTTGAAAGTTCCCGGTACATCGTCAGATTTCAGTGCGCTCGTAACTAGAAAGTTGCCTATGTTTTTGTCACGTTTGAATGAAATTAGTGGGGGTTGTGAAAAAATTCTGCCAGTTTCGGGGTCGTTTTGGAGTAATTTGAAATTTTTTAAAATGATGCTTTTGACTGTGTTGTTGTGTGGGTGGAAAGTGAGGGTGAATGGAATTCTCTCGTTCTCTTCCATCTGTGGCATTTGTAGTGCTGATTGTCTGTCGATCTGTTGTGCACGTTGTTGGCCCGTATTAACAACAGAGTCAGGGTACCCACGTTTCTTGAAAAACTGGCACATTTCTTCTGATTTGTTGGAAAAATCAGAGTCATCACTACATAGACGTCGAAGTCTGAGAAATTGAGAATACGGAATGGCGTTTTTAACGTGCGATGGATGTGAGGATGAATGTAACAGATAACTGTGGGAATCTGTAGGTTTGTAGTGCACACTTGTGGATAAACTGTTACCGTTGATTGAAATATTAATGTCAAGAAAAGCGACTGAGGTTTCGGAAATTTCCCAGGTATATTTTAGAGCTGGATGAAAAGTATTGACAGAAGTTATGAATTGATTAAGTTCCTCTTTACTGGAAGAGGTAGCGCCAATGCAATCGTCGATGTAGCGGCCGTAGAGTTCGGGTTTGGTTCCGTGGTACTGATTAAAAAATTTGTCTTCGATGTGGCCTACAAAAAGGTTAGCGTAGCTTGGTCCCATTTTGGTGCCCATGGCGACTCCATTTACTTGTTTGTAGTAGTTTTGGGAAAATGAAAAATAGTTAAGTGTCAAAACTAATTCGGCCAAGCGGAGCAGTGTTTCTGAGCTTGGGTTTTGAATGGAGCGCTGGTCGAAAAAATATTTTAGTGCTTGAAGTCCTTCGTCATTGGGGATGACGGTATATAAAGAGGTAATGTCCATAGTGAAAATTAATTTGTTTTCGCTGGGAAAACTGAAATCCCGGAAAATTTCGAGTGCGTGATTGGTGTCCTTAATGTACGAGGGTAGTGATTTGACAATGGGGGCCATGATTTTGTCTAAATAGCTAGAAATTAGTTCGGTAGGACAGCTACAAGCGGAAACAATTGGTCGGCCCGGATTGTTTGGTTTATGAATTTTAGGTTTGAAATAAACGCGTGAGGTTCTAGGAGTAGTGATGATGAGATTGTTGGCGGTAACTGGTAAATGTTGTTTAGTAATGAGGTCTTGGATAGTTTCTTTGACAATTTTTTGGTTGGTAGAAGTGAGATCTTTATCAACTTTGGCATAGAAAGCGGTGTCAGAAAGTTGCCGAAAAGCCTCTTGTCGGTAAAGGTCGGTCCGCCAAACAACTACCGCCCCGCCTTTGTCGGCCGCTTTGATAACAATGTCGCGTCGTTTGCTAAGACTTTTGAGCGCTGCCCATTCTCCTGTTGAAAGGTTGGAAATTTTGGTGTGGCGGTTAAATTTAAGTTTTTGGACATCGTGACGACATTTTTTGATGAAAAAATCTAGAGAAGAAAACTGGCCCTCTGGGGGAGTCCATTTTGATTTGCGAACGTTGAGTGTTTCAAAAACATCTTTTTCCGAGGTGTTAGAATTGTCTTCTTTGTCGTGGAAAAAAGCTCTTAATTGCACGCGGCGAAGGAATTTTTCAACATCTTGTTTGACTGAAAATTCGTCGGTTTGTTTCGTTATAGGAACAAAGTTTAAACCTTTACTAAGAACAGACCTCTCTGGGTTAGAAAGCGGCAAATTTTCCGGAATGGTAACGACGCCATTGTGACTATCGAATGAATGGTCGCCGGATAATTGAGGACCTATTAACTGTTCAAGTTTTTGGGTCTTGATTTGGTTAAGGCTGTTGAACAGTTTAGCATTGAGTTCTTGAATTTTAGCGCGAATTGATTGTACTAAGACAGCTGGACAAATTTTGGAAAGTTCGGAACGGTATTGGATAATTTCCTTTTCGAGATTGTTACGTTTAAGGCACATAGCTCTGATGGTGATCCTCATAATATTACGCGAGAAAGAATTTTGGGCATGGTGAATTTCGTGAAAATATTGTTGATTGGAATCAGAGAATGTAGAAGCGTGAAAATTTGAACGAAACCCTTTAGGAATGACTTTGGATTGGAGGCAACGGTACATGTTTTGTTTGCTGAAGAGACTTTTATGATACTGTAATTATGTTTGAGAGGTTTGTGAAAAAAAAAACCATTAGTCAGTAATCAGACAATTGAATAATATTAGAATAAATTAGCTCACCAGTTGAATATTATTATTTTTTATTAGAATTATGGATCATGACACGGTGACTGCTCATGATGCTATAGGGAAGGTAAGATTATCATTTTGTGCTATTTTAGGCCTTTCCATTGTTAACTGTTACTTTACAGACATTTAACTATTATAGCGCAAATGCGTGCGTGATATCGCCTAATTCTTAGCCGACAAGGCCATAGGCCGAGTCGGCTAAAATTAGGCGATATCACGCAAGCTTGAGCGCAATAATAGTTTTATAATTCAAGGCATTGATAACAAAGCACAGTTGGAAGAAAAAATTTCGAGGCCGGGTCCGTCATTTCTGCATTCTCTTGTCAAAATGCGAAATTTACCGCCATCGTTGGATATACGTCATGTAGACATGGCGTATATCGATAACTTTTTGACCATATTTGGGCAGTGTATCAATGTGTTGAATTATAAACAGTAACAGTTGTAAACTTTAGTATATATATGCTAAAAATACAATTGATGGGATTTCCTTTATTCATCAGGTCAATATCAGTTTAGGACCTCTTCTCACTCAAGATCCACCTGGAAGCATTGATGGATGGTTTCCAATATATGACACTATGCATGGTATGTTTAAGTGGTTTGTCCATTCAGCCATTCAGCCATTTGCCCATCTGTCCACTTGTCTGTACATCCGTCCATCCCTCCGTCCTTCCCTCCTTCCTTCCGTCCATCCATGATCCATCCATCCATCCATCCATCCATCCATCCATCCATCCATCCATCCATCCATCCATCCATCCATCCATCCATCCATCCATCCATCCATCCATCCATCCATCCATCCATCCATCCATCCATCCATCCATCCATCCATCCATCCATCCATCCATCCATCCATCCATTCATTCATTCATCCATTCATCCATCCATCCATCTATCACACTGTTTATTTGTTCATCCAACTATCCTACCATCCATTCATCCATCTCTTTCTTTCCATCTGGCTATTATCTGTGTCTGACTGTCCATCTGTCTGTCCATCAATCCATCTTTCCATCTCTCTATATGGTCTGTCCACCCATCCATCCATCTTGATTCATCCACCCGTTTTAATCTGTCTGTCTATCTCTATGACAATCTTCTAATCTCTTCACTCATTAAACCAATACCCGAGGAAGCATCCTTTTTGTCCCAACATATGAATATCCAGTACAGTGTGACTATACCATATGAAATTTTGATTATTTTGCCAAAAGTGTGCAAGTTTAAGTTCCCAGTCAACAACAGAGGCAGCATAAGTGAAAACTAAATTACTACAGATATGTAGTTGTGTTCATTTCTTTTTATAACAACAGGTATTCGTGGTGAGGTGAAGGTCATCGTAAAAGTGGATTACTTCATTGACTCTAACAAGTTTAGGCAGAGTTCTTGTGGTGTACAGTTCTTTTACAGTACGTAGAATTCCTAAATTTAAAGTAATGTTTTGGACACATTACAGCTGTATGTCCCACTGCATATTTTGTTTCAAATGACATTGTTTTATTTGCAGCGTGTTCAGTCCCATTCAGTCACAAAGCCCTCATCATTTATGGATTTGTTGAGGAGCTGGTAGTAAATGATGATCCAGAATACCAATGGATTGACAAGATCAGAACTCCAAGGTCTTCTAACGAGGCACGGCAGAGGCTCTTTACCAAACTTTCAGGTTCTTGACAACATCTGTTTTGTTCTATTTAGGGAAAAGGCAACTTTTACACATGTATTAATAGTAAAACTGTTCTAGAGAATTGTGCTGGAGCATGCAAGTTGAGATTGCTAAAAAGCACACAGACATGTATGTTCCTAGATTAGAGTGCAATTATACCAATATGATAGTCAGAGATCACATTTATGCAAGTTTGCCTTGGTTGGTGAATAGAATCAGAAAGTCTTCATTACAAATGCTTCAATATATACACATTTATAAATGTGATTTGCAAAAACAGCAGTAAATAATGATCTCTGAGACATACCGGTTGAGATATAATTAAGACATACTGGTGAGACATAATTGAGATATACTGGTGAGACATAATTGTGGTTAATTAATTCCAGTATAATTTGTAAGGTGATTGAACTCACGGAAATAGCGTGGTATATTATTATTATTATTATTATTATTATTATTAATAATTATTACTTTTTACCAACAGGAGAATTACAACGAAAGATTGGTCTCAAAGTTTTGGATGTTGGAGGAAATGCTGTCATTGGGTAATCTTGAGCACTTTTTAAACTCACTTTGTTAGCGCCATCTACCTATTTGGTTGAAATGTCATTGTACTTGTCTGGTAAAGTGGTGCACAAGCCACAGGTGGCCCACACAGCTGGAGCTTAACCTGGTTACTGTTGCATGGCATATGAAGCAACTACACGTAGGAGTATTAATTGCTACTCCCCCTGGATAGGATGCTAATCCATTGCAGGGTTACCCCCAGCATTTTGTCGCCAGTACCTATTTATAACGGGGAGAGGGGGTATACTCCCCAAACGTTTGGGTGAGGGTGTGCAGTGCACTTCTTAAAACCCTTACCATATTTCAGACCAAAATATGTGATTTTCTATACCCTATACCAGACCTGACCCAAAATTTGATACGATAAATAAATATGTATCCTGCGCAGCGTTAATTGTAGTTACGTGAAAAAGTGTTAAGTTTAACGCTGTAAAAAGTGTTAAAAATGAAACTAGACGTTTCGGCAATGCTGCCTTCATCAGTAGTAAAAATGTGTGCGTTGCTAACGTGTGCGAAAATTCAAAAAATTCAAATTCACACGCGCCGAAGAAAAGCGCGCGCAAGGCTAGCATACGAGTTAATTATGAAAAGCCAAAGTCTTGGTTCAAACCACTCGGTGCCAAAGTCTTGTAATTGAAAATGAACCGCATTTCTTCGCGTCTTCTCCTGATCTGGTCACCTAGATTCGCTTTAATCACCGCTACCATCATGTCGCTGAGGTTGTGGTTTGGTCTCGTAAAATGTTCAGGCACTGGCAGCGCAACTTTCTTTTTGATCACATCCAATCGGTGTTCACGGAAGCGGTCTCCAAGACATTTTACGAGACCAAACCACAACCTCAGCGACATGATGGTAGCGGTGATTAAAGCGAATCTAGGTGACCAGATCAGGAGAAGACGCGAAGAAATGCGGTTCATTTTCAATTACAAGACTTTGGCGCCGAGTGGTTTGAACCAAGACTTTGGCTTTTCATAATTAACTCGTATGCTAGCCTTGCGCGCGCTTTTCTTCGGCGCGCGTGAATTTGAATTTTTTGAATTTTCGCACACGTTAGCAACGAACACATTTTTACTACTGATGAAGGCAGCATTGCCGAAACGTCTAGTTTCATTTTTAACACTTTTTACAGCGTTAAACTTAACACTTTTTCACGTAACATACATACATACATACATAGATACATAGACTTTATTATAGTGTCTGGTCGTTCTAGTGCCTAAATGGCACTAATTGGGGACACACAATAAATCATGTAAAATCATAATAATCAATATTAAAAAAAATAATAAATAAAAATAAAACATTAACTACCAAAATTTGATACCCCTATTTCAGAACAGCACTTACACTCTGATACTTAGTGAAATGTCTCTATGATGTATTGTAATGCTGAAAAATTGGAGATAAAAAATTCAATTTTTAAGGTACAGCCTAGAATTCTTTTCTTATGACAGTGTAGGTGCTCCTTAGCAGTACTTGTAACATTTGTATTCACCTTTGGTAAATTATATATATATATATATAACTAGTAGAGGAAAAATTGAACTCTTCATCTGCTATAAAAGTGCTCAATGGATATAATCCAGAGCTTTGTATAGAAAGAAAGAATATGGACTTGCCTGATGATTGCTTCGAGAGAAGCATGAAACTCGGAGTTGCAAATATATGTGTTTGAACTAGTCCATATTCTTTCTTTTTTTTTTTCTTTTTTTCTTTTTTTTTTTCACTCGACAAAGAATGTAACTGCCGAAAAAAAGATCAATGCCCCCTCGAAGGAAAATGCCTCACAACAAACGTAGTCTACCAAGCAACAGTCACAACTGAAACATCAACAGATTCATACGTAGGACTCGCCACAAACTTCAAAGAACGTTACAGAAACCACACATCTTCCTTTCGACATCAAAACAAGAGACACGAAACTGAATTATCGAAGCACATATGGACACTTAAAGACAACAACAAGCCTTTCAACCTGAAGTGGAAAATCATCAAACAATGCAAACCTTACAACAACATTACTAAGAAATGTAATTTATGTCTTTTTGAAAAATTCATAATCATCTGTAAAAAGGATCTCTGCAGTCTGAACAAACGAAATGAGTTAGCAAGTTCATGCCCCCACAGAAACAGATACCTCCTCAAGAACTTTATAATAAAGTAACACAATCTCCCAAATTATAAATAGCACTCACATGATAAAATTACGCATGTTTTTATATCTCATAGCAACCGTATCCCCGCTTTTATAGCCAGTTATTGTAATTTAACGGTCAATCGTTGATATTGCCTGATGAGTGTGGTCATCTTTTGGCCATACGAAACAGAGCTGTAGTAATAAAATGATGAACTACCTCTGAAGTCTTAAACCAGTTTATTAGAATTTATATATATATATATATATATATATATAATCCAAGAAGGAAAATCACTCAACTTTGATGACCATAAGTTTAATACAAACTTGTTTCGTAGGTGTTGCCACCCACTCAAAGTTGAGTGATTTTCCTTCTTGGATTATTCTGCTCCTACACTGTAGAGCACTTTATTGGATTCGCCGGTGAATCTTCAACTTGGATATATATATATATATATATATATATATATATATATATAGCCTTTATACTATTGCTTATTCAATGACTATAATTATAGCTATCGGCAGTGCTTTGACTTGGAGGGTGAATATGGCATTGTAGTAAGAGGGATAGGAACTGCTGTCACTCTGGCTAGTGTACTACCAGTACTTACAACAGCTGGTACCTCTCGTCCATCTACACCCATTCACACACTAACGTCCTCTGGGGAAGTAGGTCCTGGAAGCCATGTCTCTGAGACAGGGTGAGCTTGAAATAATTTTATACACAACATGTATTCAGGGATTCTGACAGGGTGCGCGGGTGCGGGACCGCACAATTCGGTCAAACCCGCACAATTCCGCACAATTCCTAAAAATCCGCACAATCCCGCACAATACTGAAATATTTGCCTAAAATTTTAATTAAATCAGGTATTTCTATTGATTACCAAGATTTCGAGAAACGTTTTAGGCTATTTTCAGCCCATTTTCCTTCCAAACAATTGAGAAATCCTTCGCTTTCCTCAAACAGCTCGAGCGGATCGATATAGAAAACAACAAGGCGTTCTCTTCGCCGTCCTGGGAACTAGTCTCAGTTTTACTTCTTTCCGACTTCCTACAGAATTTTTCGCGTAGCTTTTTAGTTGTCGTTTTTCTTAGCAGCCAATATTTTTGCGAGCGCTTTCGCTTCCTCTTTAATATGTCGGGGACCGAAGAAGAAACACCGAAGAAATGTACTTGGTCGCGCCGAAATGAATGTCACTCTGTCTGAATTATTTTCGCTAAGAACTGATCAAGTTTGCGAATCGACAAACAAACTATTAAAGCGCTGGAACTTCGGATTGATAGGAGAAAATTATTAAGTTCTGATCAGGATACTCGCTCAGATCGGAAAAATTTTATTTTAATAGAGGTGGTATTTCGGTTTTACCCGATCGAGTTCATCGTGTCACGCAATGTGATTTTGTTGAGACAAATAAACTTTGGTGAAAAAAAAACAGCCGCAAATTGGCGATTGCTGGGTATATTTTAATCCCCAAAGTAAAACATCCATTTGTATTTTTCATTTTATGCATAATTTCCTCCCTGTCATATTTTTCTGGCCCGGCTAGAACACTGGTGATTGAATATTTGGTTGGTCACAGGATTGCGCAATCCCGCACAATTTCCCGCACAATCGAAGTTATTTCCCGCACAATTTGCGCCAAAACTCCCGCACAATTTTAGATTTTTTCCCGCACCCTGTCAGAATCCCTGTGTATTGCACAATAATTGAGACTGTCAGTAAGTACTATCCAAAATTAAACTCCCCTCTGTAATAAATCCTTTCCTTCTGGTAGTAAGCTCCCCTTTTTTGAAGCACAAAATTTATTAAGTCTCTCTAGTTTATCTCTCCCCTTCCCAAGCATACTTGAAATACATTTATACATGTATACCCCAGGAGGCTTAATAGAGGATCTAAGGTATGCAGATTGGTAACAAAACTTCTATCATTTATTAATTCAATAGATTTGAGAAGGCTTGGTCCATTAACTTGCAAAAAAAGAACTCCCAATATTCCTCAGTAGGGACCGAGCAAGCTGGTTTTAAAAATTAGTTTCTATTATTAATGGCTTTTGAAAAATTATGTTTACATATTAATGCATCCATTTTCGGCAAAAAGTTGAGCATTATAAATGATTTTAGTATTTTGAAAATGTTTTTTGAAACAGTGGATAGCATTGTTGGCGCACTCTGATTGCGCCTGAAACTCGGAATAGCAAGTACTATTCACCTCCCAGCAATTTGCGCGCGAAAATTGTAATCGTTGACAGGAATAAATGAGTTAAAAAGCATCATTTTCGTTATATTATCTCACTGTTTAAACAACTATTCACCTCAGTGTAGGTGCCCACCTCCACTTCGGTGAATAGTTGTTAAATATACTTACATTCTTGAGGCCACTAATTTGTAAAAGGTTTACCCAAAATTGTCCACCCATCATAACAAAAGGATAATGTAATGTTTCTACTTTATAGAAAACAGTTTTCTTTTGTTCAATGTTACATTAAAAAGAATTTGGAGAGAGATCCTGAAGTTAAGAATTTAATGCAAGCTTAACAGTCAGGTAACTAATGTCTATATATTTTTTTTCTCCTCAGTTTTAACTTCCCAGAGGTTTCTCAAACCTTGCCAGTTCCACCATATAAAGTTACGGCTCCTAGTTCTCGAAGACGTGTTTCATCATCTGACTCTGATCCAGGCTCAGAATCTCCTCCCAAAGGTAAAAACCTCTTCATCTGGTCTCCTACAGAGATCATGCAATGCTCAGCCCTCTAGTGGGAAGTAGCATTGTATGCCAACACCCAAAATGGCTGCAAACGAGACTACTTTTACTATAAATATAATGATATGTACATTTGTACATTCAGATCAAATTGAAATTGCCAATGGTGGAAAAAGGTATGATCAACAAGCTCCTTGAAATTACATCAATTTTTTCTTAAACAGGATGGCCAGACACCCTCCTTGCTGAAACCACATCCTTATTCTTAAACTAACATTAAATGGGGTTTAGAATGTTATTAAACCCTGTGAGGAAATGTTTTGCATTCCATTGTATAATAGTCAGAGGTATTTTAAGTCTTTTTCAGGCCAAGTAGCCTGTCAGGCAGATCAGCACATTAAGTTTTAAAACATAATTATGTCCCATTCAGCAGTTTGTTCTGTGGATTTTTACAGAGTTGTGGTTTTGTTTCTTACGGTAACTTGTGTTGTATTCAGACCGGGTGGCTTTACTAGCTAGCAGTGCTGGGGTTGACAACAGTAGCGGCAGTGCTGGTGGTACACCTTTTCCCAAAGCCAAAGTTTGGCAAGTCACCCAGAAACAGAAGACAGTTGATGACTTGGTAAGTGTAATAAGAAATTACAGTAAAAATGTGTACTGCACATTCCCTTAATTAGCTTAATGTTCTGTTCTATTTCTTGTTTTGCTTTTTGGGATATTTGTGACTTCCTTACGATAGCTCACTGCATAGATTTAAAGCCTAAAGGACAAAAGCCAATGACACACACAGACTGGAAAGTGTTGTTACTGCTGCATTCAACATGTAAAATTAACTATGCTGGCTCTTTGACTGTCTAAGAAACTTAGAGGACCAACAGAAAGTTGTCTAAGTGGTAGGATTAACAGTCAAACAATTATTTCAATGATAATTGTTGTGTGGTGTTGTGGTGGGGTAGTGGTTCTAAGCGCGTTGGACTTCAGATCCAAACATCTGTGGTTCAAGGCCTGGTCTCAGCCCTCATGCTGTTTCCTTGGACAAGAAACTTTGCTCCACGTTGTCTCTCTCCACCCAGGTGTATAAATGGGTACTGACTACAAAATGTTGGTTGGCAAATGCTATGGAAACCAGGTCAAGCTCCGGCTGAGTGCAGGGGTTTCAATAACAATAACTGTAGTAGGCAGCTGGCCAAGGTACATGTATAATAGTTGGCTAGCTGTGACAGATGAGGGGACGTAAGGCCCCGTCCCACTAGAAGGGTCTGGGGGCATGCCTGCTTGGAAAATTTTGAAATCTAGAGACTCAGAAATGCAATTTCCAGCATTCTAAGCATGAAATTGATGCTTTTCTGATATTTCTAGGGATTGAAGTTGTTGCATTTTTAGTTCTGTTTGTGTTGCGGTGAGAGGCAAAGTAGGCGGCAGCACACTGCCGGTAGCCGGCTTCTATTGAAACCCCTGTGAGTGGGCCATGTGTGGCTCGTGTGCAACATCACCTTTACTATTAGTTATAATTATTAATAATATCTCTAATATTTATTAATTTGCTTGCATGTCTTTCAGGAGTTTCCATTTTTTACCATCACTAAGTTCCCACCTGGATTCTTGAGACACATTGGAGGAGTTGTAACAGCAAGATCTGTAAAACTTCTGGACAAAATCAATCATCCAGGTTCTAAAATTACAGTCAAACAAGAAAGAAAGTTTATGAGAGTTAATTATATAATTTTATTAATGAGAGTGAGTAAGGAAATTAATGAAAGTTACAAGTCAAATAAAAGAGAATATCTAGTAAAAATTTAATCAGATTCCACTCTTTAAAAGAAAAACTTGGAATGGCATTTTAGTGCCTTTAAAGGAAACTCTGTGAAAAGCCAAAATAATATACTTTGTCGACAAACAGTTTGATGTTTTCAGTTCTTTTAGCTGAATATTTCAGTACCAAAAATTATTTTTGAGAAATCATCTTATCCCCCAAGTGTATGCTAGCTGCTTCCTCCTTTCCAAAAATTCTAGCAGACCTTATTTTGTACCCAAAACCGGGCTTATTTTCTTATCCCTCCAAAAACGAAAGGGTTTACACTTTTCGATGCAACATTTTTAATAACTTAAAAGAAAACTGTACATTTGGTCTAATTAATTAGAAATTTATTTTTAAGATCACTATAAACTGGCCTTCAGAACAGATTTTCCACTGAAACAATTTGTTGGGTGCCCCTGTTTAAAAGCATACGATTGAGCATCAATGAAAGGACATAGGAACAAACGGTTACACAAGAGTAAGAGTTTAAACCTGACACTGATCTATTCCTCTTTTGTACCAGATGAGCCAGAAACGAGGGATGCTTGGTGGAGTGAAGTCAGAATGGAAATTCGATCTCATGCTAGAGCTCTTGGCTGCCATGCAGTTATAGGATATTATGAAATAACAAGCATATGGTAAGCATTATTTTTGTATGCTATAATATTGCCGTAGGCTTTCCTTATCTTAAACAAGCTGCTAACTTATTTCTTCTTTAATAAAGATTGCATCATTGTCCACAGCCCAAACTATAAATACCATGAGACTAGATTTTTAAAAGTCCTTTGCTTCGCATTTCTGGTCTTGTTAAGTCCCGGTTCCCTTGTGATCCATGCTCCCTCAAATACAATGTACTTTGCAATGGTGGATCTGGGGGAGGGGCTGGCGTGCCCCCCCCCCCAACTTATTTATCCAAGGCCTTAAGGACCCCTTATTCACCCCCTCCCCTCTCCCCCCTCCCCCCTCACCACCCCCCCCCCCCCCCCTTCCAACAAAGGAGTCTGGATCCACCCCATGCCCTGCTTTGTTTGCTTGTTTTTGCTCTCTAAGAAAGACATTTCTGTGCTCATCTTGCTTTTACAATTGTTTATTCTTTCCAGTGATGAGCTTATTGTGTTATCAGCATCAGGAACTGCAGCATGTATTGATCTACAACTGGCTACAACAGAAGTCACTGGAGCTCCTCAAGGCATAATTCTTTGTATGTGATGTATATCAAATATGACAGATACGGTATTCTTGATGAAACAAGAGAAAGTAAAGATTTTATAATTTTTTTGACTTATCATCATATAAATCTTAAGAATAATTAATTAATAATGTGTTACTGTAAATAAAATATGGCGTTAATCTTTGTTTTCTTACCTGGGGTGTAGCCCCTGTTCTAGAAAAAAGCATGGTCCCACCAGGATCGCCAAGTCGCACAGAACCTGCTGATCCAGTTACTGTTGATATACCAGAACAGGATGGGTGAGTTAAAAACCAGTAAAGCTGCAAATCTCACCTGCACCTGGCACAAATTTTCAAAAATGTCGGGTTGCAAGCACATTGGCAAAACTCAAATGTGTAGACACTGTTGCTCAGGCAATGCAACAAGCCTGCACCTTGTTGCAAAAAGATTAAAGGCCTGGACACATGGTACAACTTTAATTTTCTTGCAATGTTGCACACAACAGTTGCAGAAGTAGAATCAAGTTCTACTTTTGTGACATTGCACGCAACAAATTGCAATCTTGTTGCATGCAACATTGCAAGAAAAGTTTCACCGTGTGTCCAGGCCTTAAAGTTATTGAAAGTATAGCAACTTTTTTTCTGCCAATTTTCAACTGTTGCATCAACTGCAGTGCGAGAGCAACAACACAGTCATGATTTTCTCGGTGGGTTGCAGGCAATGCAATATTTCCCCTGTGTTAGAAAAGTCTTTGGTGTAGCCATAGCTTCAAATAATTATCATTACACTTAAAGAAAAGAATAACAGTGCTGCTTATCAGTTAGTTCATATAAGGACTTTGTAAAAGGGGACCAAAAATTCTCTGGCCGGACTTTTTTTCACAGCTCACTCAATAGGCTAGAGGGACTCCACTCCAGTAACTGTTGTTCCTTTTGCTTTTTATATCACAGTACATCAGTAGCTGATGAAATCACATGCACAAGCAGTTCTCCTGTCCCGGGATGCACAGTTTGTCATATTCCATACTCTGATGCAGATTTACCTTTTCCTATTTTACTCACAAAATGTCAAGTTTGTAGGTATGTGGACATCATATTAACTTAAAGTGTTACTCATGTTTAATTCTAGTTTGGTATGTGCTGTCCATTGATTGATTGTCTTATTGATTGATTGCTTGACTTACTGAACAGATTGAGTTATTCATACACTATCTTATTGTCTCTTTGATTTGTTAACAGACAAAAGAAAGTTCCAGATGTAATATTTGCCACAACTGATCCTCCTGTTGAATCCCCCATTGTTGGAAGAGGCTGTCTTCTTCAGGCTCGGTAAAACAAAAATTAGTATTATTGTTGAGAAGGACCTGAACTTTAAAGTCAGTTTTAGTTGTTTTGAGTTACACGTAAACTTTGTTTATCGATTTGAGCATCGAACTTTGGTCGTTCTGCGAAACGCGTGATTTACGCGCAAACTTTCAGCCAATCAGGCCCGGTTGTTCAAAAAATCCATTGTGTTATCCGCTGGATAGTGATTTATCCGGTGGATAGCGCTATCCACCTTTTGAACAACCGGCACTCGCTTAAGCCTTGGAGAGGGTGGCTGTTGTTGTTTTGTAGTCGCCGCTTTATTGGAATGTCTCCGTTTTTATATCGAATTTAGTTTCCGTAAAGTTGCTGAGGACCTTAATACATTAAAATGTGTTTTTCTCCGCTACCGAACAATATATTATTAACTTTGTCAACCAAAGTTTTGCAACAGACAGACGGCAAGGCAGACAGACAGACAGACAGATTGATTGATTCACTTTTATTTGAATACGGTAATTTCACAAGTTACATAACTTCTTTACATGAAAGCCGTATAGAAACAGAAGTAAATACTGTACAACTACACTAAAAATATGTACAAATAATAAAATAAGTAAAATGTAGTCAACAGTTTGCCTGCCTACTAGCCAGTTTTCTTTTAAAGATAGCTTTAGATTCGGACGCTTTTATGTCATTTGGTAATGAATTCCACAGCATTCCTCCTCTGTATGAGAAAGACCCTTTATAATATTCTGTTTTTGGAACGTAGTCCAGTACAACATTATATTCCGTATTTCTTAGCGTAGACTTATAAGGGTTGTTCTCACAGACATTCGAGAAAAGATCGCTTAAGTAACTAGGTACATTTCCATTCACTGTATCATACATTAATAGACTTAAGTGCCTTTGACGCCTTGAGGCAAGCTCTTCCCAGTTTAGTTGTTTTCGTATTTGTGCTGAACGAACGTCATAACCTTGAAAGGTTATTATACGTGCAGCACGATTTTGTAGTTTCTGGATCCTAGTGGCAAGTCCTTGGTCTAAATTGTCCCAAACAACGTCGCAGTAGTCGAACACAGGCTGGATAAGAGATTTGTAAATAGTACTTAGAATATCTAAAGGTACATAATCACGTGCCTGTTTTAGACCACTAATGGATCGATTGACTTTTGAACAAAGTTCAAACAACAGACAGACAGACAGACAGACAGACAGACAGACAGACAGGCAGGCAGGCAGGCAGGCAGGCAGACAGACAGACAGACAGATAGACTTGTCTGCTGACTCTTGAGTTATGTCCAGGATTGCAGATAATTAGATGCATGGCAAATTTAATAAGCGTCACAAAGTGTCCTCTTGCTCTTCTACTCAACTTCAACATCACTTTTTTTCAAAAATTCAGACAACAAACGTCACGAAGTGTCCCCTAAACTCTGCTCTTTAAGTAAAGATAAACAGGTGCATTTACCCTAACCTAAAAACAACACTAACACTAATGCTTACCTTACATTTCAAAAAAGATAGTTAACACTTAGACTTAATGGGACACTTCGTGTTGGATATCAAAATTTGTCATGCATCTAATTATCTGCAATCCTGGACATAAGTGGACTCTTGAGTGTTGTCTTTTGAGAAGGGAGGAAAACCAGAGAAGCTTTAAAATAATAACCTATAAGGAGCAAGGATAAAAAACGGGATTTCAACCCAGGCCATATTTGTGGGGACGCTCTACTTGTCCGTGCCTCTGGTATAATACTGATAATACTGTAACAAATACAACGTCCATGTGCCACCACCTCTCCTAAGCAACCATTTTCCCCAGTAAAATCATTATAACAAGCGGCCACTTTTCCAAGCAACCACCTCTGATTTCATAGGCGAGCGCTTACTTGCAGTTTTTAGCAAGTTTTTTAACACACAAGCCATAGAACTTGAAAAACTATTCTGAGTTTTAATGCAACCAAAATTCTATGTGGAAAACATGTAAAATTAGAAGCCTTTCTTGGCCATTGTTTTGGAGTTTTACGATTGGATGAAATTTTGTAGCACAAATAAGAAACATCACTTTAAAATAAAGTTCCAGTACATTTTATTTAAAAAACATGTTGCCCATAGGTTGATGTATTCTCAGTAAGAAACACCTGAAAAATCTTATGTGGAGAAAGCGAAATGCTGCGGAACAATAGTTCTTACACGCATTGTTATTTAAAACTAAAATACAAAAATTGTGCATTTTTTCCCAGTGTGTGCAGAACCAAAAAGAAGGAGAAAGGGGAAGCGAATGCTGATATTGTCAGCACTGTAAGTATCTTTTTCGCTTCACATTACACAACTTGGAATATTGTCTTGTCCAGGCTTGTCTCCGCAACACTATTTTGAACGAGAAGGTTCTGGGGACGAGGGTGAATGCCTTTGGGCTTATATCCACCGCGGCCAAATATCTGCGCATGCGTCAAACCATAGCCATGTGAAACCGGTTTTTCCGGTTGTCACGCATTCAAACAGTAAACACATCCGACAAATGTACACAGCACCGACCAGTCTCAACATGAAGAAGCTTGAAACGTTTTTAGTAATTCGTAAAATGATTAGTGAACTCATAGACTCAGGAAAAAGTTATGAGCTTTGACCTCTCAAAGTAAAAACCTTATCTATTTTTTACGCATTTATGGCATTCTCGAAATTTTTATCATGACACCGGGTTGTTGCAATGGTTTATGCGGGAAATTCTTGCAGCCTGCTGACTGAGATTGGAGACATTGCGCATGCTCACAGTTTGACCGCACACAGACCATTTCGAAAAAGAGTGCCAGCCTGGGGCGAGTGGAACATATTATTTTAGAAAAGTAAAGAAATCACTTCCATCACGAACTTGAGGACAGTTTCATTGACTTTGCCAAGAAACACTGGCCGACACACAGTAAGGTTTGGTGCCTTTAAGATCCAACAGTCCACTGTGCAGTCCCTCGCCCCAGGCTACCGCTCCTTTTCAAAGTGGTATATTAATGGTACATTAGATACATTTGTGACTCAGGTTTTGTTCTTTTCCAGATCTTACCTTTTCTGGAGTATGAACTTCATCAACAGCTGTTGAACAAATTAAAGGTAAATTCTAGTCCATTTTTTTAAAATTAATTTTCATTGTTTATACAACAATTACTTACATACATTTACACAACAGTTACTAACGTAACTCATTCCTACCTAAGTCATAAATCCTTTTATTATATAAACACCAATGAAATACCAGGTGAGCTTTCGCGCGTAAACATCATATCTTCACACGTGAGAATAACATGTTATCTTCACACGTGAAAAGATCACCGTTGCTACGTTGTTCTACTTTAGGACTACAAAAAATATAAAAGTGAAATGGCTTGATTTCATTGGTGTTTATATAATAAACAGAACATTACATGGCCGCTTGAAGATACGAAATTTCTCTTCTCGTGTTGAAAACTCGAAGAGAAATTTCGTATCTTCGCGCGGCCATGTAATATCCTCTATATATCCTTACACTTACTTACACTAATCCCGGGCACTAATCACACTAAAATTCCAGTCCAAGTTTCACTATCGTGACTACCTTGTCGCCCGCATCATCCCAACCATCTCGTGTAGAGTGCCTGGTTGTAAATGCTGGAATCTCAGTTAGTTAATTTCGGCCATTTCTCAGCTATTTTCACAGATCGCAGCTATTAGTAAAAAACCTGGCATTTCTCAGCTGACAGTTGAAAGTTTAACCGACCTTTCCACCTTGGCTTGTTACACATGTCAGATCATGTGATGTAACAAATCTTACAAATGTTATCACATTCACATGGATATGAATAAACAATTGTCGGAAAGATAAAGGAACAATTCTCTAGAGAACGTGACGTGATCTGCAATGGGACAACAAAAAAGTCAAGGTAGAAAGGTATCTTAGCTATCACCTTCTTGTATAACCGCAAGGCTCTATATGTTCCCATTTGGTGAAATGATCAAGGTCTTGTTAAATTATCTCTTCTCTGCAAGCAAGCTCCCCCAACCACCCCCTTCCCCAACCACCACCTCCCCATTTTCCTAAACATAGTAGAATGAGTAGTCAAAATGTTAAATTGCGTGGACCGTGTTCTTGAAATTCTTCCCTTACCTAGTTCTTAGGTCTTATTATAATATGACCGTACGGCCCCGCTGACGCAATCCTACAGAAAATAGAATCGCAACGTGACGTGAGCGGGCGGGTTGACGTGAGCCCGTCCGGAAAATGCCGTCCGGATCCGCTCGAGTTCAAGCGACCTCGCACTGCACGACTATTCTTGTACTTTCTAGCCATATTATAACTAAATACTTATTGACTGAGTTAGGTCGGGCCGGACGACGCCATGACCTCGAGCCAAATATTTTCCTGTCCGGCCCTCCCACTCAGTCAATAAGTGCATATTACTTCACCTCGATAAATTCGTTTTGAGTCACTTGGTCATAGTAGGAAACTTAAGCAACCACGACGGTGACGGCAGCGAGAACTCTGTTATTCACCTGATTGAAAAAACGTTGTCGAGTGTGAAGTATAAAGAATGAACGATACGACTGAAAGATTTTCTGGGAAGTGGAAAAAATCATCGTCTCAAATAAATTACACATTATTATAACACAGTATGCCGAAAATCAACCTCTGAATCTTGTCATGTTCCCTGCATTAATTCCATCGTGTCATATCGTTTAAATGGTTTATGTTTTTTTCCCGACAACGTTTCTTTAATAGAGTACTTAAGTGTGACGTCACAAAAACTTAAATTTGGGAATTTATGGGATTTGATTAGATATTCGGAGGGCATGATGAAAAACGCCTGCTTGCCAAAAATCAGCGTCCTAGTGAATATTGGCCCTTTTATGCTCTGATGACTCCATACAACCCTTCTAATTTTGCCTTGGTTCATTACGTAATGAACCAAGATTAGAAGTCATCAGAGCGTAAAGGGGCCAGTGGGTAATGTTTCACGCGCGTAGGCAAGTTTTCAACGACATCCAAAATCGTGCCAGTTTTCATCAGGTATAGATACCGCGATGAATATATTTTTAGTTGTGAGCGCCTTGAATATAACTGAGAAAAATGTGTCTTTTAGACTAAAAATGTCAGAATAAGGTTACGTTTTTTTTTTGGAAATGGAAGAACACATTAGAGGTGATAATTATACGGTTTATTTTGTCGATCGTAAATTGAAACCGAAACTGGGAAATCGAAACCGAAAATTCCCGTACTTGCTTGTCTCGATTGGGTTCTTTTATGAATACCGGAACACATTGTGTTTCTATAGTTTGTGAGGTTTTGTTGTTTTGGAATTCTACGAGTTTTGGAGTTTTACGTCATTCGTTCTCCGGTACTCACAGAAACTACCCGGCTGTCGGCAGATGCAAGTTCTTTCCAGGAACCCTGATTGGACTTCTGTTTTTCCTTTGCTCAGCAAAACGCTTTTTACAATAATTTACTTTCGAATTGCACTTTGCATATGGGTTCATCGATCGCCAAGTAGTTTTCCTCGTCCTTGGACATGTCTGCAGTTTACGGAAACGCAGAGCTTAGATATTTTAGGTTGGCGAAAGGTGTAGTAGATCATTCCACTGCAGCACTGAGGGAAGTTTTTAAACAAGAATGGAATTATCTTTATCCTTCCACGCCGTGGCAAAATGACAGAACAAGTGGTTCACAGTTGCTAGCGGAAGAAAGACCACCATCACGTTACTCACGACTGCATGATCCAGCGTTTTCCAGTGAGTACCAACCCATAATGGATCATTTGTCGCATGGAGACGTAGAAGAATGGGATGTTACAACGTTGGTCTTCGCTCTATTCCACTCTCACGCTTTAAACGGGATTCGTTATGGGTGTCATTGGGGAAGGATAAAAAAAGCCATCCATGAAATAAAGGAAGTTAGAAACACGGTGCTTTCGCACGCTTGTAAAGCATCTATTTCCCGGAGCACGTTCAAAAGAAACTTCGATGTTATGGTGCAGGCTGTTGAAGATCTGTTGACAAGTACAGATCCCTTGGTTGAAAAACTGAAAGAGTTGCGGAACGAGACAGAATTCCTGACAGAGGATCTCGTGAGATATAAACAATGGGTAAATGACGATCGCGATATTCTGCTCTTACTTGAAAAACATCTGGAAAGATTAGAACGCAAAATGAACATATCTGCGTCCAAAAAGGAAACAACAGAAGCGGATGACATGCCAAGTTCTGCAACTTCTATAAACAGCAAAATCATTTCAAGAGTTTGTCGTCGAATGGACAAGCTAGAACGTGAAGTTGCAAGCCCTGTTGACCTCGTACCCTCGCGCTCAAAACCGGCGATTTTCCGGAACGCCAGATACATTCGAATGATCAACGAATCCTCTGCTATGTTCTTCAATTTTCGCTGGGAAGAACATGACAAGTTTCTTCAGCAATTTAACGGTGATGTAGATATCAAGCTGTTTGCTGGCATTCAGTCAGCTGTGGCGCTTAGTCATCAGTCGAAAAAGGATGAGGGTTTAAATGTGTTGAATGCTCTGATTCCAAATACTCTCATGGCGAAACATGGGTAAGTTGCTATGAATGTGTTTTAGAGTCTAGACTTGTCATCGTCTTACGAAATTTGTTATCGGGCAGGCTTTTTAATTAATGCATTGAAATATACTAAAAGCAGTGCATAAAAGATGTTTGTTTTGCAATAGCCCAAAACTTCAATAGTGTATAGTATTTCAAAACACAATATAAGCGAAAACGTCACTGGTGAATAGACGATATTCGTATTCTCGGTATTGAACTGGAACTAGCTTGCAGTCGAGGCTAATGCGGGGGAATATCATTAAAAAATATTTGCATGTGAAAAGATTCCTCCGCATGAACCTCGATTGCACGCTAGTTCCAGTTCAATACCGAGAATACGAATATCGTCTATTGGCCGCTCCGCGCAATAGGCCATTTCCGAGTTACGTTATGCCTCGTTGTCAAAGCGAGGCTAGGTGCACAACCTTTCATATGGAAATGAGTTTTATTTGCATTTGAATAAAAACTCATTTCCATATGAAAGGTTGTGCACCTGTAGCCTCGCATTGACAACGAGGCATAACGTAACTCGGAAATGGCCTATTGGGGTTTTTCGCATGACGTCATAAAAAATAAAAAATCTAAACTATACATCCTACAAAGCTGTTTATAACATGGTATGTGGGTACCATTGTTACAATCCTTCAGAAAACGTTTCAGGTTTTGATGATGGTTTGTTTTCAAATTTAAAGATTTTAAATGTGTCACGCAATTCGTCACGCTATTTCAGATAAGCCATGAAAATATACAAAATTGAACCAGTTGAAAGTTATTTTTGCATTAGGGACGGACATTTAATTTGTGTGTGTGTGTGTGTGGGGAGGGGGGGGGGGGGGGGGGGTTGGGCAATTTTTTCTGAGTATGAATTTTTTTTTTTTCAGCATCACTATTTGCACAAAAATTTTTTTACCAACATGCTTGAATTTTTTTTCACGTGCTATCTTGTGCATGATTTTTTTTCTCTTAAATTTCTTCTGCAGGAATTTGTTTTTGGTAATTGCCCAACCCCCCTCCCCCGCCCCACCCCTCTATCTTTTTAAATTTAATAACAACTCTCTTTTTCTTAAATACTTACAGGGTTTTACTATGTGCACGAATAAAGATACAGAAAGCATTTATTTTGCATGATCGTGGTGACGACGAAGAAGCGATGAAAGAGGCAGATGAGGCAGAGATGATGCTAAGTCAAGGGGAGTGCCATGAGGACGCTGCTGATGTCAACTATGCAAAAGCAAACATCATCTTGTCAACAGGGAAAAACAGCAAAGAACACCGCAAGCGCATTTTGCTCCACTTGGATAAGTGTTTCCAGTTCTGTGAAGAAGCTACTGTTGATAAAAGTGTAGCAGTTGTTCAAACAAAGCTGCGCATAGCTCTTATTTATTTAGGCTATTACCAGCATGGCATCTTAGAAGAAGTCCCAAGGTCAGATGTTGACATTGCAGAGACTATTTTGAGCCGCATTGAGTCTGAACCACTGGCAGAAAGAAGCAAAGTTTACTACAACTTTGGTCAATCGTTGCTTGCATATCGTAAAGGCGATACAAACATGGCGACAAAACTTGAGCACAAAGTTAGAAGAAAATGTGAGTCACAAAAAATAGGTGTTGAGATCCAACAGCTTGATATGCTGAGAACGTTGGTAAGAGGAAATGGAAATTAAGGGGACACTGTCCCACCGCTTACCTTATTTCGATGTTATCGAAAGAAAAAATATGGTTATCACCAAATATACAAACTGAATAGAATAAAAGATTCTTTAGAGCAAACCAGAAGCAGTAGTTTGGCAATCAAGTACAGGATTGCAAGGATGGAAGTGGATTACATTTCATCTAATTTGATTTCGTGATAGGCGGTCAAGAAATGAAAGTTGCATTCAGGGTATAAAAAATTCTTTTTTACTATTTCAGTGACTTCTCTTCTGAATCCTTGAACTCCATCTCCACATCTAATGTACATCGGGCTGCTTTTATCTGCTAATTCTGGAAACGTCTGACAAGTCTAGCAGTGCATTTTGTTTGTTTCTTTCTCATAACACCCCCATGCAGTCGAATTCTTTCAGCCAAACTGACTGAAATTTTATGACGCGCTTGGTTTAATATTTTTTCTTGTTATCTTCGATGTTTTTCTTCTTGGAAGCAACATCCGCGTCAGTACTGTCATTTTCAGGTGTTTCGGTTGCAGATCTCTTCAAAAAGTGAAATAATTTTGATTGAGACAAAGGCATTTTTGATAAGCTCCAACAAACAAGCGATACGCTCACCGATAGGATGACAAGCACGTGTGATTGACGTGCCTGCAATTATGCTGTCCAGCGGGACTCACGTGGAAATTAATGGAGGCACTTCGGCGCGCAACGAAATCAAACAGCCAACGTACACAAAATGATAGTTTATTTCGCTTTGTGTAAGTGTTACTACATCCAAAGTCAGGTTAAAAAAAAAACGTTTATTAAGACTCAGACCTCTACAACTTGCTCGTCCAATCGGACAACTGGGATCACATTTTTCCCTACGGAAAATTTGCCCGTCTCAGACATTCGGACGGCCCAAGTTTCCTGCCCTGAGTCACTTTTTATCCCGGTTTTTGTTCTTTGTTTCGTACTTTCTGCCTCCTTGTGCTTTTGCATTTGCAAAAGATTGTGCAATTTTCTCCCATTTCGCCTCTCCTCTCGGTCACCGATCCCCAGGTTAATATTCCTGTCTCCTCTTCCCCTTACCCCCCTCCTTACTCTCCCTTCCCCCACCCCCCTCCTTACTCCCCTTCCCCCACCCTCTTCTTACTCCTCCTTCCCCTCCCCCCTCCTTACTCCCACTTCCCCCTATTTACTGCATCAAAAACACCTGGGGTCAATTCAATAAAACTTTTACAAGTGTAATTTACATGTGTAGCTATTGTTTTCAACCTCTGAAAAAATGGCTACACTTGGAAATTACACTTATAAAAGTTTTATTGAATTAACCACTGATTACCAATGCTGTCAATTCTTAGTCAAATGAACCTGTTAAATTGCAGAGAATTACTACAAACTACATAAAAACTAAATACAAGAAATCGCTTTTAGAAGAGTACTAAACCGAACTGTGACTATATGGTGTAGGAAACAAAATCTTCTGTTATATCTTTGTTCGTAAGGTGAAAGCTTTGGTTAAGTAAGAAATAATAATTATAACTCTTTTTGATTGTATATATTTCATGAAAATAATATAAAGGGTTATAAGAATTACTGTAATTTTATTGTGTTAGTTTATGTTAAATAAATATGCAAAGTAATGCAATTCCCTGGTCATAAACGTATAAATCCCTTTTGGGGACGTGGTGAATAAAGTATGTATGTATCTATGTTTGTATGTTTTATTTAGGTTTGATGTAATTTGATATAAGTTCTATATTTGTAAAGAA
Source organism: Dendrophyllia cribrosa (assembly GCA_024195265.1). Taxonomy (NCBI): domain Eukaryota; kingdom Metazoa; phylum Cnidaria; class Anthozoa; order Scleractinia; family Dendrophylliidae; genus Dendrophyllia; species Dendrophyllia cribrosa. The sequence continues at coordinate 14,022,357 of JAJLRJ010000009.1, read as the reverse complement.
ATAAGTTTATCAAAGTGTGCTATGTGGACTATGGGATGTGGCTTTTTAAGTACTGACACATGCTTTCTGGGTGTACCTTTGTCTGTGTGGTTATTTACACCATCTACATCTATAATTGTAATTCACAAAGGTTTCCCATACACGTGAATTGGTCAGCTTTCAATAGTTCAGCTTATTAAATAAATGAAACTTTACAATAAATATAAATAATCCTATCAAATAAATATGCGAAAAAAATAGCTCATTAAGTAGGCTTTGGTTTAATATCAATCTCTGAAACGGCTCGTTTAAAGGCGTTCAGTGTGGTAGCTTCAATAATATCATTACTTAGTATTCCAGACCTTCACAGTTCTGGATACAAAGCTGTATTTATAAACATTGCTAGAAGCTGATGGCTGAATAAACTTATTAGAATGGAACTGCCTTGTGACTCTCTGTTTCTGAATTACATGGGCTGGCATAGTGAGACTAATCATATTATTTATGGCTTTCCACATAACAATCATTGCTATGATCATCATTGCTATGTCATCATTATCCAAGTACTCGTGTGCACTCGTGGTTGATGAGGATCTTGATTGAATATGGTGATCAAAACCTGGACAGAGTACTACTAAACTACTGAGGGTGTGGAGGTGGGTTGGAAAACATAGAGCATACGCCACGCTAATAAAAGTGTCGACATATGCAACGGCACTACGTACGGTCAGTTGTAACGTTAAGGGGGGATTACAATGAAATGCATTTTTCGGAAGGAAATAATGTATTCAGTAACCGGTCCAAACCGCCATTAAATTTGCTTGTTCCTGAAGTTTCAGTCACTTTCGCTGGCTATCTTTTGGAACTTCTAATGGGGTACATGCAAATTTGAATATGGCGGCCGTGCAAATGCGAAAAGTACGGCGAAAAAAAAAACTGTTTAACCATGCCACGCAGCCGGAACTTCCATGAATTTGTTATAGTTACTTTAATTCAACAAAATCTTTTATTTCTTTATAATTATTGGAAAGGTGCGGGACCCCGTGTTTTCCACAGACGCCGGGACCCCGGCCACGTGTTTTCCACCAAACCCCTTCAGCGTTAGGGACCGTCATGTCGTAGCGTGGAAGAATTTTATTAGCCTAGGTTTCGCTTCAGGCATAGTGGTCAGCGAGGTATTAAAATATCCACCACTGTTCACCGACACACACACACAAAAAAAATGTTTTAGCAAAGACCAAAGAATACAATACAGGCATCATATCGTGATCTCTGACCCCGATTGGATTTCGGATTGTCCTTTGATCAACAAAACGCCTTTTTACAATAATTTACTTTCGATTTGAACGTGGTGGCATATGAGTTTAGCGTGCGCCAACTAGTTTTCGTCCTCGTCCTTCGACATGTCTGCAGTTTACAGCAACGCAGAACTTAGATATTTTAGGTTGGCGAAAGGTGTAGTAGATCATTCCACTGCAGCATTGAGGAAAGTTTTTAAACGAGAATGGAACTATCTTTATCCTTCTACACGGTGGCAGAATGACAGAACAAGTGGTTCGCAGTTACTAGCGGAAGAAAGACCGCCATCACGTTATTCACGACTGTATGATCCAGCGTTTTCCAAGGATTACCAACCCATAGAGGATCATTTGTCGCATGGAGACGTAGAAGAATGGGATGTTACAACGTTAGTCTTCGCTCTATTCAACTCTCACGCTTTAAACGGGATTCGTTATGGTTATCATTGGGGAAGGATAAAAAACGCCATCCATGAAATAAAGGAAGTTAGAAACACGGTGCTTTCACACGCTTGTAAAGCATCTATTTCCCGGAGCACGTTCAAAAGAAACTTCGATGTTATGGTGCAGGCTGTTGAAGACCTGTTGACAAATACAGATCCCTTGGTTGAAAAACTGAAAACGTTGCGGAACGAGACAGAATTCCTTACTGAGGATCTCGTGAGATATAAACAATGGGTAAATGACGATCGCGAAATTCTGCTGTTACTTGAAAAACATCTGGAAAGATTAGAACACAGAGTGAACATATCTGCGTCCAAAAAGGAAACAACAGAGGCAGATGACACGCCACGTTCTACATCTTCTGAAAACAGCAAAATCATTTCAAGATTTTGTCGTCGAATGGACAAGCTAGAACGTGAAGTTGCAAGCTCTGTTGACCTCGTACCCTCGCGCTCGAAACCGGCGATTTTTCGGAGCGCCAGATATATTCGACTGATGAACAAATCTTCTTCTATGTTCTTCAATTTTCGCTGGGAAGAACTTGACAAGTTTCTTCAGCAATTTAACGATGATGTAGATATCAAGCTGTTTGCTGGTATTCAGTCAGCTGTGGCGCTTAGTCATCAGTCGAAAAAGGACGAGGGTTTAAATGTGTTGAATGCTCTGATTCCAAATACTCTCATGGCGAAACATGGGTAAGTTGCTATCAATGTGTTTTAGAGTCTAGACTTGTCATCGTCTTACGACATTTTTTATCGAACAGGCTTTTTTATTAATGCATTGAAATATACTAAAAGCAGTGCACAAAAGATGTTTCTTTTGCAATAGTACTTCTCATACGTTAAAAAGCGCATAGTATCTCAAAACACAACTTTTAAGCGAAAACGTCACTGGCGAATAGCCCATTTCCGAGTTGCTCTTAGCCTCCTTTTCAAAGGCCGAGGCCTTGTGCGAAACTATTCATATGGATGTAAGTTTTATTTGCATGGGAAAGAAAACTCTTTTTCATTTTATATGAATGGTTTTGCACTTGGCCTCGGTTTTAAAACGAGGCTAAGAGCAACTCGGAAATGGGCTATTAGCCGCTCCGCGCAATTGGGGGTTTTCGCATGGCGTCATAAAAAATAAAAAAGCTAAACTATACATCCTACAAAGCTGTTTCTAACATGGTATGTGGGTACCATTGTTACAATCCTTCAGAAAAGTTTTAGGTTTTGATGATGTTTTGCTTTCAAATTTAAGATTTTAAATGTGTCACGCAATTCGTCACGCTATTTCAGATAAGCCTAAGTGGGGCACCAAGATGGCCGCTCCATACATTTCTTACTAAAAATGTCTAATACTCGTTTGCCTATAACTCTTGAACGAAATGCTCTTGCGCTTCAAAATTTGGCCCAGATGTGTAGTTTTAAACTCTACAATTCTATAAATATTTTGAAATTTAAATCTGCTTTTTAATGCTTCTGAATTTTGATGTGACTTAAGTGAAAACACCTAATCGTAAGTTCAATTTTTGGGAAGCAAAACGGTCATTTTGAAAATAAAATTTTGCTTGAGTATGTAACTTCAAAACGCGTTGGAAACGTGCCTTACAAGGGCCTGGTAGGGCTACAGTCGAAAACAAAAATTAGCCCGTGCAAAAAATTCCATAAATTAGAAACCGCAAACTGAAGTTTAAAAAATTTAAGAACATTTTAGGGTCGCACTCTCCTACCATGCTGTCGAAAACATACGCGTAATGACATGAGAACAAAAACATTCCACAAGAAGCGTGTCCCTCCGGAAGCGGTTTTTTTGTTTTCCCCGGAGTTTTTTTTTAAATCAGCCTGCCCCACCCATACACTACGGCGTCTTTGAAGTTTAGCCGGAATTTCCAATTTTTTTTTTAAATTTGCGAAACACCGGTCGCATTAGAAAACTTGATGTGATGACAGATGTTTATCTTAAACAAACACAAATTTGATCAAAATTTCCCTTGTGTGACCAGGCAATAAGGCAATAAATTCGGCGGTAAAAGTTTAGCCAATTAAGCGATTGTCGCAAATATAACAAAAATTAGTTGTTGCGCAGGTTAGCCACTTTGGTCAATCTTGTTTAGTCGATTACCAGTATTCCAAGCCATTTTAACATTGCAGATTTTTTGTTAACCTGGGGTGTAATAGGCCAATTTTGATCATAGTTAATTAAGGGACTGGTTATAAAACCTTGCAGACTTCAATGGCGATAACAAAGGAGCTACAATTTATGTTGAACCGTACTTGACCGTGCACATCTTTTCTTTTTTGATCACTCACTATGACTGAATAACTTAATAGCACCATTTCTATTGGTCAGTTGCTCGAACAAAAGATCAACAACTCTTGTGTTGTGCACGGTCGAGGCGGAGAAACGATAACAAAAACATCAAACAAAGACGTTTCTCAGGTTTCATAACGGTTGCACTTTATTAACTATGTTTTGATATATTAAAATTCTTACATAGCTCCGACGCTTAGAGGAATAAAACAAAAGAAATCAAACTTGTTTAATTTCCCAAATCAGAGTCAAGTTGACATAAATTGACATGATTATGCATACATTTACAAAATTAAAAAATATGCCTATGTTGGCGTAATTTGCTTGAAAATCTCGTCTGCTGGACAATTGGTTATTTAAAATATATAATAAAATATGTATATGTTGTGGTTCAAATTTTTCTTTGGTTTTAAAATTTTCAAACCAGTTTAATTTTTATTTTCCTTTGTGTCAGATTCATTGCAATTATTCTGAGACCGAAAGAAAACAAAACTCAACCTGGTTTGAAAATGTTTAAACCAAGCAAAAAATTGAACCATAACATATATACTATACACATTGTGTTTGCCTCTATCTTTTTGTATTTAATAACAGCTCTCTTTTTATTAATTACCTACAGGCTTGTACTATATGCAAGAATAAAGATTCAGAAATCATTTATTTTGCACGATCGTGGCGACGACGAAGAAGCGATGAAAGAAGCAGATGACGCAGAGATGATGCTAAGTCAAGGGGAGTGCCATGAGGATACTGCTTATGTCAACTATGCAAAAGCAAACATCATCTTGTCAACAGGGAAAAACAGCAAAGAAGACCGCAAGCGCATTTTGCTCCACTTGGATAAATGTTTCCAGTTCTGTGAAGAAGCTACTGTTGATAAAAGTCTAGCAGTTGTTCAAACACAGCTGCGCATGGCTCTTATTTATTTAGGCTATTACCAGCATGGCATCTTAGAAGAAGTCCCAAGGTCAGATGTCGACATTGCAGAGACTATTTTGAGCCGCATTGAGTCTGAACCACTGGCAGAAAGAAGCAGAGTTTACTACAACTTTGGTCAATCGTTGCTTGCATATCGTAAAGGCGATACAAACATGGCGACAAAACTTGAGCACAAAGTTAGAAGAAAATGTGAGTCACAAAAAATAGGTGTTGAGATCCAACAGCTTGATATGCTGAGAACTTTGGTAAGAGGAAATGGAAATTAAGGGGACACTGTCCCACCGCTTACCTTATTTCGATGTTATCGAAAGAAAAAATATGGTTATCACCAAATATACAAACTGAATAGAATAAAAGATTCTTTAGAGCAAACCAGAAGCAGTAGTTTGGCAATCAAGTACAGGATTGCAAGGATGGAAGTGGATTACATTTCATCTAATTTGATTTCGTGATAGGCGGTCAAGAAATGAAAGTTGCATTCAGGGTATAAAAAATTCTTTTTTACTATTTCAGTGACTTCTCTTCTGAATCCTTGAACTCCATCTCCACATCTAATGTACATCGGGCTGCTTTTATCTGCTAATTCTGGAAACGTCTGACAAGTCTAGCAGTGCATTTTGTTTGTTTCTTTCTCATAACACCCCCAGTCGAATTCTTTCAGCCAAACTGACTGAAATTTTATGACGCGCTTGGTTTAATATTTTTTCTTGTTATCTTCCATGTTTTTCTTCTTGGAAGCAACATCCGCGTCAGTACTGTCATTTTCAGGTGTTTCGGTTGCAGATCTCTTCAAAAAGTGAAATAATTTTGATAAGCTCCAACAAACAAGCGATACGCTCACCGATAGGCTGACAAGCACGTGTGATTGACGTGCCTGCAATTATGCTGTCCAGCGGGACTCACGTGGAAATTAATGGAGGCACTTTGGCGCGCAACGAAATCAAACAGCCAACGTACACAAAATGATAGTTTATTTAGCTTTGTGTAAGTGTTACTACATCCAAAGTCAGGTAAAAAAAAAAAACGTTTATTAAGACTCAGACCTCTACAACTTGCTCGTCCAATTGGACAACTGGGATCACATTTTTCCTGACGGAAAATTTGCCCGTCTCAGACATTCGGACGGCCCAAGTTTCCTGCCCTGATGTCACTTTTTATCCCGGTTTTTGTTCTTTGTTTCGTACTTTCTACCTCCTTGTGCTTTTGCATTTGCAAAAGATTGTACATTTTTCTCCCATTTCACCTCTCTTCTCGGTCACCGATCCCCAGGTTAATGTATTCCTGTCTCCTCTTCCCCCACCCCCCTCCTTACTCCCCTTCCTCCTCCTTACTCCCCCTTCCCCCACCCCCCTCCTTACTCCCCCTTCCCCCTTCCTTACTCCCCCTTCCCCACCCCCCTCCTTACTCCCCCTTCCCCCTATCAGTTTACTGCATCAAAAACACCTGGGGTCAATTCAATAAAACTTTTACAAGAGTAATTTACAAGTGTAGCTATTGTTTTCAACCTCTGAAACAATTACGGCTACACTTGGAAATTACACTTATAAAAGTTTTATTGAATCGACCCAAATGCAACTAAACTAAATGAACTAAATGCAAGAAATCGCTTTTAGAAGAGTACTAAACCGAACTGTGACTATATGGTGTCGGAAACAAAATCTTCTGTCATATCTTTGTTCGTAAGGTGAAAGCTTTGGTTAGTATAGGTAATCATACGGTTTCGAGTTCAATTTGGGATTAATTTGCACGAGTGAGTTTTTCAAAAAGCTCAAAATTGCACGAGCCGCTTCGGTTTTGCACTGGTTTTGCACTGGTGTTACACTTGAACTGCACTGCTCTTAGCCAATCAGAATCGAGTAATTTTTCATGTATATTATTAAGTAAGAAATAATAATTATAACTCTTTTTGATTGTATATATTTCATGAAAATAATATAAAGGGTTATAAGAATTACTGTAATTTTATTGTGTTAGTTTATGTTAAATAAATATGCAAAGTAATGCAATTCCCTGGTCATAAACGTATAAATCCCTTTTGGGGACGTGGTGAATAAAGTACGTATGTATCTATGTATGTATGTTTGTATTTAGGTTTGATGTAATTTGATATAAGTTCGATGTTTGTAAAGAAATAAGTTTATCAAAGTGTGCTATGTGGACTATGGGATGTGGCTTTTTAAGTACTGACACATGCTTTCTGGGTGTACCTTTGTCTGTGTGGTTATTTACACCATCTACATCTATAATTGTAATTCACAAAGGTTTCCCATACACGTGAATTGGTCAGCTTTCAATAGTTCAGCTTATTAAATAAATGAAACTTTACAATAAATATAAATAATCCTAATAAAATAAATATGAGAAAAAAAATTGCTCATTAAGTAGGCTTTAGTTTAATATCAATCTCTGAAACGGCTCGTTTAAAGGCGTTCAGTGTGGTAGCTTCAATAATATCATTACTTAGTATTCCAGACCTTCACAGTTCTGGATACAAAGCTGTATTTATAAACATTGCTAGAAGCTGATGGCTGAATAAACTTATTAGAATGGAACTGCCTTGTGACTCTCTGTTTCTGAATTACATGGGCTGGCATAGTGAGACTAATCATATTATTTATGGCTTTCCACATAACAATCATTGCTATGATCATCATTTCTATGTCATCATTATCCAAGTACTCGTGTGCACTCGTGGTTGATGAGGATCTTGATTTAATATGGTGATCAAAACCTGGACAGAGTACTACTAAACTACTGAGGGTGTGGAGGTGGGTTGGAAAACATAGAGCATACGCCACGCTAATAGAAGTGTCGACATATGCAACGGCACTACGTACGGTCAGTTGTAACGTTAAGGGGGGGGGGGGGGGGGGGGGGGGGGGGGGGGGGGGGGGGGGGGGGGGGGGGGGGGGGGGGGGGGGGGGGGGGGGGGGGGGGGGGGGGGGTTACAGAAAATAGAATTGCAAGGTGACGTGAGCGGGGCCGGACAGGTTGACGTAAGCCGCTCCGGAAAAAGCCGTCCGGCCCCGCTCGAGTTCAAGCGACATCGCACTGCACGACTATTCTTGTACTTTTCTAGTCATATTATAAAATACTTATTGACTGAGTTAGGTCGGACCGGACGGGAAAGTATTTGGCTCTCGGTCATGGCGCACGGACCTCACTGTGCTCGTTCCGTACGCCATGACCTCGAGCCAATTATTTTCCCGTCTGGCCCTCCCACTCAGTCAATAAGTGCATATTACTTCACCTCGATAATTTCGTTTTGAGTCACTTGGACATAGTAGGAAACTTAAGCAACCACTACGGTGACGGCAGCGAGAACGCTGTTATTCGCCTGATTGAAAAAACGTTGTCGAGTGTAAAGTATAAAGAATGAACGATACGACTGAAAGATTTTCTGGGAAGTGGAAAAAAACGTCGTCTTCTCAAATTAATTACACATTATTTTAACACAGTATGCCGAAACTTGTCATGTTCCCAGCATTCCAAAAGTGTGACGTCAGCATCCTAGTGAAATTTGGGGGTGAGATATTTGCCGCCGTATCCTCTGATGACTCCCTTCTAATTTTGCCTTCAGTTGGTCCATGACGTAATGAACCAAGATTAGAAGTGTTTGTATGGAGTCATCAGAGTATAAAGGGGCCAATATCTCACCTCCAAATTTTACTAGGATGCTGATTTTTGGCAAGCGGGCGTTTTTTCGTCATGCCCTTTCCGAATATCTAATTAAATCCCACAATTTCTCAAATTTAGTTTTTGTGATGTCGTCACTTCAATACTCTATTGGTTGTATACCAGTGGGTAATGTTTTACGCGCGCTCTGATAGGCTACTCAAACTCGGGATCGTATTTGCTATTTACCTCCACTTCGGTTAATTATTCACCCCCCCCCCCCTGAACACAGTTTATCTTCATAAAATTCTACCACTTCTGTGCTTGCATGTCCTTATGCCTTGCATCAGATTCTACAGTTATTGTATTTACGCTTGTTTTGCTATTTCTCGATACCCTGCTAACCTCTCAAATTAAAATATGCAAATTCTGAAACTTACAGGTAAACAATGCTATGAAAAATAGTACGTTTTCAACGACATCCAAAATCGTGCATAGATGTCATCAGGCATAGATGTCGTGATGAATACTTATATTTTTTAGTTGTGAGCGCCCTGTAGTCTACGAGAATCAATATAACTAAGAAAAATGTGTCTCTTTTAGACTAAAAATGTCAGAATAAGGTTACGGTTTCTTGGAAATGGAAGAATACATTAGAGATGATAATTATACGGTTTATTTTGTCGATCGTAAATTGAAACCGAAACTGGGAAAATTCCCGCACTTGCTTGTCTCGGCTGTCGCAGGTGCAGTTTCTTTACATAAATCCTGATTGGACTTCTGTTTTTCCTTTGCTCAGCAAAATGCTTTTTAAAATAATTTTCTTTCGATTTGCTATTTGCATATGGGTTCATCGATCGCCAAGTAGTTTTCGACATGTCCGCAGTTTACAGAAACGCAGAGCTCAGATATTTTAGGTTGGCGAAAGGTGTAGTAGATCATTCCACTGCAGCATTGAGGAAAGTCTTCAAACACCAATGGAACTATCTTTATCCTTCCACGCGGTGGCAGAATGACAGAACAAGTGGTTCACAGTTGCTAGCGGAAGAAAGACCGCCATCACGTTATTCACGACTGTGTGATTCAGCGTTTTCCAGTGAATATCAACCCATAAAGGATCATTTGTCACATGGAGACGTAGAAGAATGGGATGTTACAACTTTGGTCTTCGCTCTATTCCACTCTCATGCTTTAAACGGGATTCGTTATGGGTATCATTGGCAAAGGATAAAAAACGCCATTCATAAAATAAAGGAAGTTAGAAACACGGTGCTTTCACACGCTTATAAAGCATCTATTTCCCGGAGCACGTTCAAAAGAAGCTTCGATGATATGGTGCAGGCTGTCAAAGACCTGTTGACAAGTAGAGATCCCTTGGTTGAAAAACTGAAAATGTTGCGGAATGAGACAGAATTCCTGACAGAGGATTTCGTGAGATATAAACAATGGGTAAATGACGATCATGATATGCTGCTCTTACTTGAAAAACATCTGGAAAGATTAGAACACAAAATGAACATATCTGCGTCCAAAAAGGAAACAACAGAAGCGGATGACATGCCAAGCTCTACATATTCTGAAAACAGCAAAATCATTTCAAGAGTTTGTCGTCGAATGGACAAGCTAGAACGTGAAGTTGCAAGCCGTGTTGACCTCGTACCCTCGCGCTCAAAACCGGCAATTTTCCGGAGCGCCAGATACATTCGAATGATCAACGAATCCTCTTCTATGTTCTTCAATTTTCGCTGGGAAGAACTTGACAAGTTTCTTCAGCAATTTAACGATGATGTAGATATCAAGATGTTTGCTGGTATTCAGTCAGCTATGGCGCTTAGTCATCAGTCGAAAAAGGACGAGAGTTTCGATGCGCTGAATGCTCTGATTCCAAATACTCTCAAGGCAAAACATGGGTAAGTTGCTATGAATGTGTTGCAGAGTCTTGACTTGTCAACGTCTTACGAAATTTTTTTTATCGGATAGGCTTTTTAATTAATGCCTTGAAATATACTAAAAGTAGTGTCCAAAAAGATGTTTATTTTTCGATTTGCATAAAGCTTTTAAGCTATTAAAATAGTTTCTCATATCCAAAATTTCTCATACGTTTAAAAGCGCAGAGTATCTAAAAATACAATATAAGCGAAAACTTCCCTAGTGAACTAGCCGCACCGCGCAATGGTAAGTTCAATTTTTGGGAAGCAAAACAGTCATATTAAAAATAAAATTTTGCTTGAGTATCCAACTTCAAAACACATTGGAAACGTACCTTATAAGGCAATAAATTCGGCGCTAACTTATTTTAGCCAATTAAGCGTTTTTAATTTTTGCAAATATAACAAAAATAAGTTGTTGCACAGGTTAGCCATTTTGGTCATTCTTATTTAGCCGATTACCAATATTCAAAGCTACTTTAACAATGCAGTTTGAATTTTAATATATCGAAATTGGCGTTTTGAAGATCATGTAATAAATTGACATGTTTATGCACACATTTGCATAATTAAAATATGCCAATTTTGGCGTAACTTGCTTGAAAATCTGGTCTGCTAGAAAACTGCATTTCTATTTATTATCCAGAAATCTCATAAGTTTTCAAAGGTTATTTTTTAAGTATTGTTCCACATAAGAACGATAGCAAACTTCATTGTTCTGCGGCATTGGCTCTTTCCCACATAGAATATCTTTGATTTCAAGAATAGAGGAGGACCTGATGGTTAATAATTATATTTCATTATAAAAATAAAAAAAATCCATTTGCGTCAAATAAATTTTAGGAAATGTTCGTGCTTAACCAATCAGAATAGCAGAAGACAATTATAGCTAATAATTTTGCTTCTTTGATGAAGTTCCCCAAATACAATTTCTTTTAAAAATTGTATGTTGTGCGATTGGGTCTCAAATTACTTGAAACCTTAATAAAATTAGACAAAATGCACCTTGAACCTTAACTTTTTAGCGGTTTTTGAGTCTAGGCCAATGAGATCACTAGTTTTAACAATGAAAATTCTTGACATTCCATCGTGTTTGACATTCCATTGCCGTTGGCGCTATCCTTCTTATGCGGATCATTACTTAATATATAATAAACTAGTAGTAATCATAGATTATAGTGCGTCTCCTTATCCCGTGGCACCTCGTCTTGACCTAGTACCTCAGTTTCATGAATTAATTCAGGCACTGTTTAAAAGGGCTATGTCGCGAGATATGTCACGCAAGCAAAAACGTCGGGCCGACATCAAACAAATTCACGCTATCGCCGTGGTATCGGGCAAAATCCTGCCGTGCTGTGTACTGCGAAAGGTCTTAGATTTTTCCGACATATAAATAGTATATTTGTCTTGATTTCATTTCGGTTATTTCTCTGATTCTGAAATCATACTCCTCAGTACATGTACTAATACCGGAACCGGAAATGAGAAATTTCTGAGAAAAGCCTGAAAAAGTGCTCCCGTGATAAACTTCTTGGACACCGCGTTAATGGAGCATGAAATCGACGATTAAGTCACGCAACATTCAACGTGAATTTCGCGGGATTTTTGGATAAAATTACAGCTGCCAGTTGCAAGTAAGACACAAGACTGTTGAATATAATTCCTTTATTAACTAGACAAATTTTAGTCACAAACTTCGAAATCTTTAGTCGCAAATGCGCCCGATACAGGCGCAATTTCGAGCACTATAAAGTTAATCTGCGTTCGCCTGGCGCGGCCGGTCAGTGAATTATTGCTACAAGGCATACAACGAATTGCACCGTACCGTAGAACATCGCGAAGAACGACGTTGGTATTTAGGTGAAAGCTTCCCAAATCAGGCAGAGAACCACAGCAAAATCAAGATAGAACATTCAAAACATACTAGAACGGTAGCGAGGAAAATCCGATAACTTCTTGCTTGATTCCAAAGAGACCCAACAACTTACTTGGTCTGGAGAAGAACCTTCGTCCAATTTTTCCACTGTGTACTTTTAGTAGGCATTGAAATATTGCGCCGTACGATTTCAAAATCGGAAAAATATCCGAAACTAAATCAAGACAAATAGATTATTCACATGTGACATTTCGTAACCCCAGCTCCCCAGGATGATGCCTGATTTCCACGCGCTGGGAATGCTGGATACTATTGTGACGTTTCTAGATAGCGCAGATTTGGTACCGACACTTTTCTCGAGTCGTTCCGTCTAGACGACGCGCTAAGCATGCTGGATACTATTGTGACGTTTCAAGATGGCGCAGATTTGGTACCGACACTTTTCTCGATTCGTTCCGCCTAGCCGACAAGATTAGGAAGCGTCTCCTTCGTCGACGCAAATATGTATATGTTGTGGTTTAAAGTTTTCTTTGGTTTGAAAATTTCGATTGAAACTAGTTTAATTTTTATTTTCCTTTTTTGTCAAATTCATTGTAAAATTCTGAGACAAAGGAAAACAAGAATCAACCTGGTTTGAAAATGTTCAAACCAAGGAAAAAAATTGAACCACAACATATATACTGTACACATTGTGTTTCCCTCTACAACTCTCTTTTTCTTAAATGCCTACAGGCTTTTACTATATGCACGAATAAAGATTCAGAAAGCATATATTTTGCATGATCGTGGTGATGATGAAGACGCGATGAAAGAGGCAGATGAGGCAGAGATGATGCTAAGTCAAGGGGAGTGCCATGACGACACTGCTGAAGTCAACTATGCAAAAGCAAACATCATCTTGTCAACAGGGAAAAACAGCAAAGAAGACCGCAAGCGCATTTTGCTTCACTTGGATAAATGTTTCCAGTTCTGTGAAGAAGCTACTGTTGATAAAAGTCTAACAGTTGTTCAAGCAAAGCTGCGCAAGGCTCTTATTTATTTAGGCTATTACCAGCATGGCATCTTAGAAGATGTCCCAAGGTCAGATGTTGACATTGCAGAGACTATTTTAAGCCGCATTGAGTCTGAACCACTGGCAGAAAGAAGCAAAGTTTACTACAACTTTGGTCAATCGTTGCTTGCATATCGTAAAGGTGATACAAACATGGCGACAAAACTTGAGCACAAAGTTAGAAGAAAATGTGAGTCACATAAAATGGGTTTTGAGATCCAACAGCTTGATATGCTGAGAACTTTGGTAAGAGGAAAAGGAAATTAAAGGGAAACTGTCTCGTCGCACTGTCCCGTCCTGTCGCACTGTCCCGTCGCACTGTCCCTGTTACCTTATTTCGATGTTATATCACCAAATATACAAACTTAATTGAATAAAAGATTCTATAGAGGAAAACAGAAGCAGTAGTTTGGAGATAAAGTACAGGATTGCAAGGATGGAAGTGGATTACAGTTCATCAAATTTGATTCGTGACAGGCGATGAAGAAATGAAGCTGCCATCTTGTGGAATTTTGACTTTTTTAGCCGTTATTTTGCGTCTTAGTTTATATTTCTTTGCTTTAATCACCTTTGGTGATTATTTCTTCCTATTTCAAGAAAATAAAGCAAGCTCCTGGCCATAATCAAGAAAATAGGATATATCAGCTGGGAAACTGTACCTTAAATTAACCATGTGAAAGTAAATAATCAGTCACTTAATTCAAGTTCTGGCTTATTTCTTGTGAGCAAGGAAGAGAGGACAGGGGTCTGAAGTTCTTTTTATCCCGGTTTTTGTCCTTTGTTTCGTACTTTCTGCCTCCTTGTGCTTTTGCATTTGCAAAAGATTGTGCAATTTTCTCCCATTTTACCTCTCCTCTCGGTAACCGATCCCAAGGTTAATGTATTCCTGTCTCCTCTTCCCCCTCCCCTCTCCTTACTCCCCCTTCCCCCTCCCCTCTCCTTACTCCCCCTTCCCCCACCCCCCTCCTTACTCCCCCTTCCCCTACCCCCCTCCTTACTCCCCTTCCCCTACCCCCTTTCTTACTCCTCCTTCCCCTCCCCCTCCTTACTCCCCCTTCCCCCTATTTACTGCATCAAAAACACCTGGGGTCAATTCAGTAAAACTTTTACAAGTGTAATTTACAAGTGCAGCTATTGTTTTCAACCTCTGAAACAATGGCTACACTTGGAAATTACACTTATAAAAGTTTTATTGAATTAACCACTGATTACCAATGCTGTCAATTCTTAGTAAAATGCACCTGTTAAAATGCAGAGAATTACTACAAACTACATAAAAACTAAATACAAGAAAAGAAATCGCTTATAGAGTACTAAACCGAACTGTGACTATATGATTTAGGAAACAAAATCTTCTGTCATATCTTTGTTCGTAAGGTGAAAGCTTTGGTTTAGTAAGAAATAATAATTATAACTCTTTTTGATTGTATATATTTCATGAAAATAATATAAAGGGTTATAAGAATTAGTCGTAATTTTATTGTGTTAGTTTATGTTAAATAGATATGCAAAGTAATGCAATTCCCTGGTCATAAACGTATAAATCCCTTTTGGGGACGTGGTGAATATTAAAGTATGTATGTATCTATGTTTGTATGTTTTATTTAGGTTTGATGTAATTTGATATAAGTTCTATATTTGTAAAGAAATAAGTTTATCAAAGTGTGCTATGTGGACTATGGGATGTGGCTTTTTAAGTACTGACACATGCCTTCTGGGTGTACCTTTGTCTTTGTGGTTATTTACACCATCTACATCTATAATTGTAATTCACAAAGGTTTCCCATACACGTGAATTGGTCAGCTTTCAATAGTTCAGCTTATTACTGAATAAATGAAACTTTACAATAAATATAAATAATCCTATCAAATAAATATGCGAAAAAAATAGCTCATTAAGTAGGCTTTAGTTTAATATCAATCTCTGAAACGGCTCGTTTAAAGGCGTTCAGTGTGGTAGCTTCAATAATATCATTACTTAGTATTCCAGACCTTCACAGTTCTGGATACAAAGCTGTATTTATAAACATTGCTAGAAGCTGATGGCTGAATAAACTTATTAGAATGGAACTGCCTTGTGACTCTCTGTTTCTGAATTACATGGGCTGGCATAGTGAGACTAATCATATTATTTATGGCTTTCCACATAACAATCATTACTATGATCATCATTTCTATGTCATCATTATCCAAGTACTCGTGTGCACTCGTGGTTGATGAGGATCTTGATTTGATATGGTGATCAAAACCTGGACAGAGTACTACTAAACTACTGAGGGTGTGGAGGTGGGTTGGAAAACATAGAGCATACGCCACGCTAATAAAAGTGTCGACATATGCAACGGCACTACGTACGGTCAGTTGTAACGTTAAGGGGGGCGGGGGTTACAATGAAATGCATCATGAGGAAATAATGTATTCAGTAACCTGTCCAAACCGTTTTTCAATCCGATCAAGGGAAAACGGTTTTTTTCGGCCGTACTTTTCGCATTTGCACGGCCGCCATTAAATTTGCATGTTTCTTTAAGTTTCAGTCACTTTCGTTGGCTGTCTTTTGGAACTTCTAATGCAAAAAGTACGGCCGAAAAAAAATGTTTAACCATGCCACGCAGCCGGAAATTCCATGAATTTGTTATGTAGTTACTTAAATTCCGCAAAATCGTTTATTTCTCTATAACTATTGGAAAGGTGCGGGACCCCGTGTTTTCCACAGACCCCGGGACCCCGACCCCGTGTTTTCCACCAAACCCCTTCAGAGTTAGGGACCGTAGTGCCGTAGCGTGGAAGAATTTTATTAGCCTAGGTTTCGCCTCAGGCATAGTAGTCAGCGAGGTATTAAAATATATCCACCACTGTTCACCGACACTGAGGTGAAAAATTGTTTTAGCAAAGACCAAAGAATACAATACAGGCATCATATCGTGATTTCTGCTATCTAATCATCTCGTTCGTAAATTGAAACCGAAACTGGGAAAATCACCGCACTTGCTTGTCTCGGGCTGGCTGGCAGGTGTTTTCGCAGAAAAGCAGGAAATGATACGTTTATTAGGCACATGATCTTCAATTATTTCTTTCCATGGACCCTGATTGGATTTCGGATTGTCCTTTGATCAACAAAAACGCTTTTTTACAATAATTTACTTTCGATTTGCACGTGGCGGCATATGAGTTCAGCGCGCGCCAACTAGTTTTCGTCCTCGTTATTCGACATGTCTGCAGTTTACA
The DNA here is from genome assembly GCA_024195265.1 of Dendrophyllia cribrosa. Taxonomy (NCBI): domain Eukaryota; kingdom Metazoa; phylum Cnidaria; class Anthozoa; order Scleractinia; family Dendrophylliidae; genus Dendrophyllia; species Dendrophyllia cribrosa. The sequence goes on along the minus strand of JAJLRJ010000009.1, from coordinate 14,005,707 downwards.
GCAGCGCAGAGCTTAGATATTTTAGGTTGGCGAAAGGTGTAGTAGATCATTCCACTGCAGCATTGAGGAAAGTTTTTAAACGAGAATGGAACTATCTTTATCCTTCTACGCGGTGGCAGAATGACAGAACAAGTGGTTCGCAGTTTCTAGCGGAAGAAAGACTGCCATCACGTTATTCACGACTGTATGATCCAGCGTTTTCCAGGGATTACCAACCCATAGAGGATCATTTGTCGTATGGAGACGTAGAAGAATGGGATGTTACAACGTTGGTCTTCGCTCTATTCCACTCTCACGCTTTAAACGGGATTCGTTATGGCTATCATTGGGGAAGGATAAAAACCGCCATCCATGAAATAAAGGAAGTTAGAAACACGGTGCTTTCGCATGCTTGTAAAGCATCTATTTCCTGGAGCACGTTCAAAAGAAACTTCGATGTTATGGTGCAGGCAGTTGAAGATCTGTTGACAAGTACAGATCCCTTGGTTGAAAAACTGAAAGAGTTGAGGAACGAGACGGAATTCCTGACAGAGGATCTCGTGAGATATAAACAATGGGTAAAGGACGATCACAATAGTCTGCTCTTACTTGAAAAACATTTGGAAAGATTAGAGCACAAAATGAACATATCTGCGTCCAAAAAGGAAACAACAGAGGCAGACAACACGCCAAGCTCTACATCTTCTGAAAACAGCAAAATCATTTCAAGATTTTGTCGTCGAATGGACAAGCTGGAACATGAAGTTGCAAGCCCTGTTGACCTCGTACCCTCGCGCTCAAAACCGGCGATTTTCCGGAGCGCTAGATATATTCGACTGATCAACGAATCCAGTTCTATGTCCTATAATTTTCGCTGGGAAGAACTTGACAAGTTTCTTCAAGAATTCAACGATGATGTAGATATCAAGATGTTTGCTGGTATTCAGTCAGCTGTGGCGCTTAGTCATCAGTCGAAAAAGGACGAGTGTTTCGATGTGTTGAATGCTCTGATTCCAAATACTCTCATGGCGAAACATGGGTAAGTTTACTATCAGTGTTACTATGAATATGTTCTAGAGTCTAGATTTACAACACCTCCCTGAATTTTTTCCCTTGCTTTTTGATTAATTAACGCATTGAAATAAACAAGTTTGTTTTGCAATTTACATAAAGTTCGCAAAATTGCTCATGCGTAAAGCGCACGCTATCTCAAAAACACAATTTTAGCGAAAGCTTCACAAGTGTTGGATTATCCGCACCGCGCAACTGTAAGTTCCATTTTTGCGAATTAAAAGTCATTGAAGATTAAATATGTTTGATAACAAGCGAAATAAAACTAGAAAACATGCTGCAAAACGTACCTTATTAAGGCAAGAAATTTGAGCCAAATTTATTTTAGCGATCTTTAACTCGTGCAGAACTGTAGCATTTAGGTAGAAATTTCATTTGATCGCGCACTAAATTGGCTGTAAACATTGAGCCCGCAATGGAAGGGTGGGGAGTTGGACGCAGTGGGGAGGGTGGTTAGTGGAGCAAAATGCCTTAGGGGAGAAGGGAGTGTTGGTAGAGTCCATGATATTTAATGGTCACCTGCCTTACCCATGGGGACAGCATGCACTACTTGTGTTTAGAAAAAGAAAGAAAGTCAATGCAGGGGTCAATTTAATAAAACTTTTACACTTGTATAGCTATTGTTTTCAACCTCTGGAACAATGGCTACCCTTGTAAATAACACTTGTAAAAGTTTTATTAAATTGGCCCCAGGTTTTGGTTGCCCAACAGTATTGTTTTTACTGTAAAGTTCTTATGAGTGAGTGAATCCAGACCTTCAGTTACAAGGTGAGGTGGGGGGAGGGGGGGGAGGGGGGGGGGGGGGGGGGGTTCATTAAACATGGGTTGATGAAAGTTGTAGCATTTTCACTACAATGATGCTCATGCAGACAGGAAGGCTTTTCTGACTCCAATCAGCCTGAAAATCACACATTCAACAGAGAAAGGAAAGGGAAAGGAGGGAGAGAGCAGGGGCGTAGCTACCTGTATGCACGTATGCACGTGCGTACCTGAAAAAGTCGAAAAAAAGAAAGATTTGGGACTTGAGGGTAGGGGGAGGAGGTAGGGGATTGTTTGAAAACAGTGATTGTGCGTACCTCTGAAAAAGTCCTGGCTACGCCCCTGGAGAGCATAAGATATATAAATACTGTACACAGTATACTGTCTTCCCTCTATCTTTATATAGTTGACCCTTCTTTTTCTTGAATACTTATAGGGTTGTACTATATGCACGAATAAAGATTCGCAAAGCATATCTTTTGCATGATCGTGGTGACGACAAAGAAGCGATGAAAGAAGCAGATGAGGCAGAGATGATGCTAAGTCAAGGGGAGTGCCATGAGGATACTGCTGAAGTCAACTATGCAAAAGCAAACATCATCTTGTCAAAAGGGAAAAACAGCAAAGAAAACCACAAGCGCATTTTGCTCCATTTGGATAAATGTATCCAGTTCTGCGAAGAAGCTACTGTTAATAAAAGTGTAACGGTTGTTCAAGCAAAGCTGCGCAAAGCTCTTTTTCATTTAGGATATTACCAGCATGGCATCTTAGAAGAAGTCCCAAGGTCAGATGTTGACATTGCAGAAACTATTTTGAGCCGCATTTCTGAACAGTCTGAACCACTGGCAGAAAGAAGCCAAGTTTACTACAACTATGGTCAATTGTTGCTTGCATGTCGTAAAGGTGACACACGTATGGCAACAAAACTTGAGCACAAAGTTAGAAGAAAATGTGAGTTACATAAAATAGGTTTTGAGATCCAACAGCTAGATTTGCTGAGAACTTTGGTAAGAGGAAAAGGAAATTAACCATGTGAAAGTAACTTTAATTTGCTTTTGAAAAATATCGTGCAATTGTCTTCTATGAATTCATTGTCATGAATGCTATGTTTCTCATCCCCCCTTTTCTCCCAAATTTCCCCCTTTATTAACCCATGAATGCGCAAAGTGTAATGAACGGGTTATCGCAGATGGTGGCAAATATGTTAATGAGCACTCGCTCAATCACTCCATCAGCTGTAAACTTTTTGTCACGTAATACTTTAAATTAGTTTTGTTTCAAATGCATTGCGTAACAAGAACAACGTGAATCCAGCGGTAACAATAACTAAGTTTTAGTAAAGGAAATTGCACAACAATAAGCTTAAAGATGTTTCGCTTTTGGAGTCCTTTGATGAATAAACCAAATTTGTCTTTCCTATCTTAGCGTAACACAAATTCGCATTGTTTGAAATAAGAGAGGAATGAAATGGTTTTCTTGCCGGCTGAGCTTGCGAATGAGGCAAGAAATGAAGTTCTCACACACTGAATGGGGGTCTGGTACGAGTCGGGATATCAGGTGTCACGCTTTGACACGTGACTCGGTTTTTGTTTCTTGCCATAAGTGCAACAGCTTTCCCACCCTCCCAGCCCTTGACATAGGTTTTAGGGTCATTGAAGTTTTTTGGTTTCTAAGAGCCAGTTTTCATACATACTCTGTAAGTGTTAGACGTTTTGCAATAAAGTGCTGTTGCATTCTGTGGCAGACAAATGGCATTCAGTGCATGAGAACATGTTTAATAAATTTCTATCTCAACTACATTTTGACACCGTTTTGTAAGGAAGGGTCGCTCAAATATGAGCCAGCGATGTGTGGAGCATTTCTGATTTCTTGCAAGGTTTCTGTGCCCCTATCTCCCCAACAACCCCCCACCCCACTCCCCTATCCCCTGCACTTCCCCCATCCCCTCACCCCCATTTGATGTATGAAAAGGATATTTATTTACTGAATGTGGACATGAACAACTGCTTTATACTGTTATTTCTTAGTAAATGTAACTGTTAAAATGCAAGGAATTCCTAAATAAATATCTTAAAAACATTATAGCTAAACAGAACAGATATATGTATGTGCAGTTTAGTATGTGATATATATATGTGCAGTTTACAATAAATTTAGCAAACAGAATCTTTTGTTCTTAATTAAGGTGAAAGGCTTTAATTTGTTTTAAAGTAAAGAATATGATATTATTATAATAATTCATTTTTATTGTTTGTATTTTATGAAAATAAAAGGTAATAATTTTTTTGTGATAGATATTTATTAAAGAATTGATATTTTGTAAGAATATTGTAAGATTGTTTAATATGTTAAATAGATGTGTAAAGTAATGCAATTTAATTCCTGAACAAATAAACATTTAGGTTTGATGGAAGGTACTGTCTTTGTAAGGAGTCCAATAAATACATGTATATCCATTTATCAAAGTGTGCTATTTGGACTATATGGGATGTTGCATTTTAAGTAATGACACATGCCTTTCTACTGTGCCTTTGTGTGTGTGGTTATTTTCCTTTCTGGGTTACACCATACTCCATTGCGAGCATAAGTCAATGCAACATCATCATGGTTATCTAAATACTCAAGCGCACATGTGGTTGATGGGGATCTTGATTTAATATATGAACAAAACCTGGACAGAGTACTAAACTACTGAAGGGGTGGGGGTGGGTTGGAAAGCATAGAAGCAATCAAACTTTGTAATCATTTGGAAAAAATGGAACTTTAACAGCGATGGTGGATTGACGGTATGCAGCTGGGCCTGTTCCCCTCCCTTATCTTTGCCTGTTCCAAATGTTTAAAATCTGTTGAGCAATCAAACTTTGCAATCATTTGGAAATATATGGAGTCAAACAGCAGTGGAGGATTGAGGGGATGGGCCTACCCAACCCCCCCCCCCCCCCCCCCCCCTTATATTTTGGCAATGAATAGTCTCTAACATTTTCATGAAGATGTGCCTGTTCCAAATGTTTAAACTCAGCAATCAAACTTTGCAATCATTTGGAACTATATGGAACTTTCAACAGTCAAACAGCAGTCAGGTGGATTGAGGGGATGGGCCTACCCCCCCTCCCTATTTTGCCAATGAATAGTCTCTAACATTTTCATGAAGATGTACATGTACCTGTTCCAAATGTTTAAACTCAGCAATCAAACTTTGCAATCATTTGGAAATATTTGAAACTTTAAACAGTCAAACAGCAGTGGTGGATTGATGGGATGAGCCTGCACCCGTCCCCCTCCAATATCTTGCCAATGAATAGTCTCTAACATTTTCATGAAGATGTGCCTGTTCCAAATGTTTAAACTCAGCAATCAAACTTTGCAATCATTTGGAAATATTTGAAACTTTAAACAGTCAAGCAGCAGTGGTGGATTGATGGGATGAGCCTGCCCGTCCCCCTCCAATATCTTGCCAATGAATAGTCTCCAACATTTTCACCTCCAGCCCCTTCCACCCCCCTCCCCCCCCCCCCCCCCCCCCCCCCCCCCACCTTACACTGGAGTGGGGATCTGCCACTAAACAGTCTAAGGTTCAGTACTTGCTGTTTTTCTTTTTTTTTGTTGTTTCTCATCTTCAGTCGGTTTAATTTGTTAACAGGTTAAGGGTATGAATGCACTCTTTGGGCTTCACCTTCAGATATCTGTGGGAGAGAGTCTTATTGTTGGAACAGCAGTAAGTTTTGCTTTCTGAGTATTGTGCATGCCATGTTGTTTGCCATTCAGGTGTTATCAAAGGGGTGTAATGAAGTGGTGGTGAATGATAATTTAGAGACTTGGCAGGATGAAAAGACTAGTAACAGTTCTTTCTGTGAACCCAAGACTTTTTCACTTTTTTAAAATGCGAGACTGAGACTCCAAGACAGCTTTGTGAAAAATTTGCAAGATCAGTGAAATCTGACTAAAATTTTGGAAGACCTACGGTATATTCTCTTAAAAACCGTTCTCCATCCCTTGATGAGGTACTTGGAATAGATACTGGTCAAAGGTGTGGGATCAGAGAAACCTGGTTTTATGCGGGGTCACAAGCAATAACAACTACAGAATTCCGTACACTTTCTTGAGATCAAAGGATCAGGCATTTTGTTGTGTATCACCACAACGGGCTCGATCAGGATCAGGGATCAGAAAACAAAAAGTTGAATGATGAATAAACCTCTCACTACAACCTAGTCTCCTTGTAGTGGGTTAAAAGAAATTGGTGAACAGAGTGAACTGAGTATGCTCTCCCCCTATAATCCCCTCCCCAGAACATGCCCAGTTCAGTACTCCACTCGCCGATTTGCTTTTAACCATTATCAGCTGAAAGGAGCCTCTTTACAGGCTATAGCTAACAACAACCCTATCATTAGAATGATTTTGGACACTGTTTCAAGTTCTCTGATACTGCCAATATTATGTTTGAGTCAAATGGTTTTCAAGAAATGATGAGTACCATCATATCAGTCTATTATTAAATCATTATTGTTAATAAAGGCCAAGCAGATCACATCAACCATGTTGTGAATTCTCAAAATGCACTGACATTTTTGGTATCTTTAGAAATCATTGACTGATTTTTGACAGTCGAAGAAAGAAAATTTTTAGTACTTGACTCAGAAAATGTTAGTAAAATAAATGGCAGTAATAATTTTATATCTCATCTTTTACATATTTAATATCAATTATTAATTCCTTGCAGTCATCTACAGCAGTTTTCTTAGCAGCATTGCCTGCACCTCCATTACTAAAGATCACTGGACGGGTAAGTCATTTGACAAGCAAATAGAAAGCATTGGCTTATGAATATTCATGCCATGGTGTTCTTGGTTGTTCTTTAAACAGCGTTTGACTGCAGAAGAAGATAAGCGGCTTGCTGAGATTCAGAAGCAAATTGTGGACACAACTAACAAGAACAGAGCCAGCTTCAGGCTCACAGATACTGTTCAAATAGTAAGAATATTTTAACCACTTAATACCGATCATTCTTAGCTTAATTAAGTTGGATTAAAATTACATGTCAAATGCCCTTTTGGGGGTGGGGGACTCCCATAACAAGTGACCCAGGTGATCGTCAGAAATATTGAAAGGAGCCCCTTAAAAGGAACCAGAAACCCCTTTTTTATGGTGTGGCTCACATCAATTTTTATATTTCACTGACTCTGTTCAAATATATGAGATAACCAATGGTAGAAATTTCTGATTAGTACCTTTGGGTTTGACTAATCAGCTATATACCTGAGGATCCACAGGGTCAAATTTAACTATCTTGGGAGACAATTTTTTTTATTGTACTCGCAAGGGAGTAAACCTGAGGAGAAGATTCAAATAAGGGACAACTAATGGCTTTGTTTTGTTCCACACACACAAACAACAAAAAGAACTTGTGACCGATATTCCTCCATCTGAACCTCATAGTTGGTCCAACATCTAATAATAATTATAATAATTTTTATTAATTTCAGTTAAATCATTGTCCTTCAACTTTTCAGGCACTTGCTACAGGCTGCACGATATTCTTATACAATCATTAAGTTGCAATTATTTTTTTATTTGTCCATTAGCAGCCAACAACCATCTTTTTTGCACAATTAATCATGGAAGACTTCCCTGCAGTCTTAATAAATCATTATTTGTTGTTTTTTATTTGCAGAACACCCCTAAGGTCACACCTCCCCCCAGCCCATCCCAAAATGCCCCTGTGGCCAGTGTGGATGTGGATCAGGATGAAGGTCCCAAGGCTGAGCTGGATTTGTGCACAGGGCCAAAAGATGCATATGTTGTAGAGGTACAGTCATGTAACACCTGGGAGGGCAGGGGGGAAGGGAGAGAGATGGATGGAGGAGGCAGGGGCCACAAGAACTTCCTGTTTCCTAGTGACCTTTAAATTACTCTGAGAGTAATTTCTGCCCCCTTTCTGACCTGATCAACCTCTTACTACCAGATACAGTCTGACCTTTTAATACTGATGTGACATTACCTCCCCCCCCCCCCCCCCCACACACACACACACACACACACACACACACACACACACCACCCCCTCTTTCCCAACAGTAACTATTTTCAGCTGAATCTTATAATATTAAAATGGCAGCATTACCTGCCCAGAAGGTAGACATGTATATATGGAAGAAGGTGATGCAGCCACTTAGCTATTCCCCGAGTGTGACTGCTTAATAGAGATTTGACTGTAATCACTAACAGGAATGAAATTTTGTAAATTTGCATGTTAGGTAGATGACAAGAAAGATGAAGATGTGGTAGCTGTTCTGCTTGATGAGCCAGTACCTGAAGGTCAGTTTATTGGGCTCTGAGTTCAACTTATTAGGACTGTGTCTTTTTTAAATTAATTTATAATAAATAAAGCTCTTTGTGGCTTCTAGAGTAAGTCATGCCCAGCATAAATTATAAAGGATATCTTATTTGTTGAGATTGAGATGTGTATTTTTTTGAGTGGTTTAACTGGCCCTAACTCTTTTTAAAAGGACATCGTCAGGTTACTCAGGTACACAAGTGTAGGACATGAGAAAAATGTTCTCATAATTTAATGAGGGCTTAATCAATTTTTCTTTATCCAAAGGTTTTTATTCTTGCAACACAGAAACACTTCCTGGTGCAATCAATCTTAAATCTGGAGTGAAGGTACATGCATTATATTTTATAAATTTTAATATAATTATTATAAATTTTTAATATTTAATTTGTTTTTATGATTCAATTATTTTTTATTTATATCAGGTAAGAGCTAAATATTGTGTAATGTTTCAAGGGTAATATGTAATTGGTTGTTATTAACAGTGACTTTTGTTAACTGTGGATAAATCTAAAGTTGATGTCAATTTTTGGTTTGTTTATAAATAAAGATGATAACAGCGGTGCAGAGAAAATCACTTAGTGATGAAGACATACGGACCAACCAGCAGTTTGCTAAGCTCTTTGAAGACACAATTAAAGTATGTTGGTGTTGCTCTGTTTGTCTGTCTGCTTATCTGTCTGTCTGTCTGTCTGTCTCTGTCTGACTATATGTCTATCTGTCTGAGTATCTGTCTGTCTGTCTGTCTGTCTGACTATATGTCTATCTATCTGTCTGACTATTTGTCTATCTATCTGTCTGAAGTATGTTGGTGTTGCTCTGTTTGTCTGTCTGCTTATCTGTCTGTCTGTCTATCTGTCTGTCTGACTATCTGTCTGTTTGTCTGTCTGTCTGACCATCTATCTGTCTGTCACTATCTATCTGACTGTCTGTCTGTCAGTCTGACTATATGTCTATCTGTCTGACTATCTGTCTGTCTGTCTGACTATCTGTCTGTCTGCTGTCTGACTATATGTCTATCTATCTGTCTGACTATCTGTCTGAAGTATGTCGGTGTTGCTCTGTCTGTCTGTCTGTCTGACTCTGTCTGCTTGTCTGACTGTCTATCTGTTTGATCATCTATCTATCTGTCTGACTGTCTGTCTGTCAGTCTGACTATATGTCTATCTGTCTGTCTGTCTGTCTGACTATCTGCCTGTTTGTCTGTTTGTCTGACTATATGTCTATCTATCTGACTATCTATCTGTCTGTCTATAATATTGTACTGGACTACGTTCCAAAAACAGAATATTATAAAGGGTCTTTTTCATACAGAGGAGGAATGCTGTGGAATTCATTACCAAATGACATAAAAGCGTCCGAATCTAAAGCTATCTTTAAAAGAAAACTGGCTAGTAGGCAGGCAAACTGTTGACTACATTTTACTTATTTTATTATTTGTACATATTTTTAGTGTAGTTGTACAGTATTTACTTCTGTTTCTATACGGCTTTCATGTAAAGAAGTTATTTAACTTATGAAATTACCGTATTCAAATAAAAGTGAATCAATCAATCTGTCTGAGTATATGTCTATCTATCTGACTATCTATCTGTCTGTCTATCTGTTTGTCTATCTGTCCATTGCACCCAAAAAACATGGTTTATCTATGACATCAACATGAAAGGGAGTGTGTTTGTCCAACCTGGTTTCTATATGTGAGTGTTTCTTTATCTTTGTTTGTTTGTCATGCGATGGGCCATTTTGTGTGTGAATAAAAGTTTGAGTAAACTAATAAAATAATGCAAGTCCCTTAATATTATTGTCTTGTGTTGTGTATTGACATGATCATGATGTTACATGTTAATTTTTGCATTTCAGAGTTTCTGGTTCAAACTTCGCAACATGTCACCCTGCTGTCTTTCAAATGTACATTTTGATATTGAGATTCCAGAAGATGATGATATTCAGGTATATGAATATTCATTACTTTCAGTAATAATTGGTTTCTGTTTTAATTTTCTGTTTTGAGATTTCCTCAATCCCTTGTTGGGACCAACCGTTTTAACTTTGACCAGCTTTAGCTGAAGTATCCCTTAACCCTTTCCCTCCCAGAGTCAATAATGGAGACATGTAGTGTACTTCTAACTTTTGAGTCCGTGGATGAAATCCTATGGTGTGACCATTCAAATGAAACCTCTTCAGCAGTACTTTTGCATGGTACCATTTGTTTTTCAATATTTAACAAAATAACATTTGGGATTTTTCTTGAATTTTGATATCTGGCACTCTTGGGAGTTAAAGGGTGGTTAAACTGATATAAAGTATCCCTTAAACTGATATAATGGCAGGGACAGTGTAGTGGTGAATGCACTCTCCTCTCTTGATCTGACCATTGTGGTGTGGGGTTTAAATGCCAGTGTCTAGTGTGCCACATGTGGGTTGTCAAGAGTTTTGTTTGTTGGTTCTCGTCCTTGCTCCAAGGGTTTCTTCTGGGTACTCTGTTTTTTCTACCTCCACAAAAACCAACATATTTCAAAATTTGATTTGATCTGGACTGTACTTAACCCTTTAACTCCCAGAGTCAATTATGGAGACTAATGAGTCGACTAATGAGTTATTCTTAACTTTGACTAACTGCAACTAAGAATTCTTAACTGCGACTAATGAGTCCAATTTTTGAATTGAAGAAATGGTTACATTAGGGACACTGATGATTGGAAGTGACACATGGTAGTGACACAAGCAGATCTGTCGGTTGCTAGTCAGTCTCCCATGGTGTAAAATATAAATGTACTGTGTATATTAAGTACATTCCAAATCAAATCAAATTTTGAAATATATTAGACAGCTGACTTGATTCTATACACGACCTATTTTTTATCCCATCTTTTATAATAACTATTTTAAACTGTGTGTATAAATATGAGAGTTATTATCTGAAGTGATGTTCATGGTCATCTCCGACAATGATAGACAAACAACAACAACATTACACCAATTAAATTCAGTGTGTATTGAACTGTTTATCTGGAAGCAACCAACTGAAAATGGATTATTACCAGCAAAACAAGAAAGAATTCACACAACCTGAAAACCAAGATACCACTAGAACACAACCTAAAATAACTAAAGTCTATGGATTGTTGTTTCTCTATCATTGTGTACTAGGTTGCTGTAACAGGTGTGGCAATGTGTGTAGAGGAAAAAGAGCCAGAAGATGGAAATGTATCCAGGACAAAAAGACATCTCTGCAATAGATGTAAGTACTCTTGTGATTCTGTTCCTTTGCAGTTGTCTGTACATTGAAAGGGTGCAACTGAAGAAGCAAAAAGTCTGTTTAAATTATGATTAATCTTTTAAGTTCAGTAATGTTCACTTACATTAATTGTAACCATGACAAAATCAGTATCATATTATATTTTAAAGATTATACTTTCCATCAGAAAAATCATTGGTTGGATAGTTTAAGATACGGATAGGGCTTTTTATAATGTTTTGATGTCTTTAATCTTAAAGTACTGTCCCTGCCAATCTAGTGTCACTCAATCTCTTTCAGTAAATTGCAAGTGAGCTGTTACAAACTGTACATAATTATTATATAATATTATTATAAAATTATATAATTCATTTGATTGTTTTTTAGCTAATTCACGTACATCTCAGAGCTCTGAAACTGGTGTTGAAGCTGATGACTTGCTTTTTCCCATTGAAGAGGTGGTTGAAACCATAGCAACTGAGAATGTAAAGAGTGAATCAGGTAACACAGTTGTGACAGTTGTTGAGTGCATGTATCAGTGACAGCCACTTAAGCTGACAATAAATATTATCTCTTATTCCCATAAGAAGTTACATCCTAAATTATACTTCAGTCCCAAGTATTGTTACCATAAATTGTTTTCTTGAAATTATAAACACCCAACTGACATGATGTTACAAACTCAATGGCCCTTATCGTAGATGAGTACGCCACGCCAACATATCAGCGGTTTCTCGCTTTCTTGACCCTATAGTCTCGTTTTGATGTTTAGGAGAACCTCTGACGACGATGAGCGTAAACATCAAAACGAGACTATAGGGTCAAGAATGCGAGAAACCGCTGATATGTTGGCATGGCGTACTCATCTACGATAAGGGCTATTGCTTTGAGGTGTTAACTTTAAAAATCATGGGCTTAGAGGCAAGTTTTTGCTTTTAGGCACACAGAAATTCTTCATATAATACTAAAAATGACTGAATGGACCAGTCTGAAAAAATGGTCTTAAAATGGACTGAATAAAATATTCTCTCACCATAGACAGTACACCCAATACTTTAAAATGTATTATTATTGTTATTATTATTATTATTATTATTATTATTATTATTATTATTATTAAAGGACTTTGATGGTGTTTGATCAAGTAAATATGATACACTTTTTACCATAGGAACTGGTGATTGAATATCAAAATGAGAAAATTTACAATCTGACATTCATAGCTGCATATTGGTGTAAAATGCATCCGAGATATTATTTACTTTGTAGCGTACATTGCAAAATTTCAGTATGCTGTATGTTTGTACAGTTGAACCTTTCCTCACGAACACCCTTTCTCTATATATATATTATACCTGCCAACTTTTTCCAAGCGATAGGCTAGGCGTGAGAATTTTTTTCATGGGAGTGCCAGGATTTCCGAAGGCGACCCGACCAAATCCGAAGACAACCTGATCTATTCCGAAGATGTTCCGAAGAATTTGGAAGTTTCCATGGACCTCAGACCTCCGTTTAATAACATCATCCAGTGTTATCGTAATGTTCAGAACCATAAAAAAACTACAAAAAAATGAATGTAGCTATATTTTTAATTGCATCATGCGATCAGTTACGGCTGATAGGTCAAATCTGTAAGTCAGGCGTGATAAATTGCTCCTTAGGCATAAGTTGGCATGAGATCAAAGTTTTGGGCTCGCAGAAGTGAGACTCATGCCTTAGGCGTGAGACTTGGCAGGTATCATATATATTAAGGACAGTTTTTCTAAATTGAATATTAAACACATTCCCTAACTCAGTCTATAAACACAGACACCTATAATGCGCACTAATGGGACAGTCCCTTTGGTGTCCGTATTAATTATGGAGGTTCGACTGTATATGTATTTGAATGTAAATATATGAAAATCATATATTTGAACTGCAGATTAACATGAGTGAAATTTGTGATCCTAGCAGTGTGCTCTCAACTTGAGCAGTTGAAAAAGCAACCTGAAAAAAATCAGGCTTGAACACAGGATTCGAGCCCATGACCTTGGGATACCGGTGCAATGCTCTATCCACTTAGCTATCAAGCCACATGGATAGATGGTCAATTGTGAGTTTGTAATATACCCGATGATAGTGAATATATATGATCGCAAATCTCACTCATGTATATGTAATGGGACGCTAGACCTCATTCTAATGATTCTATGTTTCTAGCACTTTTTTTTTTTGAAAATAAAGTGCTATAATAAATTCACTTGTTTTAGTTGAGTGCAAAGCGAACTTTGATTATGCAATGGTCACAAGTAATTATCACAAACATTTGTATCCTATTGTTTTTTTTTGTAGATTCAAAACCTAAAAGACGTCTTGATCATCCGCTTTCAGTGAAAACAAAAGTTAAGGTTTGTAATCAACATTTAGAATAAACTTCTCAATTTGGCTCTATGACTGTGAAAAAATAATATTACCCCAAATTCTAGAAAATGAATAGTGCAAGGTTCACACAGTCAAAAGGCTCTGGATCAGAGTAAATTCTGATTAGTGACATCAGTGATTAGAAGTGATTATAATACAGACGAATGACAAGAAGATTGTGAACTCAGGCAGCGTTGTTGTGCACAAAACTCCAACAGTAACACATGAAGCTCAGCAGGCCTGGAAAAGTTATGGAATTTACAAAAATGTGTTTTGGTCATGGAAAAGTCATGGAATTTTATATTTTTGCAAAAATTAATTGGTTTTAGCTGGTGCTTGAAAAAATGTGCAGTTACACTATACTGGTGCCAATAATGAGGTCATGGAATTAGATTTCAAAGTCAGAAAATTTCAGACATGGAATTTTGTTTCTCAGTTTCCATGTACCTTATTCTTACTAATTTTTTTGCTTACTTAATTTCGCGAAAATTTGGGAGCTGTATTTCGCGAGTAAAAATTTTCGCGATTCCAGGAAAAAAGTAAACAAAACTGTTTTTAATGTCACGATTTTTCCATTTCTTTAATCTCCCAAGCCTAAAAGAATGTTCACAAAATGGCTAGTATATAGAAATATCAAGAGTTATGCGCTTTCTACTTTTACAAGGTGGTGTCGTCAACATTGAGGTTCTTGAGTCAAAGCACCGAGATCTGATCCTCAACCTGAATAATTTATGCATTGTTTTCTTATACAGTATATTATGGTATTAAATTTCACAATTTTAATTTTCGCGCTCTTTTAATTTTCGCGACTTTTTCCAAAAAAGCGGAAATCGCGAAATTTAGTATGTGCGAAATTTAGTGACAACAAGGTACCCTGAAGACATGCAGTTGTAATGTAAAATTTAGTTAACTGGGAAAAACCTAATATTAAAACATGATAAAATAAAAAAAAAGTCAATCAGCCTGTAAAGCTAAAGCTATTGACCAGTTTCTGGCTGACATCACAGGACAAATTACAACCTGCGCAAGAAAATGTATAAACGACATGCAAACAGAGATAAATTTAAGAAGCGCAGGGCCTCTCACACTGAACATGTTACGGAACTTAAAAGGAGAAAAGATCATCACAATAACGATAGGGAGTGCTGGAAGTACTTACAGGCAATACATGTTTACATGTACGAGTGTTTTTTTTGTTTACTTATTTTTACTTACTTGTTTTTGCAGACTCCGTATCGCCCTGCTGTGGAAGTAACATCAATGTCTTATTTACCAAACACACACATTGAGCAGTATCTCGGCAACATCAACTTGTTTCTAATACGGGAAAGTCACACTGTGCGTGAGGTAAAAAGAAGACTTAGTACATCTTCGATCACTCAGTTCTATCACTAGACTCTCAGCCCTAATTATTGACTGGAACTATTAATATTCATTTGGTTATCCATGATGGCTCGGGAATGTTACATGTATCCAATAACAAGGTTGCCCTAGCTGGCCAGCATTTTGATTGGTTTGCTAAGCTGTTCACCCCACCGGGGTGGGATGGGGGTCTCCCATACATGTAATATAACAGAGTACCAAAGTGATGACATCACAAAAACAAAAATTTGTGAAATTATGGAATTTGATGAGACATTCAGAAAGACTAGAGCATGATGAAAATGCCTGCTTGCCAAAAATCAGCATCCTATTGCAATTTGGGGGTGATCAAGACATTGGCACTTAATAATTTTTATAATAAAATTGTGACTGATGACTCTATACATATATCTCATTGACCAAGTGTGAGGGCCGTATTGGGAGAATATTGGCTTGTCGGGTATTCAAAAAAAGCTGCGAGACAACTTGTCAAGTCTTGTTCATTTGCTGTTATTGTCCAGTTCTAATGTTTCTTTATTTACTGGTTTGTCTTCTAGAATGGTGGTTTAAATGTATTTATGCAAGCGTTTGTGGCTGAAGCTCAAGCAATACTCAGAGCTCATGTGTTGGGTATTGGAGGAAATGCCTTGGTGTCATACAATTTGAATGAGATCGTTTTATTTGACAACCCTCATAAGCACCAGGTCAGTAATAGGAAATTATATTGAGCAACCACTGAATTTGAATAAAATTGTAAGAGATTTTAAAGAAGGGATAGAAGAATGAAATTAAATTAGTGTACACCAACAAACAGTTCATATCCATGTACATGTTTGTAACAAATGAATGGGGTTAGTTTCTAGAGAAATTGTGGTGCTGCGTCAGTGGGGGTGAAGCAAAAGAATTTGGTTTTATCGACTGAGTCGATAAGGTAAATTAGCCACGGTAAAAAGATTCGAGAAAGCTGACGTTTCGAGCGCTAGCCCTTCGTCGGAGCGAATCAAGGGATTGTGGGTAGTGTGTTGTTTAATATAGTAGGTGAAGCTACGCTATTGGTGGAAATTTTATCGACTCAGTCGATAAAACCAAATTCTTGTACGTGTTTGTAATATTGTCACCCTCTTTACCGCATATAACTCCCGTAATTCAGTGTGAACAAAGATAACATAATAGTGTAGTCTACTTCGTGCCAGGCTTCGTGCGGTGGCGGTGTTTATAATATTGTCACTCTCCTTACCGCATATAACTCCGTTATTCAGTGTTCATTTCAGGATTTTAAACCCTCAGACTTAAAGTCATTTGGAGAGATAAATTGACCTGTCGATATTTCTAATCCCTCCGACTAGAAAGTCATTTGGAGAGATTATTGACCTTCCAATAAGCAACAACCAGAGCGCTAGGAAATGAGCAAGACCCCGTGATGGGGTTTCCTTTTAGGGTTGTGTGGTGCCAGCTATAGGTTTGTAAGAATCAGTTAAGGAGATTCAGGATGGTTGGCTGGCCATTTTTATTTCTGCATGAATGGCTGTGTGGCCATTATGTTCTTGAAAGAACTTTATTAGGAAGACCGGTTTCGGAAACATAAGTGGTTTCCTTCGTCAGTTGTGTTCAGTGCTCATTGAGTGAGAGCGGAGCAGTTGTTCTTTTTGGTTTAAGACTGGCTGTTTAATATAGCCGTAGTGTGCGTTATGGTAGTCGGACAACCAATGGGAAGCATTTTGATTCTAACCGTTACCCTTCACGCATTACCTCACGCTTGGTTGTATGCAAATTCGGGTCAGATTGAAGTTGCTTCAGAAACTACTGTAAGGTGCCGCTGTTACATGACGGACATAACCCTAAACAAAAACGACCGATGTACATGTAAGAGCACAGCCATGCAGGTTGATGGTAGCCTGTGTAGAAGTCGTCAGGGAGGGGAGAACTTGGGAGAGAAGGGGAAAGGACGCCTGCAATAAAGACTCCCTTTTGTTCATTTCTGTGGTTGCTGGCAGCTGCAAAATCCGATTGGCTAATGCAAAATGAGTAATTTAAACACATCACATTCATGATGGCGGCGGACGGAGACATTTTAGCGAAAGCTTTTTTCCGATTTCCGATCTCACTGGATTTTTCCGATCCGCTCACTGTTAGCTACAATTTGAGCTTGAAACCTGAACAAGAATCGGATGTACGATCTCTTCTCAATGGCAGGGATGTGCTAGCAGTTTTGCCCACTGGATACGGCAGCCTTCCAATTTTGCAATACAACATTTCGTTGCATTGTCAAGGAATCGTGTACAACAATGTTTCCAGTAGGTTGTTAAAATGTTGTTACGCTGTGCATTGTCACCTTTGTTTTCTGCAAAGTCAACGTCGTTTTCTGTCTCCTTGATCGTACTTGCGTCAGAAAACAAAGACTTCTTCGAAGATCCCTGTCCAGAAGGTTTTTCATCCGCCACATGAACATTATCGTCTCTTTTCATTGTTTCTCTCAGGCATGCTGGTCTTGGGCAGCTGTCTTTTCCTTTGATCAATGGCAGTTGTATCCTCGCATTCAGCCGAAGCAGTCATTGCAGTGCTTGAAGTGACTGTTCAAATAAAACTGTATAACTCTGCAGCATTTCTGATCTTCGGACCACAAGGTCTACATACGCGTTCTGATAAGCTTTCGCTTTGAATTGAAGAGAAGCCCAGAGATGAACAACAGTCCGCCAACACCAACCCTGGACTTTCTCTTCTTACCGACTTTGTGAACAAGTTTTCGAAGTAAGCCTTTGATCCAGAAGACACAAACTCGATTCCACAAAAACTGCGACAATTATTTAAATTTTGTTCTTTCTCCTCCTTTTAGAACTTGTGGGAGTAGCTGACACTTCCACTCGAACACCTTCTCATACACTGTAGTTGAGCCTTTTCCCAAAATTATTTTTCTCACTTCGATAAAATTTGGTATTAATTCCTGCATGAATTCAGCCATGCGTAAGAGCGCGCGCTAGTTTCTGATTTGTCAATGTTTTGACAGTTGACATAATCCGATTATCATAAAATCGCTGATAGCCCAGTTCTTATAGCAGGCGTTCCTTCCCTTTCCCCTCCCTTTTTTTTGTGCGCCCCCCCCCCCCCCCCCCCTTTATGCCACCAAGGCTAGGTTGATGGCACACTGTTTTGTTGTCCATCTACTAATACTGGTAACTTCATATATATTCTAATTTTAAAACAAACTTCATATTAATTATTTTAATCTTTAATATTTCTAATAAAATTAACTTTAATTTCTAAATTTCACAAATCCTCACCCCCTTCCTATCTTTTCCTTTCACACACTCAAACATTACCAAAAAAATTTGCAAAACATATTGGAACATGATCATGGCATATATATTATTTGGATTGCTTGAAATGTTAACGATTGATATATAATATTTCGAAAGAACCACAGACCACTAAAATCATGTAATATTTTGTCAGTAAAAACAGATCCTGTGCATGTTCAAATCTTCATTTAATTGGCATGATTATACACACCAACACCTTTTTCAGCACATTGAGGAACACAAAAGCACTCTGCTATTGGAAAACAATTGCACGATGCTCACAATCAGAGGAATAAAGATCTTCAGGAACAAGAAATGCCGTGGAAAGCTGGAATGCTCTATTTACGAAAACTGAACACTCAATCTGACTCAATCAAAGCAAAACTATTACCTAATTAATCCCTCTACATTCCACATTATTTCTTTTCATCACAATCCATGTAACAAGACTTTCACGCGCAATTTATTATATAATGAACTCACAAGAATCTGACTTTAGTTACACAAATTTGAAAATGATGAGTGAGTCATCGAAACGTCATTTGAAACTACTATAATTGCTAATTTTTATTCTTAATAATTGTTTATCCAAAACCTCTGTTATTATGATTACCATTTACTCTTTAAAATAATTAAAACTAGTTTGTCATGTAAAATTACTTCTGTATCATTGACAGGGTCAGTGCCTGCTGAACATCAGTGGTGACGCCGTCAAAGTATGTTATGAAGAAGATGAATTGTTAGATAACTCAGGCCGAGGATCACCCCGAAAAAAAACTCTCTCTCATTCAGAAGCATACGACCCTTACTATGGAACAGAAATCTAAAGTTCTTGTGCAAGCTTATTGAATTCCGACTTCAACATCTCAGATTAGCAAACTCCAAACCTGCTATCAGGCTCTATTTTCCTTTTACTTCTTGGTAGAAGTACTCTTGGACCACAGTGCATAAGAAGAAATGAGTACTGCTAACATTGGGCCCGAAAAGAGCGGTCCCCGTTACTTTTGGAATTAGCGGGCCTAAGGAACCTCAGGTTTTGGGTAGCCACTTTTTCAGGTAGCCCTCACTTTCGGGCACGTTAAAATTAATACGTGGAGTAAATAGACTGCGGAATAATCATAATAAATCACTTTAAGTAACAATCCGTGTAAGAAGTAGGCAACCCAAATCCACGGAATGCAGAAAGGTGTGAATTGTGCTATTGTTGAAACCGTCCACCTCATTGGCTAAAACATGAAAATCTACCATAACTTCATCAGGCAGCGCATTTATTTATCTCTAGTTTACTAATTGATTCCCTTTTAGTGAAAACTATTGTGATTTTTAATGCAACAAAAATTCTATGTGGGGAACATGGAAAATTAGAAGTCTTTCTTGGCCATTGTTTTGGAGTCTCACGATTGGATGAAATCTTGTAACACAAAAGAAACATCGCTTTAAAATAAAGTTTCAGTAAATTTTATTTCAAAACCATGTTGTCCATAGGTTGACGTATTCTCAGTACGAAAATCTAAACATTCTTATGTGGGGAAAGCGAAATGCATCGGAACAATAGAGAATTGCCTACTTCTTACACGGATTGTTACTTAACTCTTTCTCATTCCTCGGCATTCTCGTATAGTAAAACACTAAGCTACTCCATCTGCATAGAGACATCACTATGGTATTTTTGATTGGACCATTCCTTTTTAAATGGGCCATTACTTTTGGGAATTACTAGAAAGGTCCCAAAATTAATGTTACTTTCGGGTAGCCATTCCCTTGGGGGCTGCCATTTTTGCAACTCTAAGGTGGCTATGGTGCTTCCCATTTGTCAGAACTGGCCAGCATTTTGAAGACCTGTTTATACCAGTCCATCAAAAAGGGTGCATACTGTTTCCCAACTGACCATTCTGGCTGACCAGTTCTTTCAAATAATGGAATTGATAATATTATTTACGAATTGAGGGGTCTGGCATGCAGTTCTGACAAATGGTAAGCACCTAATGTTTCCGTGTTGCTTTGTAAACCATCCCCTGTTTATCGGTAACATGGCACATTAGTGAGCTCCATACTGTACTACAAACCAGGAGACATCAGGTTGGAAGTGGCAAAGATGGGGGACTGTACGCAGAAAAATTGACTCGTATAAAAATCACAAATTCAAATAACTTAACTAATGTATTGACTTGTTGTGTCTCGATCCAGTTTTGGAAGACAAATTACTGTTTTAAAACACCAAAACACAAGCAAGCAGCATCACAGGAAAGTACTTTTTGATAGTTTTATTTTGAACATCGTCAAACGTGTAAGAAATTTATCCACATCACAACAGAAATCACCTTTGACTGTTTTTAAACCCACTTATAATAAAAAAATTTAAAATAAATTGAGAAGAAAATCAAATAAAAATGCATTGTTTGCTTCAAAAATTGTCTTTTCATTATTTTTTTATTTTGTGTGTTTTTCTATAAATGATGCTATTAAAACATATTAATGTTCATAAAGAAAGTCATTGACAAGCTGATAAAGGAATTATTAATTAAAATAAAACATTTACAATGTACATGTATAGTAAATCCCAATATGTTAAACTGTCTGAGTTATTGAGCCATGAGGGTTAAATTCTACAAACCAAGTAAAAGCAGGCAACTAGATTGGTTCTGGAGAGTTTCAGTTACTGACATTCTGGTATACAATGTTCCTATAAACAAAATAATCAATATTTTGATGAGATGTCATAAAAAGTTATAACAATGCTTTCAGACACCTTTTACAACTTGCAGCCTGCAGGGCTGACAGAATTATATATTTTTAATAAGATATTAAAAATTTCAAATATAAATCAGGGTGTTCATTGGGCATCGGCTAAATTTCGATGGCAATAGGAGCTATCTTCGCTCTTTCATAATATTCTCCTGTTTGAAGTTTACTTTTCACTATTCTCCTGCTACTACAATTCTTAATAAAAACCCTGATAAATAAATGCCCATTTTGGTACATTTGGATAATGATCTGTGTTTGGCACATAAATCATATGCATGGGGTGTGGAGGGAGTGGGGATGAAGGCCAAGAAAGGGGTGTTTCAGGTTATTAAAGGTGACACGGGTTTTCAAATTTTTTACTGGGGTGGGGGGAGGGCAGTATATATTGTCTAATCGGCATCTCAATTCTCAGTCCTTGTTCTCTTTAATCCTTGAGTACGTGATAAATTATTTATTACTATAAATTATAAATTACTATAATAAATTATTTCTACCCTAACATTAACCTAAAAAATAAGAATAAATTCTCAATTTAAGTTGTGGATTGTCTGTAACCAGTTGCAACTCTCTAAGAATTAGCAGCATCAGCTAAAGATTTATAGTTGCATGTACTAACAGGATCTCTATCTTGTTCAACATCAGCACAAGCGTCTAAATCAAGCCGTGTGTACTTTTCTCTGTAAATAAACAACCCTAAGACACAAACTCCCAGACCACTGACTGTCACCCAGTTCATCCACCTAACATCGGAATGCGGCACCATGAAAGCTACATAGAACAACAACAAGAAGACATTTGCTATGGTTACTAAAAGGCCGCCAGCAATCCCCTCACCGACTGGATAAACACATTCCATTGCTAGTTCAAAAAACAGAGGTAATGTACCATTGTAGACCAAACCACCGCAGATGATGGAACTGTAGAGAAGTACTTTGGTGGATGGCAGAATTTCCGCACAGGACAAACTGAAGATCAATTGGGATATTGTTGAGAGTATCAAGAGAAATATTAACATCTGCTTTGTTCTATGTTTGACAAAGTCTGCACATCTGTAAAGTAGAAGATGCTGTTAATTTAGGAATTTACCAATTGTCAGAACTGGTCGGCCAATAAAAAGCAATGCCATTGTTACTGGTATTTGTCAGAACTGGGTGCCCAGACTGTTCTACTTGTAAATAGCATTGTCAGTACCATTCTGGTGGCAGACTTGTAGGAACAGGTCTTTAAAAATGGTGAATTAAATTTCACATTCTCATTTCACATTTTTTCTCCAAACCACAAATAATTAGTTTCATCTTCAATAATATTTTAATAAAATTTAGTAAATTTCTACCTCTGGATAATAATTTTCGAAATTTCTGACGGGTTTCCTCTGCTATGGATCTAAGCCTAATCCTTAGGCTAAAAGTTGGTCAAATATGGAAAAATGATGACAAATTGTTTGAACGGTTTGTTTACATCAAGCTGTGCTCTGGCTTGCTAATCATGCCATCGTAATTTTAAAAAACATTTTGGGCTAAAAACTTGAAAAGTTTGCATTATATAACAAATTTTCTTGATGTTTGTAACTTTGAAAAACTTCAAAAAGAATTTTTTCTTGAAAGTTTGAAAATTTACTAATTAAAAACAGTATTGGTTATTCTTCTCGGACTTGCTGGATATATGATCTGATTATAACCAACTTGGGGCTATGCGCCTCATTGGTTATAATATCAGCTCATATCCAGCGCATCTTCAAAGAATAACTGTTAAATAAAATTAAAAGTTAAACAAAAAATATCTTCATGAGTATGGAAAGGGGCACATATAGTGTGACTACAACTGTTACAGTACCCCTTTAAACTAATTAAAATAATTTTACCAGTCTGGTAGCCAGTTCTGACAAACGTTAAACGCCCTTAGAATTGTAACAAATGTGTAACTATTAATGACATATTACTCACTCGGGAACTTGGGAAGGGAGTGGAGGGTAGGGGATTACCTGCAATCAGGCTTTTTTTTTCATTTCCCTTGGTTGTAAAGCAAGCGATCCACACAAGGGAATATAAGATCGCAGGTTAGGTAGCTAGGGAATGACTTACACCCACCAGTGCTAATGAGCCATTTTGGTCTGAAGTTTGTTTTGTTTTTCCGGTTCTGGCTTGTTGTTCTCCGAAGTCCTAATGAAAGGAGTTTTTAGGTCCAAGAATTTATAATAAGTTTCTATCCAGGAAGTGCCATAATAACTCTCTGTTAACCCCCCTGGGGCTTACTAAATTATTTCAAGTATATTTCAGGGAGGGGCACTTATTAATATAATTAATGTAATGCACAAAAGAGGGGGGTGCTCAATACCTTTTGTGGTCTGGGGGGGGGGGGGGGGGGGGGGGGGGGGGGGTGATTCGAGGGGGTTATAAGAGGGATGGGACTAATATTAGAGAGATTGTGTCTCAATAGAGAATTTATGGAATTTGATTGTACTTCAATAATTTAAAGAGAAGTTTAGCAATTTACTGTTTTTACCTGGCCAGTAAAATCCCAGAAACAACTCCTGCCAATGAGGCACCGCAGCCCAACCAGCCAGCAGTTCTAGGGTCCACTTTAAATTTGGCCAAGAAGACATCCAACATGGACAACCAGCCAAAATATAAACCAAACCCCAAACCAGCCAGAGTAATCAACAGCCAGAATTGACCATTCTTCATGACCCTTCTAAATGAAGCTCTTGTGCTTTCTGTATGAGATCTTGAAGAGGTAAGGCTGGGAGGAAGGGGTGGTCTTGATGGAAAGTATAACAAGATGCATAGAAACACTGCTGCACATAACCCAACTTCAAAATATGTGTACTGTGTTATTTGGTGATTCAATATTTTTGCCAAATTTGTTTTTTCTTCTGGAACAGATGAACCGTTGACAGTGGATCCTACAACCTGGTTATGAACCATGGCAGGTCCAACGGCAAATGTGATGGCTATTCCAAAGTATCCTGCTAATGTCCCAATGGCAGTGGCTGTGGTACGTTCACTTGGAGGGAACCATGTGGCAGAAACGAGGGGAGGAGCGCCAATGGCTACTGGTCCACCAGACATGACAAGAAACTGACCCAAGTTGATGAAAATTGTTCGCACTTTGTTGTCATTAAATGGAATAACTTGAAGGAACTTGCCCAGGACTGATAGAAAGGCAATCAAAAGCACAGATATTCTCAAACCTAAAGGGTAAAGGCGGGTTGGTAAATGAAAAATTGTAGCATGTAAGATTCAATAGAGAGTTATTTCAGTGGCGGAGCCAGGAGAGGGGGAAGCCCCTTCTTGAACTATAATAACATGCAAAATACAATAAAAAAAAATTATATTAGTTACAGTGTCAATATTTAGTCAAGAATAGGAAATGTACTTTCCTAAATATCGTTTATATAAGCTATTAACAACAAGAAAAAAATTTCACCTGACAAAATATGTGTAGACAAAATATTTACAGTTCACACGAAATTTGTTTAATCCATAAACTAGAAGGGAAGTTGATTCCCTGCTAGCAGTCTCCTTTTTCATTATTTGAAGCTGGGAGAATTTCTCCTTTTCTGCCTGCATCAAATAACAGAACAGGTGGCTCTGCTAGCAGGGAAGGAAGTTCATTTCCTTATAGCTGCAGATTGAGACAATATTTGCCAAGGGTCCTTGGGGAATCCCCTTCGGCATTCGTTTCAAAGTGGATTCGAAAAAAATCAATATATATTCCTAAAACAGCTGCGGCTTTGGATTTATAAATATCACTACAAAAGCATGTGTATAAAATGTATTACACACTGACAGCTAGAATATAAAAATGCGTTATATCACAGTCTCGCATGCCCTTACCAAAATGCCATCACAATTGCGAAATCGGTTGTTGTCAAGTTGCGAAATGAAAGCCATTTCAAAGCACTATTAAAGCAGCCTTGTGCATTGAGCAGACTAACACTCAGATGGTCTAAGATCTCTATTCGAGGTAAAATCATAAAAAATTGATCATATTCAACCAAGAGAAAATAACTATAATCTCTTGATTCAACGCATTCCAAAAAACGCAAAGTCCGTTTGGCAAGGGACTTCAATCTACATTCTACGAAGAAACATCGTCGAAAATAAAAAAAATAAGATGACGACGAGAAAGCTATTAAAGAGCTGCCTTTATTTTGAGTCTGATCAACAATAAAAGTGAAACTTTCATGAGATGTTGTTCATCGCTGCATGTATTTCAGATGTGACGTCGTTTTAATTTTTGTTGATGAAATTATTGAAAACAGACTATTCAAACGTCCCAAATGAGAACTTTAGAGTACATGTAATACTTTTTTAACAAAAATATTATAGTTTTAAAGTCTGGTACAAGGTCATCAGTACAGTACAGTATGTGGACCCTGGTCCGGCACTAAACAACAAATTTCGTATATCTTACCTGAATCGACACTTCATGAGCTAAAATTTTGCCTAGAGATAGCTTTTATGGTTCTCTATTACATCTCAACCTAAAAACCTCCTTCATCAAATACTTTGCTCGTACTTCGAAAAATAATGGTCTTGCTCGCGGGCCCTTGGACCGGCATTGTGGCCCCTGGTCCGGCACTCGTTTTAGGACACAAAAAGTAACCCTTTATGCCGATAATTTCGCAACAGTTTACAAGAGAAAGTGTTTTTTAATAGTATTTTACTGATTTGTTTTATTCCTGTTATATTTAAGCAGAATTTTCTTGGGAAGACATTCATAAAATTTTGCGGGCGCTAAAGACATATCAGCCAAAACAATCCATTTCCGAGTTTTTCCCGCTCTTTTCTTGTAGTTACCTCTAAAGCGTTACTAAAATATCATTTTCGACTAAATAACAAAAATATTCATTGTAGATAATTATATTTAACTTCCAGGTCAACTTTAGGCCAAAAATTGTCAATAAGCACACTTGAATTTCCCAAGCGACATCAGTGCCGGACCAGGGGCCACCAAGCGAGAGTTGTTGACATTTTTCAAAAGACGATAAAACGAAACATTCAAACGCTACAGCGAATTCATTTTCATCAATAGAAAACTTATTCTTTCGGACTTTATTCGACAGAAAAACGTAGGTTTACTATTGCTTTTTATCTATTTACTAGCGAAATAAATAGAGCCATGCTGTTTACGGACCCTTGAAATGGAAAGCATGAAAAAAGACCAACAGACATACCTGTCAACAAACTGGAATTTCGCGCCTTCGGCAACAGCAGGAAAGCCAAAAGTAGCACATGTTAAAGAAGACTTATCGATAAATCATCAGTCACTTTTATTTTTTGTCGTATTTTATTTACTGAAGAAAAATCACATCATGTCGTGCAAGTGCCGGTCCAGGGTCCTGCCGGTCCAAGGTCCACATACTGTACTGCCATGATCATCACATGACAAACTAAAGAATTTTTTAGAAAATTTCGAATAGGGGTTGAATACCAACCTTTTCTGTCCATTAACCAAGTGAGCGGGACTGAAGTTATAATAAGGCTGATTGCAGCCCAAGAGGATAGCAAAATAAGGTTGAAGTCTGTCCATCCGAAAGCAATTTTGCACGGTTCCTGAATGGGTCCCCACGTATTCCACGTCATATTAAAAATAAATGCCTGTGCCGTGAAAACGAACAGTACATACCATCTTCGCTTGTAAACCTTGAATTCTACTTTAGTTGTAGATGCAGTTGATGTATTGGCCGGTGAATGGCTATAAAACTGGACTTGATTGCGTCCCAAAAGAGAAGAATGTTCGCTCGAAGACCCCATTCTCGGTCCCGGTGAGACTCGACTTGAAGTGAGCGAACGAGCCGAGGGGAAACTGGGGGGGAGGCGTATCCAGAGCCCGTCGGTTCGAGTACTTTTCGCTCGGCGCTCGAATTTGCTCGCCCGCTCGACTATCCAGAGAGGGACTGTCAGTAGCCTGTTCCAGCCGTTCAGATAGTAGGGAAAGCGCGAATAGTTGGGGAAGGCGCGAAGAAAAGCGAGCGAAAAAAATGCAGGGAGAGGAGGCGACGGAACGTTCCCTCGTCTCCCCGCATTTTTTCGCTCGCTTTTCTTCACACCTTCCCCAACTATTCGTGCTTTCCCCACTACATGAACGCCTGGAAACAGGCCAGACTGCCAGCAGTCTAACAAGTGGGCTGAGAAGTGGACTTTATACCTTTGTCACACAATTCACGCGTACATTTCATGATACAAACAATACATAACCGACAAACTGCAAGGCTGATCTGACTACGTAAAAAAGTAGACTTTGTTGCAGATTTGAGTTCTTTTTTCATATATTTTATGATACATACATATAATATAAAGTAGTGGCCAAACCAGTATTTTTTTTTCAAATTGACTGGCAAGCTGTTCTTGGAAGTTCTTGGTATCATTTTAAAACTTAGAGCCTGCTGATCACGAATCTGCTTGTTAGCACGTAGTAAAAGGCTCCTGTGAGCCAACCCGTGAATAAGAAATGGTAACGCGTAACGCAATATTGCGGCAAGCTTATGTTTTTATACTGACACGGCTCGATATTTTCTTCAAAATTAAACGTAACGAGTTTTGAAGAACGCAAAAAAGAAAAATGTTTCAGCGCGAGATTTGAACTCGAGCCGTCTGAAGGCTGTTTGATTGCCATAACACTGATGAACCACGCCACTAGACAGACTAGGGCCATCCTCATAAAATGTTTCGTTTCCCATCGCCCGACCGTCCCATTTTTTGGAAAAGTAAAAAAAAATTCAGATACACTGCCTGACAAGCAAAATTTTACTTTTTAAACATGTGATCAAGATTTTACTTTTATCAGGAGTAAATTTGGTGTAACCAGGCCTTCTTACTTAAATCTGCAAAAGACCGCAAACGATAATGATGTAAACGATCAACCTCGTTCTCAGGGTCTCTCATCTTCCCACCCCCTGGAGCGAGAGAAGAGAGACCTCTCTTCTCTCGCTCCAGGGGGTGGGAAGATGAGAGACCCTGGGAACGAGGTTGGTAAACGATACGTAGGATCCACGAAAGACCTTGTACATTCTTCTTTGCGAGACACCATGACAGCTTGTTCCCCGCAACACGTGATATGGCACGCGTGATGCGGGTGACAAGTTGGTTCCAAGGTACGGAACTTGATATTGTGAACGGGTCATTGTGCAATCTATTTACGACTGCATTCTTGTAGTCGCTTTTAGTTCGCTACAAGCTACACCGCGCTGACGAGCTCCAACAGAGCGAAACAGCTGTCCGCGGTTGCTACCCTGCTTTATCGGTTTCTGTCGTATTGGTGTCTCGCAAAGTCTACTTTTTTTACGTAGTCAGATCAGCGTTGCAGTTTGTCGGTTATGGTTATTCTAGACTAACCTGCGAGTAAGCTCTCGGGCTCGGGTTTGGGGGAGATGGGATGGGGGAGGGAAAGGAACGCTCCCACAAACCCCAAACCCCGAACCCGAGCCCGAGAGCTTGCTCGCAGGCTATTCTTGACATGCTAGACATGGCGGCAGCCATGTTGAATGATAACCGCTGGTCATGACAGACTGTCTGGCCAATCAGTTATGACAAGTCATTGATAATATTTATGAATTGAGGGGTCTGGCTCGCTACCTTAAGTTTCTGTGTTGCTTTGGAAACCATTCCCTGTTCATTAGTAACATGAAACAGTAAACAAGAACACTGGCACATTAGTGAGCTCCATACTGTACTCCCGGGGGGGGGGGGGTACTCCCATATATGAGCTATATAGGTATGTGCCGCTGTGAAGGGTATGGTTTTCAGGCAGTTTAGTCTAGGATAGGGTATAGTTATCAGAGATTTTTGGTCTAAAATAGGGTATCATTTTCCGCGAAACTGATCAGTTGCGTGAAGAATTTAGTCTAGACAAGGTTTACTGGCAAATGGCATTTTAAAATCGGTACGGCGAGCAGTACGGCATTTTTACTGACCCCTGTTTACTAATAACTGTGATAGTGAACGAGTTTCTGGAAAATAGCGAGTCTGGAATAGGTCTAGGATAGGGTAGGGTTTTTCGGTGTTTAGTCTAGTATAGGGTTGCAAAATGCAGCTTAAATGGTCTAGTATAGGTTAAGGATCTCAGAGTCCCAGCGGCACACCCGCACCCAAAAATTGGCCGAGTACCCCCCCCCCCCCCCCCCCCCCCCGGGACTGTACTACAAACCAGGAGACATCAGGGTGGGGACTGTACAGAACGCGCCCCCAATCACAAATTCAAATAACTTTAACGGATGTATTAACTTGTTGTGTCTCGATCCAGTTTTGGTAGACAAATAATTGTTTTAAAACATCAAAACACAAGCAAGCAACATCACAGGAAAGTACTCAGAGTACTGTTCGATATTTTATTTTGAACATCGTCAAACATGTAAGATTTCGTCCACAGACCCAAAAGTTGGAATCACATCACAACTGAAATCACCTTTATTTAGAACCCACATATCATAAAAAAAATTTAAAATAAATTCTAGAGGCTAAAGGCAACTCGGAAAATGGCCTATTGGAGCATTATAGACAAAGAGCATAATGTGTCAACCCCTAGTGGGGAGAGG